>CM059427.1:200858145-201271820 GCA_030390025.1 Squalus acanthias | reverse complement strand
GGGGCTTTATGTTTGGGGGCGGGGTGTTTATGTTTGGGGGGCGGGGCTTTATGTTTGGGGGCGGGGTGTTTATATTTGGGGGGCGGGGTGTTTATGTTTGGCAGGAGGTGACTAGTGGTGTCCCGCAGGGATCTGTGTTGGGGCCTCAACTATTCACAATATTTATTAATGACTTAGATGATGGCATAGAAAGTCATACATCCAAATTTGCCGATGACACAAAGATAGGCGGCATTGTAGGCAGTGTAGATGGAAGCATAAAATTACAAAGGGATATTGACAGATTAAGTGAATGGGCAAAACTGTAGGAAATGGATTTCAATGTAAGCAAATGTGAGGTCATCCACTTTGGACCTAAAAAGGATAGAACAGGGTACTTTCTAAATGGTGAAAAGCTAAAAACAGTGGATGTCCAAAGAGACTTGGGGGTTCAGGTACATAGATCATTAAAATGTCATGAACAGGTACAGAAAATAATTAAAAAGGCTAATGGAATGCTGGTCTTTATATCTAGAGGACTAGAATACAAGGGGGTAGAAGTTATGCTGCAGCTGTACAAAGCCCTGGTTAGACCACACCTGGAGCACTGTGAGCAGTTCTGGGCACCACACCTTAGGAAGGATATATTGGCCTTGGAGGGAGTGCAGCGTAGGTTTACCAGAATGATACTCGGACTTCCAAGGGTTAAGTTACGAGGAGAGATTACACAAATTAGGGTTGTATTCCCTGGAATTTAGAAGGTTAAGGGGTGATCTGATCGAAGTATTCAGGATATTAAGGGGAACAGATAGGGTAGATAGAAAGAAACTATTTCCGCTGGTTGGGGATTCTAGGACTAGGGGGCATCGTCTAAAAATTAGAGCCAGACCTTTCAGGAGTGAAATTAGGAAACACTTCTACACACAAAGGGTGGTAGAAGTTTGGAACTCTCTTCCGCAAACGGTAATTGTTAATTTTAAATCGGAGATTGATAGCTTTTTGTTAACCGAAGGTATTAAGGGATATGGGCCAAAGGTGGGTATACGGAGTTAGGTCACAGATCAGCCATGATCTCGTTGAATGGCGGAACAGGCTCGAGGGGCTGAATGGCCTCCTCCTGTTCCTATGTTCCTATGTTAAATGCCTTGGTTTAAAAATTCTCATCCTTGTTTTCAAATCCCTCCATGGCCCTCGCCCCCTCCCTATCTCTGTGATCTCCTCCAGCCCCACAACCCCCCGAGATGTCTGCGCTCCCCCAATTCTGGCCTCTTGCCTATCCCCGATTTCCATCGCTCCACCATTGGCGGCCGTGCCTTCAGCTGCCTGGGCCCCGAGCTCTGGAATTCCCTCCCTAAACCTCTCCGCCTCTCTCTCCTCCTTTAAGACGCTCCTGAAAACCGACCTCTGTGACCAAGCTGTGCTAATATCTACTTCTGTGGCTCGGTGTCAATTGTTTGTCTGATGGCATTCCTGTGAAGCACCCTGGGACGTTTTACTACGTTAAAGGCGCTGTATAAATACAAGTTGTTGTTGTTGTTGTTGCCCCCTGAGTGGCTCACAGGGAATTCGAGGCGTTGCCGGACCGGGAGCCAATGGTGGGTCAGCCAGCATAGGGGGTGATGGGTGAACGGGACTCGGTGCGAGTTAGGACACGGGCCAGCGGAGTTTTGGATGAGCTGCAGTTTACGGAGTGATGGAAGGTTGCTCTTTAACAGAAACCACAAGCGGGGCTGAAATCCCGTCCGATTATCTTTTCCACTGAAGTCAATAGAGGTGAAAATCAGGCGGGGTGTAAAATGGGCAGCCCATTCGTTATCGCTCATTTTGCCTTACCGATCGAGACCAATTTCAAGAGCTTCTCGTTTTTAATCACACAATTTCAATAACACAAGAAAGAGAAGAGTATTGTGGACTGAAGACTGGAGAAGCTGGGATTGTTCTTCTTAGAGCAGAGAAGGTTACGGTAAGAATTAATAGAGGGTTTTTATAGAGTCGACAGGGAGAACCTGTTTCCTTCGACAGGAGGGTCGGTGACCAGAGGACACAGAATTAAGGTCATTGGCAAAAGAACCAGAGGGGAGATGAGGAGAGTTTTTTTTTACACAGCGAGTTGTTGTGATCTGGAACGCGCTGCCTGAAAGGGCGGTGGAAGCAGATTCAATAGTAACTTTCAAAAGGGAATTGGATAAATAATTGAAAAGGAAAATTTGCAGGGCTGTGGGGAAAGAGCAGGGGGGAGTGGGACTGATTGGAGAGCTCGTTCAAAGAGCCGGCACAGGCACGATGGGCTGAATGGACTCCTCCTGTGTTGTATCATTCTATGATTCACTGATCTCCTTCAGCCCCACAACCGCGATATCTGCGCTCCTCTAATTCTGCCCTCTTGAGGATCCCTGATTATAATCGCTCCACCTTTGGCGGCCGTGCCTTCTGTTGCCTGGGCCCTAAGCTCTGGAATTCCCTGCCTAAACCTCTCCGCCTCGCTACCTCTCTCTCCTCCTTTAAAACCTACCTCTTTGACCAAGCATTTGGTCACCTGCCTTAATTTCTCCTTATGTGGCTCGGTGTCAAATTTTTTGTCTTATAATCGCTCCCGTGAAGCGCCTTGGGACGTTTTACTACGTTAAAGGCGCTATATAAATACAAGTTGTTGTTGGTGTTGTTGAAAGCTCACTCTTATTTCGCACACACTCCGAACTGAGCTTCCTCTTTGAGCAAGAATACGTTTGCACAAACTGTCTGCCTTACAGGGATGGTCTGTTTACTGATTGCTGTTTTGCAACACTTCTTTAAATTGACCTCGAGGTGAAGTGGCAGAGATGCTCGAACGGATTGGTGCAGGATTCTGGTCCCATGCGAGAATCCCCGCACTGCCTGTCATTAGCGTGACAGCTGTGTGACCCTCAGGAGTCGTGTCTGAAGCGGAACACCTGCACATCACAAGCGGGAATACTTCCCCAGAAGAAAAAGTCTTTCGGCCTCTCTCTTGCGTTACCATTCAACCGACTCCAGCTGGAAGCCGAAGCATTGGCGAGAATTCCGTTTCCTGCCTTTCATTCCGCAATTTGCTCGCTCAATCTGCAAAGTCAATCTTCATGTGCGATGCGGAAAGAGCAGCGGGGCGGGGGCGGGGGCGGGGCAGTGGGACAATTCGATGGGGATGAGGGACTTCAGTTATGTGGTGAGATTGGAGAAGCTGGGAGTGTTCTCTTTAGAGCAGAGAAGGTGAAGAGGGGATTTAACTGAGCTGTTCAAACTTTTGAGAGGTTTTGATGGAGATAAGGAGAAACTGTTTCCAGTGGCAGGAGGGTCGGTGACCAGAGGACACAGATTGAAGGTAATTGGCAAAAGAACCAGAGGAGAGATGGAAGAATTTTTGTTTACGCAGCGAGTTGTTGTGATCTGGAACGCGCTGCCTGAAAGGGCGGTGGAAGCAGATTCAATAGTAACTTTCAAAAGGGAATTAGATAAATACTTGAAAAGGAAAAATTTGCAGGGCTATGGGGTAAGAGCCGGGGGGGGGAAGTGGGACTAATTGGAGAGCTCTTTCAAAGAGCCGGCACAGGCACGATGGGCTGAATGGCCTCCTCCTGTGCTGTGAGATTGACTCTCTGATTATATTTCTCATTGATCATGTTGTTCTTCGTCAGTGTTAAGTGAGCGACGCAACCAAGGTTTTCTGGGTGATACAGCTTGGCCCTTGACCGGGTCAACGAAAGCGGGGGCCTAAATAACATTGTTGTAACTGTGTTTCCCCTAGAAAAGCGAAGGCTGAGGGGTGTCCTGATCGAGGTCTTTAACATTATGAAGGGAATTGATACAGTAGGCGTAGAGAAGATTTTTCCACTTGTAGGGTGAGACCAGAACAAGGGACCATCAATAGAAGATAGTCACTAATAAATCCCTGATGTGGAGATGCCGGTGTTGGACTGGGGTGGACAAAAGTGAGAAGTCGCACAACACCAGGTTTTCGTCCAACAGCTTTATTTGAAATCACAAGCTTTCGAATAAATCCAATAGGGAATTCAGGGGAAACCTCTTTACCCAGAGAGTGGTGAGAATATGGAACTCGCTACCACAGGGAGTGGTTGAGGCGAATAGTGTAGATGCATTTAAGGAGAAGCTCGATAAACACATGAGGGAGAAAGGAATAGAAGGATATGCTGATGGGATGCGATGAAGAGGGGTGGGAGGAGGCTCGTGTGGAGCATAAACACCGGCACGGACCAGTTGGGCCGAATGGCCTGTTTCTGTGCTGTACATTCTATGTAATTCTAGGTATTTACTGCTTCTTTCCAATTTGTCTCAAAGCATTTATGTTATCACATCGTGTTACTGTGTGTGATCCTGATGTGACCTGGACCCGACAGCCAAGGTCACCAGCTGTCGTTGGTGCTGGAACACATCGTCGTGTTGTCCATTACACCAGCAAGCAGGACATTTGCAGATGCATAGCACAGCCACATCTGTTTGGTGTTGCTTGGGAACAGCTCTTCCAGATGGAGCATTAACGAGATCTTGAAGAGAGAAATTGCACTGCCAGAAGCCAGTTTTGGCTCGCATGGATTGGACTGTGGATGAATAACAATAAAGGCACCATCATGTTTGCTTTAGATGCCTCTTTGGATGCTCAAAATGCTTGTTGTTATTATGGAAGAGTTTGGGTAGGGGAAGAATTGGCTTCAGTAGGAGCCTTAGTGTACTGGAAAGATGGGCTTCAACAAGAAAGTTAGGGGGCAGAGGGAGGAGCTTTGATGGGAGAGATAGGGTGCTAAACAGATGGGCCTCGATGGGAGAGTTAGGGTACTAAAGGGATGGGCTTCGATGGGAGAGATAGGGTGCTAAAGGAATGGGCTTCAATGGGAGAGTTAGGGTGCTAAAGGAATGGGCTTCAATGGGAGAGTTAGGGTGCTAAAGGAATGGGCTTCGATGGGAGAGATAGGGTGCTAAAGGGATGGGCTTCGATGGGAGAGTTAGGGTGCTAAAGGGATGGGCTTCAATGGGAGAGTTAGGGTACTAAAGGGATGGGCCTCGATGGGAGAGTTAGGGTGCTAAAGGAATGGGCCTCGATGGGAGAGTTAGGGTGCTAAAGGGATGGGCTTCAATGGGAGAGTTAGGGTGCTAAAGGGATGGGCTTCAATGGGAGAGTTAGGGTGCTAAAGCGATGGGCTCCTAGTCCATTCCCACTCGAATCGTTATTCCCACTCTCCTGGACCAATCCCAATCTCCTAGTCTAACCCCACTCTCAAACATTGCCACTCTACTGCTCACTCCTCATCCCGTTCTGTATTCCCCTTTTACAGGCAGCTATCTAAAGGGTAAATTTCCTCGGAACGTCCCCCACTCTGCCGCTGTACCTTCAATGGAAGTGTGGCAGAAGCCCGGGTTACGCGGATAAACGGGATTTCCTCCCCGCTTACGGTGAAGTTACGGCGGGTGGAATGGAAGCAGCGGCAAGAAAATTTCAAGCCGAGTTCTTTGTTAAAAATGCTTTTGGACTCTGCTTCACCATCAGCCGGTGACGGAGAATTCCACCCTCTGTGGAAATAGCTTATGATCCAGCATCCCCTATAATCAGAGCTCGGCCATGTTCGGCAGCACCTCCCAAACCCGCCACCTCTTCCAACTAAAAGGACAAGGGCAGCAGGCGCATGGGAACACCACCACCTCCAAGCTCCCCTCCAAGTCACACATCATCCTGACTTGGAAATATATCGTCGTTCCTTCATCGTCGCTGGGTCAAAATCCTGGAACTCCCTCCCGAACAGCGCTGTGGGAGTACCTTCACCACACGGACTGCTGCGGTTCAAGAAGGCGGCTCACCACCACCTTCTCAAGGGCAATTAGGGATGGGCAATAAATGCTGGCCTTGCCAGCGACACCCACATCCCAGGAACGAATCAAAAAAAAAATTCAGGGGTGACGTCAAGAAGCATTTCTCCACACACAAAGGATAGTGGAAATCTGGAACTCTCCCCCTCCAAATAGCTGTTGAGGCTGGGGGTCAATTGCAAATTTCAGAACTTGGGAGTAATAGATTTTTGTTGTGTACGGGTATCAAGGTTTACAGGACCAAGGCGGGCAGATGGAGTTAAGATACAGATCAGCCATGATCTAACTGAATGGCAGAACAGGTTCGAGGGGCTGAATGGCCTCCTCCTGTTACTATGTAATTCTTTGTGATTATCTTAAACTTGCACCTCTCGTTACCATCACACTGACCAGTGTGCAATAATCTGTCGCTATTTACCTCATCAGAACCCTTGATAATCTTTGAAGGCCTCGATCAGGTCACCCTTGAATCTTGTCAGTCAATTGCCAGTGAGAAAAAGCCTTGAGCTTCTCAAAACTCTCATCATGAATGTAACACCCTCATCCCTGACTTTATATTCAACTAAAGATTCTCAGACCCTGCCAGGTACTAAGAAGGGTTAAAACAAACACAGTGGACTCAGTCTAATGCGTGAAAATAGCCTCGGACTGTGGCGGTGTCGGAATTACATTTCATGCTTCTTAATAACTCAGATATTGAAAGGCTTTTTTTTTTCTATTCTAAGCTCCGCTTGAAAAAACAAAACTCCCAGCGTTAGTTTAATTGCTGTGAAATGTGATCGTTACGGCAAGGTATATTTGCTCAGTATCAGGTTAATCCAGGCAAAGGTTAATGAGGAGGCTGTAGGCTGCTGGGTGGGTTTGTAGACTAACAGCACATACGCAGATTTATAACTGAAAACACAGCCTGTTGAACCAGTGGCAACTGAGCCCAAGAATTGATTTACAAGCCTGAAGGATCCATAACTCACTCACACGCACACACACACACACACACACATAAGTACTGCTAATGTGCATCAGCTTGGCTCTGTTAGTTACATTCTTGTCTCTGGGTCAGTAGGCATTAACGGCATAATCTCCACTGCCAGAATGAGCTTAGATAAAACCATAAAAAGGCCAATATAAGTAAGCGAGTCGAGTACAAGAGTAAGCTCGAGCAAAGTATTGTCAGCGTGGCTCAGTGGGTACTCCTCTCGCCTCGGAGTCAGAAGGTCGTGGGTTCATGCTCCCACTCCAGAGACTTGAGCACCAGGCTGACACGCCCACAGTTCAGCGCTGAGGGAGTGCTGCACTGTTGGAGGTGTCGTCTTTCGGGTGAGACGTTAAACCGAGGCCCCGTCTGCCCTCTCAGGTGGATGTAAAAAATCCTCTTGCCACTATTTCGAAGAAGAGCAGGGGAGTTCTCCCCGGTGTCCTGGGGCCAATATTTATCCCTCAACCAACATCACTAAAAACAAATTATCTGGCCACTATCTCATTGCTGTTTGTGGGAGCTTGCTGTGCGCAAATTGGCTGCCGCATTTCCTACATTACAACAGCTTCAAAAAGGTACTTCATTGGCTGTAAAGCGTTTGGGACGACCTGAGGTTGTGAAAGGCGCCACAGAAGTATAAGCCTTTCTTTCTTTTCTTTCGTTTTGGTTGGGCCACAGTTCGAGTACTCTGTGGAGTTCTGGGCATCCGATTATAGAAAGAACATTAGAGGTATACAGTGCAGATTCACCAGGATGCTGCCAGGAATGAGAAGCTATAATCATGCGAAAACTCAGCAGATACTGGGACTATTTCCACTGGAGCACAGAAGGCCAAGAGATTTATTTTAAGAATTTAGGCTTTGAGCATTTCTGGCAAGGCCGGCATTTATTGCCCATCCCTAGTTGCCCCTTGAGAAGGTGGTGGTGAGCCGCCTTCTTGAACCGCTGCAGTCCGTGTGGTGAAGGTGCTCCCACAGCGCTGTTAGGGAGGGAGTTCCAGGATTTTGACCCAGCGACGGTGAAGGAATGGCCGATATATTTCAAGTCGGGATGGTGTGTGACTTGGAGGGGGACTTGGAGGCGGTGGTGTTCCCATGCGCCTGCTGCCCTTGTCCTTCGAGGTTGTGGATGTCATGGGTTTTGGAGCTGCTGCTGTTGAAGCTCTGGTGGAGCTGCTGCAGTTGCCACTGTGGGATTGAGCCAGGGCTATGGGGAGAGAGCGGGGCAGTGGGATTAGTTTGGGATTGATACAGGGCTATGGGGAGAGAGCGGGGCAGTGGGATTAGTTTGGGATTGATACAGGGCTATGGGGAGAGAGCGAGGCAGTGGAATTAGTTTGGGATTGATACAGGGCTATGGGGAGAGTGCGGGGCAGTGGGATTAGTTTGGGATTGATACAGGGCTATGGGGAGAGCGGGGCAGTGGGATTAGTTTGGGATTGATACAGGGCTATGGGGAGAGAGCGGGGCAGTGGGATTAGTTTTGGGATTGATACAGGGCTATGGGGAGAGCGGGGCTGTGGGATTAGTTTGGGATTGATACAAGGCTATGGGGAGAGAGCGGGGCAGTGGGATTAGTTTTGGGATTGATACAGGGCTATGGGGAGAGAGCGGGGCAGTGGGATTAGTTTGGGATTGATACAGGGCTATGGGGAGAGAGCGGGGCAGTGGGATTAGTTTGGGATTGATACAGGGCTATGGGGAGAGAGCGGGGCAGTGGGGTTAGTTTGGGATTGATACAGGGCTATGAGGAGAGAGCGGGGCAGTGGGATTAGTTTAGGATTGATACAGGGCTATGGGGAGAGAGCGGGGCAGTGGGATTAGTTTGGGATTGATACAGGGCTATGGGGAGAGAGCGGGGCAGTGGGATTAGTTTGGGATTGATACAGGGCTATGGGGAGAGAGCGGGGCAGAGGGGTTAGTTTGGGATTGATACAGGGCTATGGGGAGAGAGCGGGGCAGTGGGATTAGTTTGGGATTGATACAGGGCTGTGGGGATGAGCGGGGCAGTGGGATTAGTTTGGGATTGATACAAGGCTATGGGGAGAGAGCGGGGCAGTGGGATTAGTTTCAGATTGATACAGAGCAATGGGGAGAGAGCGGGACAGTGGGATTAGTTTGGGATTGATACAGGGCTATGGGGAGAGAGCGGGACAGTGGGATTAGTTTTGGGATTGATACAGGGCTATGGGGAGAGAGCGGGGCAGTGGGATTAGTTTGGGATTGATACAGGGCTATGGGGAGAGAGCGGGGCAGTGGGATTAGTTTTGGGATTGATACAGGGCTATGGGGAGAGAGCGGGGCAGTGGGATTAGTTTGGGATTGATACAGGGCTATGGGGAGAGCGGGGCAGTGGGATTAGTTTGGGATTGATACAGGGCTATGGGGAGAGAGCGGGGCAGTGGGATTAGTTTGGGATTGATACAGGGCTATGGGGAAAGAGCGGGGCAGTGGGATTGGTTTGGGATTGATACAGGGCTATGGGGAAAGAGCGGGGCAGTGGGATTGGTTTGGGAAGATACAGGGCTATGGGGAGAGAGCAGGGCAATGGGATTAGTTTTGGGATTGATACAGGGCAATGGGGAGAGAGCGGGGCAATGGGATTAGTTTTGGATTGATACAGGGCTATGGGGAGAGAGTGGGGCAGTGGGATTAGTTTGGGGATTGATACAGGGCTGTGGGGATGAGCGGGGCAGTGGGATTAGTTTGGGATTGATACAGGGCTATGGGGAGAGAGCGGGCAGTGGGATTAGTTTGGGATTGATACAGGGCTATGGGGAGAGCGGGGCTGTGGGATTAGTTTGGGATTGATACAGGGCTATGGGGAGAGAGCGGGGCAGTGGGACTAGTTTTGGGATTGATACAGGGCTATGGGGAGAGAGCGGGGCAGTGGGATTAGTTTGGGATTGATACAGGGCTATGAGGAGAGAGCGGGGCAGTGGGATTAGTTTTGGATTGATACAGGGCTATGGGGAGAGAGCGGGGCAGTGGGATTAGTTTGGCATTGATACAGGGCTATGGGGAGAGAGTGGGGCAGTGGGATTAGTTTTGGATTGATACAGGGCTATGGGGCGAGCGCGGGGTAGTGGGATTAGTTTGGCATTGATACAGGGCTATGGGGAGAGAGCGGGGCAGTGGGATTAGTTTGGGATTGATACAGGGCTATGGGGAGAGAGCGGGGCAGTGGGATTAGTTTGGGATTGATACATGGCTATGGGGAGAGAGCGGGGCAGTGGGATTAGTTTGGGATTAATACAGGGCTATGGGGAGAGAGCGGGCAGTGGGATTAGTTTGGGATTGATACAGGGCTAGGGGGAGAGTGGGGCAGTGGTGTTAGTTTGGAATTGATACAGGGCTATGGGGAGAGAGCGGGGCAGTGGGATTAGTTTGGGATTGATGCAGGGCTATGGGGAGAGAGCGGGGCAGTGGGATTAGTTTGGGATTGATACAGGGCTAGGGGGAGAGTGGGGCAGTGGTGTTAGTTTGGATTGATACAGGGCTATTGGGAGAGAGCGGGGCAGTGGGATTAGTTTGGGATTGATGCAGGGCTATGGGGAGAGAGCGGGGCAGTGGGATTAGTTTGGAATTGATACAGGGCTATGGGGAGAGAGCGGGGCAGTGGGATTAGTTTGGGATTGATACAGGGCTATGGGGAGAGCGGGGCAGTGGGATTAGTTTTGGGATTGATACAGGGCTATGGGGAGAGAGCGGGGCAGTGGGACTAGTTTTGGGATTGATACAGGGCTATGGGGAGAGAGCGGGGCAGTGGGATTAGTTTGGGATTGATACAGGGCTATGGGGAGAGAGCGGGGCAGTGGGATTAGTTTGGGATTGATACAGGGCTATGGGGAGAGAGCGGGGCAGTGGGATTAGTTTGAGATTGATACAGGGCTATGGGGAGAGAGCGGGCAGTGGGATTAGTTTGGGATTGATACAGGGCTATGGGGAGAGAGCAGGGCAGTGGGATTAGTTTGGGATTGATACAGAGGGGTGAGAACAGAGTAACTCGATTAGTTTTGGATTGGTCTTGCAAAAGCTGGCATGGATGCCAATTTAGAATGAGATATTAGTAGTTAAATTGGCTCGAAATTAAGTAACCAATTGCTCAATTCAAAGTAGAACAGGAAATTCTCTCAGTGTCCTAGCCAATATTCCTCCCATAACCAACACCATCAGAAACAGAATCATTCTGTACTGAAACAATTCGACTATGTTTACTGACTGGTTTGCAACATTGGCTGTTCCCCCGACACAACTTGATGTCCTACCAACTTTTAACTCATTTTGCGCTTCCAAGAAAAGATGTTTAATTCATCTCTTTGAAGTTCAGCATGAAGTGAGTTGTGTGTTCGAGCTCCACACAATCCAGGCTGACACTCCAGTGCAGTACTGCGGGACGCCGCACTGTCGGAGGGGCAGTACTGAGGGAGCGCCTCACTGTCGGAGGGGCAGTACTGAGAGAGCACTGCACTGTCAGAGGGGCATTACTGAGGGAGTGCTGCACTGTCGGAGGGGCAGTACTGAGGGAGTGCTGCACTGTCGGAGGGGCAGTACTGAGGGAGCGCTGCACTGTCGGAGGGGCAGTACTGAGGGAGTGCCGCACTGCCGGAGGGGCCATACTGAGGGAGCGCTGCACTGTCAGAGGGGCAGTACTGAGGGAATGCAGCACTGTCAGAGGGGCAGTACTGAGGGAGCGCCGCACTGTCGGAGGGGCAGTACTGAGGGAGTGCTACACTGTCGGAGGGGCAGTACTGAGGGAGCGCTGCACTGTCGGAGGGGCAGTACTGAGGGAGCGCCGCACTGTCGGAGGGGCCATACTGAGGGAGCGCTGCACTGTCGGAGGGGCAGTACTGAGGGAGTGCCGCACTGTCAGAGGGGCAGTACTGAGGGAGTGCAGCACTGTCGGAGGGGCAGTACTGAGGGAGCGCCGCACTGTCGGAGGGGCAGTACTGAGGGAGCGCTGCACTGTCGGAGGGGCAGTACTGAGGGAGTGCCGCACTGTCGGAGGGGCAGTACTGAGGGAGCGCCGCACTGTCGGAGGGGCAGTACTGAGAGAGCGCCGCACTGTCGGAGAGGCGGTACTGAGGGAGCGATGCACTGTCGGAGGGGCTGCCTTTCGGTGAGACGTGAAACCGAGGCCCCGTCTTCCTACTCAGGTGGATGTAAAAGATTTCATGGAAGAAAAGCAGAGGAGTTCCCCCGATGTCCTGGGGTAGCAATTACCCCTCAAACAACATCACCAGAAATGTGTTAAATGGTCATTCATTTCATTGCTGTTTCTAGAACATTGCTGCCTACATAACGAGAGTGGCGGAGCTTCAGAGTCATTCATTGCGTGAAGTGCTTTCAAATGTTTTGAGTGATAAGGTGCTGTATCAATAGAAATAGAAATATAATAAAGGGGTTAAGAAGAGTTTTTCAGGGAAGGCATAATCCCCTAGTTAATAATAAGAACATAAGAATTAGGAGCAGGAGTCGGCCATACGGCCCCTCGAGCCTGCTCCGCCATTCAATAAGATCATGGCTGATCTTCGACCTCAACTCCACTTTCCCGCCTGTTCTCCGTATCCCTTGATTCCCTGAGAGTCCAAAAATCTAACGATCTCAGTCTTGAATATACTCAAAGACTGAGCATCTACAACCCTCTGGGGTAGAGAATTCCAAAGATTCACAACCCTCTGAGTGAAGAAATCCCTCCTCATCTCAGTCCTAAATGGCCGATCCCTTATTCTGAGACTGTGCCCCCTGGTTCTAGACTCTCCAGCCAGGGGGGAAACATCCTCTCAGCATCTACCCTGTCAATCCCCCTCAGAATCTTATATGTTTCAATGAGATCACCTCTCATTCTTCTAAACTCCAGAGAGTATAAGCCCAATCTACTGTTCTGTTCTTTATTAAATTATTTTGAAGATGTAGGATTGTTTTTCCTGTTTTGGATTGTGTATAAACTTGGAAAGGAAAAACTGGCAGGGCTTTGAGGAACGAGTGGGAGGTGTGCGACTAATTAAGCAGCTGGCACTGGCACGATGAGCCGAATGGACTCCTTCTGTGCTGTATCATTCGATGATTCCCCAAATTGCTCCCCTCATTGACTGGTGCTGCTTACTCTTGCTGGGTCACGGGGCTGTGGGTGAGATTAGCCCTCTGGTACCTCACTCATGTCCCACGCTTCCTGTGTGAGTGCCGGATGTCAACAGGTTACTTGCTTGTAGAGGCAATGTAGTTGAGTCCAAGCTTGTCCTCGCTGGTTGTCCAAGCACACATGCACTTGAAGGGATAATTACAAGTCCTAGCCCTTTCGGACTACCCCAGATCAGGCGTTTTCCCCAGACGTTTACCTTCAACTAAAGTTAGCGGTAGCTGGATCCTATAAGACGCTTAATTGGGTCTAAAGGTCAGACTACCTCTCCCTAAAGGAAAGAAACGGTCTAAAGATGTTACCGTCCTCCGGGATAGTACTTTTAATAAGTTTAACTAGACTGTAACCTTCCGGATATTATGAGGGTCCGGAATACCCCCCAGAATTCTGCAACTCCTTTGAGTGTACAGAAATTGAGTTCGCAAGATGATACAGAAATACTCTTTGAGATAATTCTAAAAATATATAGATTTATTAAAGAACCGACATGTAGTAAACAGCTGCTATGGCAATCGCAACTTTAATTGTTCAAAATACAAATAGAACATAGAACATAGAACAGTACAGCACAGTACAGGCCCTTCGGCCCTCGATGTTGTGCCGAGCATTTTCTGAGACCAAGATCAAGCTATCACACTCCCTATCACTCTGGTCTGCTCCATGTGCTTATCCAATAACCGCTTGAAAGTTCCTAAAGTGTCCGACTCCACTATCACAGCAGGCAGTCCATTCCACACCCCAACCACTCTCTGAGTAAAGAATCTACCTCGGACATCCCTTCTATATCTCCCCCCATGCACCTTATAGTTATGCCCCCTTGTAACAGCTGCCTCTACCCAAGGAAATAGTCTCTGAACATCCACTCTATCTATCCCCCTCATCATCTTATAAACCTCTATTAAGTCGCCTCTCATCCTCCTCCTCTCTAAAGAGAAAAGCCCCAACTCCCTCAATCTTTCCTCATAAGACCTCCCCCCCAAACCAGGCAGCATCCTGGTAAATCTCCTTTGCACTCTTTCCAATGCTTCCACGTCCTTCCTATAGTGAGGTGACCAGAACTGCACACAATATTCCAAATGTGGTCTCACCAAGGTCCTGTACAGTTGCAGCATAACCTCACGGTTCTTAAACTCAAACCCTCTGTTAATAAACGCCAACACACCATAGGCCTTCTTTACTGCTCTATCCACTTGAGTGGCAACCTTCAGAGATCTGTGGATATGAACCCCCAGATCCCTCTGCTCCTCCACGTTCCTCAGAACCCTGCCGTTGACCCTGTAATCCTTATTCAAATTTGCCCTACCAAAATGAATCACCTCGCACTTATCAGGGTTAAATTCCATCTGCCATTTTTCGGCCCAGCTCTGCATCCTATCAATGTCTCTTTGCAGCCTACAACTGCCCTCCACCTCATCCACTACTCCACCAATCTTGGTGTCATCAGCAAATTTACTGATCCACCCTTCAGTCCCCTCCTCCAAGTCATTGATAAAAATCACAAACAGCAGAGGACCCAGCACCGACCCCTGTGGCACACCGCTGGTAACTGGTCTCCAGTCCGAAAATGTTCCATCCACCACCACCCTCTGCCTTCTATTAGATAGCCAGTTACTTATCCAATCGGCCAAATTTCCCTCTATCCCACAACTCCTTACTTTCTTCATGAGACGACCATGGGGAACCTTATCAAACGCCTTACTAAAATCCATGTATACGACATCAACTGCTCTACCTTCATCTACACACTTAGTTACCTCCTCAAAGAATTCAATCAAATTTGTTAGGCAAGACTTACCCTTCACGAATCCGTGTTGACTATCCCTGATTAAGTTGCCCCTTTCCAAATGGTCATAAATCCTATCCCTCAGGACCTTTTCCATTATCTTACCAACCACCGAAGTAAGACTAACCGGCCTATAATTACCAGGGTCATTCCTATTTCCTTTCTTGAAGAGAGGAACAACATTCGCCACTCTCCAGTCCTCTAGCACCATTCCCGTGGACAGTGAGGACCCAAAGATCAAAGCCAGAGGCTCTGCAATCTCCTCCCTTGCCTCCCAAAGAATCCTAGGATATATCCCATCTGGCCCAGGGGACTTATCGACCCTCAGGTTCTTCAAAATTGCTAAAACATCTTCCCTCAGAACATCTACCACCTCCAGCCTATCCACCTTTATCACACTCTCATCCTCAAGAACATGGCCCCTCTCCTTGGTGAACACTGACGAAAAGTATTCATTCATCACCTCTCCTATCTCTTCTGACTCCATGCACAAGTTCCTACTACTGTCCTTGACCGGCCCTACCCTCACCCTGGTCATTCTTTTATTTCTCACATAAGAGTAAAAAGCCTTGGGGTTTTTCTTGATCCGACCCGCCAAGGACTTCTCATGCCCCCTCCTAGCTCTCCTAAGCTCTTTTTTTAGCTCATTCCTTGCTACCTTGTACCCCTCAATCGACCCAACTGAACCTTGTTTTCTCATCCTTACATACGCTTCCTTTTTCCTCTTGACTAGACATTCAACCTCTTTTGTGAACCATGGTTCTCTCACTCGGCCATTTCCTCCCTGCCTGACAGGGACATACCTATCAAGGACACGCAGTAATTGCTCCATGAAAAAGCTCCACTTTTCGTTTGTGCCTTTCCCTGATAGTTTCTGTTCCCATCTTGTACTCCCTAATTCTTGCCTAATCGCATCATAATTACCCCTCCCCCAATTATAAACCCTGCCCTGCCGTATGGCCCTATCCCTCTCCATTGCAATAGTGAAAGTTACCAAATTGTGGTCACTATCTCCAAAGTGCTCTCCCACATACAAATCAATCACTTGGCCCGGTTCATTACCCAGTACCAAATCCAACGTGGCCCCACCTCTTGTCGGCCTTTCCACATATTGTGTCAGGAAACCCTCCTGCACACACTGTGCAAAAACTATCCCATCCGAACTGTTTGACCTATAAAGGTTCCAATCAATATTTGGAAAGTTGAAGTCACCCATGACAACTACTCTGTGACCTCCACACCTATTCATAATCTGCTTTGCAATTTCTTCCTCCACATTTTTATTACTATTTGGGGGCCTGTAGAAAACTCCTAACAACGTGACCGCTCCTTTCCTATTTCTAACTTCAGCCCATATTACCTCAGACGGCAGATCCCCCTCGAACTGCCTTTCTGCCGCTGTTAAACTATCCTTGATTAACAATGCTACTCCTCCACCTTTCTTACCAACTTCCCTACTCTTACTGAAACATCTATACCCCGGAACTTCCAACAACCATTCCTGTCCCTGTTCTAACCATGTCTCCGTAATGGCCACCACATCGTAGTCCCAAGTACCAATCCACGCTCCAAGTTCTCCTACCTTATTCCGGATGCTCCTTGCATTGAAGTAGACACACTTCAAGCCATCTTCCTGTCTGCCGGTACATTCCTGCGACCTTGATACCCTCCTCAGTACCTCCCTACACTCACCACTAGCTTACATTTTCTTATTCTCAGAGATCTTTATTCTCAAATCTTAACTTCATTACATTTCCACACTTCTACTTATTTCTTAATCCAGAATATCCACCAAAATCAAATACCTTGATTACCCGAGACTCAAAAGTTGTAAACTTACAGAGAATGTCTGTAAAGTTGAGAAACGCTTGTCTTCCCAGCGACTTCTGACTTTCTATCTGAAAAGCTCGTATTTTTATATCTTTTTTCAGGTGGTTTATCCTTTGAAGTATTCTTGCTGTAAGCTAATTGTCTTTATTGATATCTCTGTTGAATGCTTTCTGTCTTTACTGTCAATTTAGCCATTGCATGCATAATTATGTCTCTACCTTAGATGTTTCAAAAACCATCATAAACACAATGACAGCAATGGTTTCTGTTTGATGCTATTCTTAGGAAGTCTTTCTATTGAATTTCTAATACTACTTTAACTGGTTATTATCAGACGTTGTGACTCCATGGTATTCCAAGTTCAATACAAGAACAATGTAATTGCTTGATGCTTCCATTGAAGTAATATTTTCAAAGTTGTCTTGTTTGTGTACCTTTTACAACTTGTAAATTAAAACCACTTTAACTAGTATCTTCATGCATTTCTATTTACTTCAATTGGTTTTTTTCAGACCTCGGGACTCCATATTTCAAGCTTAACATTAAAACTATTTGTTCAGCAGGGGTTTCTTTTACTTGATATCATTTCTTCAAAGCCTTCTGTAGGTATCATATTTACAATATGTAAATTGAAAACACTTTAACTCAGTGTTTACTTGTTTTCTCGCTATCTCAATTGGTTGCATATTTAATCGTGTTTCCTGTCTTATTTGATGTTATATTACGAAGGCTTATGGTTGTTTAATATTCTAAGTTTCTGTTTGCATCAGTGTTAGCTTTTAACACTTTAAACTGGGTGAATCCATTGTTTTGGTTCCAATGTTCAGACATAGAGGAACCTCCAATGGATTGCTTCACTACCCACCAGGTACATGGTACATACTCATGTGACTCAGCCAACGTTGTCTACCTGATACGTTGCAGGAAAGGATGCCCCAGAGCATGGTACATCGGCGAGACCATGCAGACACTGAGACAACGTATGAACGGACACTGCGCAACAATTGCCAGGCAGGATTGTTGCCTCCCAGTCGGGGAACACTTCAGCAGTCAAGGGCATTCAGCCTCGGATCTGCGGGTTAGCGTTCTCCAAGGCGGCCTTCGAGACACACGACAACGCAAAATCATCGAGCAGAAACTGATAGCCAAGTTCCACACTCATGAGGATGGCTTCAATAGGGATATCGGGTTCATGTCACACTACAGAACGTGACTTGACATCGTTGTCTGTCTTTCCAGTTTTTAAAAAACAAACACAAAAAAAACAAACCCAAAAAACACTGCAGACAGCAGGATTTGACACGTTGGACCCCTTGGGACACATCTCATTGTCTTGGCTGTGCTCTTGGTGTGTCTTTGATGTAAGGACACCTTCCTGAAAGATTGTATCTCTGCAGTTTCTGTGTTTATATTCTGTGAACTTTTGTAGATTCACTCATTGTAACTTTACCTGAGGAAGGGGCGATAGCTCCGAAAGCTTGTAATTTTAAATAAATCTGTTGGACTATAACCTGGTGTTGTGCGACTTCTCATATTTTGCTTCAATAGGGCATTGTCTTTGTCAATTTCCCATATCAAAGCTTGCGTTCACAGCTTTGTGTTAACAAACCATCTTATCTCATAAGCCTGTATTCTGTTTGCAGCCTGTGTCTGCTAAGGCTTATGTCTTTTAAACCCAGTATGTCATTTATTAATAATTTCAGAAATCTGTTCTTAGTATCGTGTATTTTTCTGAATCCTGGCTATTCCTTCACACACTCTCATGTGCGTACACTCTTGCACATGTGAATGCACACATTCACATGCAGACACATTTGCACGCGTGCGAGGAACATGCTTGGACAACGCCCACGCGCTCACACACAAGAAAGACTTGCATTTCTACAACACCTTTAACGACCACTGGGTGCCCCAAAGCGCTTTACAGCCAATGAAGTAATTTTCAAAGTGTAGTCACTGTTGTAATGTAGGAAACGGTGGCAGCCAATTTGCGCACAGCAAGCTCCCACAAACAGCAATGTGATAATGACCAGATAATCTGCTTTAGGGCTGATGATTGAGGGATAAATATTGGCCCCGGCACACTGGCGAGAACTCCGCTGCTCTTCTTTGAAGTAGTTCCCATGGGATCTTTTACGTCCACCTGAGAGAGCAGACGGGGCCTCGGTTTAACGTCTCGTCCGAAAGACGGCACCTCCGACAGTGCAGCACTCCCTCAGTACTGCACAGAGAGTGTCAGCCTAGATTTTTGCACTACAAGCCCCTGGAGTGAGACCTGAACCCACAACCTTCAGACTCAGAGACGAGAGTGCTGCCCACTGAGCCACAGCTGACACAAGTACATATCTGAGCAAACACTTTCCAGGCATAGAATACAATCAGGAGTGGAGGTGGGAGACCCCGGGAGTGATTTATTTCCCAGCTTTTACTCAGCATTTGAGAGGCCAATTGTGACAAGTATGTTGGCCTTTATTACAAGAGGATTTGAGTATAAGAGTAAAGACATCTTACTGCAATTATACAGGGCCCTGGTGAGACCACACCTGGAGTGTGCACAGTTTTGGTCTTCTTACCTAAGGAAGGATATAACTTGCCATATAGTGAGTGCAACGAAGGTTCACCAGACTGGTTCCTGGGATGGGGGGGATTGTCCCACGAGGACAGATTGAGGAGACTCGGCCTATATTCTCTCGAGTTTAGAAGAATGAGAGGTGATCTCATTGAAACATACAAAATTCTTACAGGGCTTGACAGGGTAGATGCAGGGAGGATGTTTCCCCTGGCTGGGGAGTCTAGAACCAGGGGTCACAGTCTCAGAATAAGGGGTCGGCCATTTAGGACTGAGATGAGGAGAAATTTCTTCACTCAGAGGATGGTGAATCTTTGTAATTCTCTACCCCAGAGGGCTGTGGAGGCTCAGTCGTTGAGTATATTCAAGACAGAGATCGATAGATTTTTGGATATTAAGGAAATCAAGGGATATGGGAATAGTGCAGGAAAGTGCAGTTGAGATAGAAGATCAGCCATGATCATATTGAATGGCGGAGCAGGCTCGAGGGGCCGAATGGCCGACTCCTGCTCCTGTTTCTTATGTTCTTATGTAAGTCTACTGTTGCCCAGCTTAAATGAGTGAACTGGTCAGAAAGCAGGGGGCTCAGGCCGCTCGGGTCAATGTTTTTACCCAGAGCCATTGAAGGAGCTGAGGGAACGTCATTTTCATTAAATGTTTATTTTAGCATGAGCGGAACGTCGGAGGGCTCTCTTGGCCAGATTTAGCAGCGAGCTTCTCCTTAATGAGCTCATCGAGCGAACAGCGGGAACTTCCTTTTCCTTCATTACCTCATTACTGAGCCAGCTGGAGGGAAGCAGGAGCATGCCCAGAATTATAGGCAGCCTCCGCAGCCTTCAACAGTGCTTCCCCTCAATATTCTCTTATTGCTTTACCTGTCTTCAGCTCCTTGGCTTCACCAAAGGAGCAGGAGCGGGTCATTCGGGCCATCAAAATTGCTCTGCCGTTTGCTTGCCGTGGGGGTCTCTGTTCTTTTAATCTCAATTTCCTGCCCTTTCTCCACATCCCTTAATGCCCCTCACTGCTCAAGTAAGTATCTACTTCCCTTTTAAAAACTCCAATTGACTTTGTCCCCTCAGCCTTCTGGAGTAATGAGCTCCACATTCTGAAGCAGCAGATTTGATAGAATTTGCTTTTTTTTAACCTTCTCAGCTCCATTTATAAGGTTCTGTCCCCTTGCCCTGGATTTCCTACTGCAGGGAAGAGTTATACCCTACCTACCCTCTCAACTTGTTCTTATTTTAAATGAGAGGAGATTAAATGGGTGGGTAGAGTCCATGATAGGGGAGAGTGTACATGGGCTGTGGGAGGAGGCTAAATGGGTGGGTAGAGTCCATGATAGGGGAGAGTGTACATGGGCTGTGGGAGGAGATTAAATGGGTGGGTAGAGTCCATGATAGGGGAGAGTGTACATGGGCTGTGGGAGGAGATTAAATGGGTGGGTATAGTCTATGATAGGGGAGAGTGTACATGGGCTGTGGGAGGAGATTAAATGGGTGGGTAGAGTCCATGATAGGGGAGAGTGTACATGGGCTGTGGGAGGAGATTCAATGGGTGGGTAGAGTCCATGATAGGGGAGAGTGTACATGGGCTGTGGGAGGAGGCTAAATGGGTGGGGAGAGTACACGATAGGGGAGAGTGTACATGGGCTGTGGGAGGAGATTAAATGGGTGGGTAGAGTCCATGATATGGGAGAGTGTACATGGGCTGTGGGAGGAGATTAAATGGGTGGGTAGAGTCCATGATAGGGGAGAGTGTACATGGGCTGTGGGAGGAGATTAAATGGGTGGGTAGAGTCCGTGATCGGGGAGAGTGTACATGGGCTGTGGGAGGAGATTAAATGGGTGGGTAGAGTCCATGATAGGGGAGAGTGTACATGGGCTGTGGGAGGAGATTAAATGGGTGGGGAGAGTCCATGATAGGGGAGACTGTACATGGGCTGTGGGAGGAGATTAAATGGGTGGGTAGAGTCCATGATAGGGGAGAGTGTACATGGGCTGTGGGAGGAGATTAAATGGGTGGGGAGAGTCCATGATAGGGGAGACTGTACATGGGCTGTGGGAGGAGATTAAATGGGTGGGGAGAGTCCATGATAGGGTAGAGTGTACATGGGCTGTGGGAGGAGTGTGTTTGATGGGCTAAATAGCCTCTTCTCTGTCTATTGTTTATCTAAGGCCCTCACTATGAACTGGTGTAGACTGTCCAATGGTGCTCTCATTTCTGCTGGTACCCTGGCAGACCACCCAATGCACACTGAGAGAAATTCCATTACATCGATCTGAGCTGGAGCAGAGCTAAGGTCCCAGAGGAACTGCCTGTAGATCCATTGTTTCCATTGTGTTACTTAATGTGCGGAAATGTCATGTATCAGATTTTGATGAGATGAGAATCGAAGCTGTGCGTGACTGAAATCACTCACTCACATGCCCATTAATTCCATTCCCAGTTTGTCAGTCCTCATTTAACGCATCTATCCTGCAGCTAATACAATCCACACGGGCTCTCAGAACAACCAGACAGATCTGATCCATTTTTCCGCTTGCCACTTTTCTGGCGTTACCCTTCTCCTTCTGATGGCAATGGCTCTGTCGGGGGAACAGAGCTGTACAGAGACTGAGAAGCTTCAGTCCTGGTCCAAGGACTGTTCTTAGCGTGTGACCCCAGACGGCAAAGGTCGGCAGTCACACTGCTCCCGTCGTTGGCCGATAGCCGCACTCGTGAATGTTCCGCCGGGATCACTTGGTGATTTTATCCCAGTTGAAACCTCTCATTACTCTCCCAACTGCCCTCAGCCAGGTCAGCATAGACCAGGATTGAACCTGGCACACGAGCTGTGCGCTAATCCCCTCAGGTGATCTCCATTCTAATCCCCTCAGGTGATCTCCACTCTAACCCCCTCAGGTGACCTCCACTCTAATCCCCTCAGGTGACCTCCACTCCAATCCCCTCAGGTGACCTCCACTCTAATCCCCTCAGGTGACTCCACTCTAACCCTCTCAGGTGATCTCCACTCTAACCCTCTCAGGTGACCTCCACTCTAACCCTCTCAGGTGATCTCCACTCTAACCCCCTCAGGTGATCTCCACTCTAACCCCCTCAGGTGACCTCCACTCTAACCCCCTCAGGTGACTCCACTCTAACCCCCTCAGGTGATCTCCACTCTAATCCCCTCAGGTGATCTCCACTCTAACCCCCTCAGGTGACCTCCACTCTAATCCCCTCAGGTGATCTCCACTCTAACCCTCTCAGGTGACCTCCACTCTAATCCCCTCAGGTGATCTCCATTCTAACCCCCTCAGGTGACCTCCACTCTAATCCCCTCAGGTGATCTCCACTCTAACCCTCTCAGGTGACCTCCACTCTAACCCCCTCAGGTGACCTCCACTCTAATCCCCTCAGGTGATCTCCACTCTAACCCTCTCAGGTGACCTCCACTCTAATCCCCTCAGGTGATCTTCATTCTAACCCCCTCAGGTGACCTCCACTCTAATCCCCTCAGGTGACTCCACTCTAACCCCCTCAGGTGACTCCACTCTAACCCCCTCAGGTGATCTTCATTCTAACCCCCTCAGGTGACCTCCACTCTAATCCCCTCAGGTGATCTCCACTCTAATCCCCTCAAGTGACCTCCACTCTAACCCCCTCAGGTGACCTCCACTCTAACCCCCTCAGGTGACCTCCACTCTAATCCCCTCAGGTGATCTCCACTCTAATCCCCTCAGGTGACCTCCACTCTAACCCCCTCAGGTGATCTCCACTCTAACCCTCTCAGGTGACCTCCACTCTAACCCTCTCAGGTGACCTCCACTCTAACCCTCTCAGGTGACTCCACTCTAACCCTCTCAGGTGACTCCACTCTAACCCCCTCAGGTGACCTCCACTCTAACCCCCTCAGGTGACCTCCACTCTAATCCCCTCAGGTGACCTCCACTCTAACCCTCTCAGGTGATCTCCACTCTAATCCCCTCAGGTGATCTCCACTCTAACCCTCTCAGGTGACCTCCACTCTAACCCCCTCAAGTGACCTCCACTCTAATCCCCTCAGGTGACTCCACTCTAACCCCCTCAGGTGATCTCCACTCTAACCCCCTCAGGTGACACCACTCTAACCCCCTCAGGTGATCTCCACTCTAACCCCCTCAGGTGATCTCCACTCTAACCCTCTCAGGTGATCTCCACTCTAATCCCCTCAGGTGATCTCCACTCTAACCCCCTAAGGTGATCTTCACTCTAACCCTCTCAGGTGATCTCCACTCTAACCCTCTCAGGTGATCTCCACTCTAATCCCCTCAGGTGACTCCACTCTAACCCTCTCAGGTGATCTCCACTCTAACCCTCTCAGGTGATCTCCACTCTAACCCCCTCAGGTGACTCCACTCTAACCCCCTCAGGTGATCTCCACTCTAATCCCCTCAAGTGACCTCCACTCTAACCCCCTCAGGTGATCTCCACTCTAACCCCCTCAGGTGACCTCCACTCTAACCCCCTCAGGTGACTCCACTCTAACCCTCTCAGGTGATCTCCACTCTAGATATGTGAAGAGAAAAAGATTGGTGAAGTCAAGCGTAGGTCCCTTGCAGTCAGAATCAGGGGAATTTATAATGGGGAACAAAAAAATGGCAGACCAATTAAATACATACTTTGGTACTGTCTTCACAAAGGAGGACACAAATAATCTCCCAGAGATGTCGGGGAACATAGGGTCTAATGAGAGGGAGGAACTGAAAGAAATCAGTATTTGTAGGGAAATAGTGTTTGGGAAATTGATGGGATTGAAGGCCGATAAATCCCCAGG
Organism: Squalus acanthias; assembly: GCA_030390025.1. Taxonomy (NCBI): domain Eukaryota; kingdom Metazoa; phylum Chordata; class Chondrichthyes; order Squaliformes; family Squalidae; genus Squalus; species Squalus acanthias. Next base: position 201,247,918 of record CM059427.1, on the reverse strand, counting down.
GCCTGATAATCCTGATAATCGACATCCTAGGGTACTTAAGGAAGTGGCCCTAGAAATAATAGATGCATTGCTGGTCATCTTCCAAAATTCTATAGACTCTGGAACAGTACCCATTGATTGGAGGGTAGCTAATGTTACCCCACTATTCAAAAAAGGTGGTAGAGAGAAAACGGGGAATTATAGACCGGTAAGCCTAACATCGGTAGTGGGGAAAATGCTAGAGTCCATTATAAAAGATGTAATAGCAGAGCACTTGGAAAACAGTGACAGGATCGGACAAAGTCAACATGGATTTACAAAAGGTAAATCGTGCTTGACTAATCTACTGGAATTTTTTGAGGATGTAACTGGTAAAGTAGATAAGGGAGAACCAGTGGATGTGGTGTATTTGGACTTTCAGAAGGCTTTCGATAAGGTCCCGCACAAGAGATTAGCGTGTAAAGTTAAGGCACATGGGATTGGGGGCAAGGTATTGAATTGGATAGAGAACTGGTTGGCAGACAGAAAGCAAAGAGTTGGAATAAACGGGTCTTTTTCCGAGTGGCAGGCAGTGACTAGTGTGGTACCGCAGGGATCGGTCCTAGGACCCCAGCTATTCACAATATATATTAATGATCTAGACGAGGGAATTGGATGTAATATCTCCAAGTTTGCAGATGACACAAAGCTGGGTAGGAGTGTGTGCCGTGAGGAGGATGCCGAGAAACTCCAGTATGATTTGGACAGGTTGGGTGATTGGGCATAAGCATGGCAGATGCAATATAATGTGGATAAATGCGAGGTTATCCACTTTGGTGTCAAAAGCAGGAAGGCAGATTATTATCTGAATGGCAATAGATTGGGAGAAGGGGAGGTGCAACGAGACCTGGGTGTCCTTGTGCACCAGTCGCTGAAGGTAAGCATGCAGGTGCAGCAGACGGTTAAGAAGGCAAATGGTATGTTGGCCTTCATAGCGAAAGGGTTCGAGTACAGGAACAAGGATGTCTTGCTGCAGTTGTACAAGGCCTTGGTGAGACCACATCTTGAGTATTGTGTGCAGTTTTGGTCACCTTATCTGAGGAAGGATGTTCTTGCCATGGAGGGAGTGCAGCGAAGATTCACCAGACTGATACCTGCGATGGCAGGAATGACGTATGAGGAGAGATTGGGTCGATTGGGCTTATACTCGCTGGAGTTTAGAAGAATGAGAGGGGATCTCATTGAAACTTATAAAATTCTAACAGGACTAGACAGACTAGATGCAGGAAGGATGTTCCCGATGGCCGGGGAGTCCAGAACCAGGGGTCACAGTCTAAGGATAAGGGGTAAGCCATTTAGGACTGAGATGAGGAGGAATTTCTTCACCCAGAGAGTGGTGAACCTGTGGAATTCTCTACCACAGAAGGCAGTAGAGGCCAATTCATTAATTATATTCAAGAAGGAGTTAGATATATTTCTTAAAGCTAAAGGGATCAAGGGATATGGGGAGAAGGCAGGGACAGGGTACTGAATTTGGATGATCAGACATGATCGCATTAAATGGCGGAGCAGGCCCAAGGGGCCGAATGGCCTACTCCTGCTCCTATCTTCTATGTTTCTATGTTTCTAACCCTCTCAGGTGATCTCCACTCTAACCCCCTCAGGTGACTCCACTCTAACCCTCTCAGGTGACTGGTTGGCATTTATATAGGGGGAGAAATTCGGTATCTCCCTGTTTGGGGCGCTGACTTTTAAAAGTTGAAAAAATTAGCCCCAGGAGCTAATGTTTTTCAATTTTTTTAAAATTCGGGTTTGCGCTCCAGGAAGGAAGTGGTGTGCTATATCAAGCGCTCCACTTCCTTCCTGGTGCGGAACAGGCCGCGTTGGAAGACTCCTTCCCTCCCTTAAAGGGACAGGCCATTGCTGCCGGCTCTGCAAGGAAAAAAACCTACCTGGTCCCCGACGACAGCCACGATCCAGACCGATCGGCCCGATACACTGCAGCAGAGAGCTGGGCTGATCGAGCCCGATACACGGCAGCAGAGAGCCGGGCTGATCGAGCCCGATACACGGCAGCAGAGAGCCGGGCTGATCGAGCCCGATACACGGCAGCAGAGAGCCGGGCTGATCGAGCCCGATACACGGCAGCAGAGAGCTGGGCTGATTGAGCGCTGGAGAAGACAAGTGAGAAACAGCATTTCAGAATTTCTTTCACTTACCTCAGCCACCTCGCCTTTAAGTATCGCACTCCCCCCCCCCGCCCCCACCGAAGTGCCCGGCCTGCCGATCGACGCCTCCTGCAGCTGCCGGTGTTTTCGCCCGGCGATGCTGTGCAGGGGGCGGAACCGAAGTTTGGGTCCGAGGCGCTACCGGGGCGATGCGCACGGCGATGACATCACAAGCTCCGGGCGAAGGAGATCGGGGTGCAACACCATACCGCCACCACAAACCTCCCGCCGAATATTGCAGGAGTCGATATTCTCGCTGCGCCCGGGCGGTAACTGCTTAGCGCCCCGTTATCGGCTCCCGGAGACGCTAACGGGAGGCGCTAAGGTGCCCGATTTCAAGCCCAATGTGTTTTATCATATCCTCAGGATGTTCCAGATTACTTTTGAAGTGGAGTCATTGGTGTAATGTAGGAAACAAGGCGGCCAATTTGTGCACAGCAAGCTCCCAGAAACAGCAAATGAGATAATCACCAGATAATCTGTTTTTTAGTGATGTTAGTTGAGGGTTAAATATTGGCCCCAGGACACCGGGGAGAACTCCCCTGCTCTTCTTTGAAATAGTGCCCGTGGGATCTTTTACACTCACCTGAGAGAGCAGAACTGGCTGACTGGCCTCATCTCAATGTCTCATCTGAAGAACAACACATCCAACAACAACAACTTGCATTTATATAGCATCTTTAACGTAGTAAGGCGCTTCACAGGAGCGATTATCAAACAAAATTTGACACCGAGCCACATAAGGAGATATAGAAACATAGAAACATAGAATCTAGGAGCAGGAGTAGGCCATTCGGCCCGTCGAGCCTGCTCCACCATTCAATACGATCATGGCTGATCATCCAAATCTAGTACCCTGTCCCTGCTTTAATCCCCACAGTACACATATCCCACCCTACCCCCGTAACCCCACGTATTTAATTCCCCCTAACATATCCCATCCTATCCCCATAACCCCACATATTTAATACCCCCCTAACACTAAGGGTCAATTTATCATAGCCAAATCAACCTAACCCGCACATTTTTGGACTGTGGGAGGAAACCGGAGCACCCGGAGGAAACCCACGCAGACACGGGGAGAATGTGCAAACTCCACACAGACAGTCACCCGAGGTCAGATTCGAACCCAGGTCTCTGGCGCTGTGAGGCACCAGTGCTAACCACTATGCCAAAAGCTTGGTCAGGGAGGTAGGTTTTAAGGAGAGTCTTAAAGGAGGAGAGAGAGGCGGAGAGAGGTTTAGGGAGGGAATTCCAGAGCTTAGGGCAAGTTTGAAGGCACGGCCGCCAGTGGTGGAGCGATTAAAATCAGGGGATGCTCAAGAGGTCAGAATTGGAGGAGCGCAGCGATCTCAGAGGATTGTAGGACTGGAGGAGATTACAGAGATAGGATGGGGACGAGGAGGCCATGGAGGAATTTGAACAGGAGGAGGAGAACTTTCAATTCGAGGCGTTGCCGGACCGGGAGCCAATGTAGGTCAGCGAGCACAGCGGGTGATGGGTGAACGGGACTTGGTGTGAGTCAGGATATGGGCAGCAGACAACCTGTACTGTAAGATTGACTAAAAATTATATCGTCAGTTCTGTACCAAGGCTTAAATATATTTTCATGGAAAAGCTCGAAGGGTAAGAAGAGAAATTGTTATTCCAGGATACAGGCTTGGCGCTACTTGAGAATATTATTACCTTACCGTGGGCAAAATTCTCAAGTGCAACTTTACAAAAATATTTGCTGGGAAGGTGCTGAAAGGTAATATGTTTAAAATACAGCACTAGCAGGCTTTCCAAAGTAGTTCCTTTTCTAATGAAGTCAGATTGAAACATAAGGGCAGTTTTGTTTGCATGGAGTCTCGCTAGATAGGCACAAAGTTAGGGTAGGTGGTTGTAACCCAATCTTCCGACCTACACTGTACCCGCACGACACTCGGCCTTGGCAAATGAGCCGCACCACTTAACGTGCCTCAGTGGATTTCCCGGTGTACCGTGGAGCATTCCACGGCACCAACAAAAGTGGCAGGAAAGTGGCAGTGGGTAGCACCCTCACCTCTGAGTCGGGAAGGCCGTGGGTTCAAATCCCCACTCCTGGGGCTGTATTTTGATACTGGGGCGGGCCGGGGTCGTGTTATCCACTTTTTGTGTTATCCACCCGACTGCAATTGGATGTGGGAGATTGATGCGATTTTCACCTGATTGGGCAATTGAGTTCCAGCATGTGGGAACCCATGACCCAATTAGTGTTTTCAGTCTGAAAGTCGCCTCTGATGATGTCATCATTGCTGCTGCATTGAAGGTCTGCAAAGACTGCCTGGCCTTTGCTGTGAGAGGACCTGGAGGCAAAATGAGCAGCAGGAGCCCTAAGTCTGCTCCCAGATACTTTTACACCACCACAGAGAGAGAGAGAGAGATCCAGCCAAATGTGCTCCCGCCAGGTTTCACAATCGTGGTTCAGAACAGGCGTGCTTCACGTAGAACAAGGGTTAAAAACACAAAGGCCTTTCAAAATGGCATTATAGAGCTAATTTAGTGCTTGTTAAGGGCCTTAACAGCCTATCCCGTCTCTTAAAGGCGGGACGGAGTCGGGACCAGCAGACACGATTTAATGAAAATTGCGTGGAGGCGGGATGGAGGCGGACTTGTGCCCGCCCGCCAGTTTTCGCAATTTTAACCCCCCACACGCCTCCAAACCCGCCTCCACGGGTCAATGAAAATCCAGCCCTAGACTCTGAGCACAAAATCCAGACTGACCTTCCCGGTGCCGTTCCGAGGGAGCGCTGCCCTCTCACAGGTGCCGTCAGTCGGCTGACACGTTAAACCGAGGTGCCGTTTCTGGGGATAGATTAAAAAAAAATCCCGGGGCACTTTTTTTTCAAAGAAGAGCAGGGGAGTTCTCCGCGGTGGCCCGGACAATATTTATGCCTCAGCCAACGTCACTAAACAAGAAACAAATTAACTGGCCATTCATCTCATTTCTACTTGTGCGTCCTTGCTGTGCAGGCTGACTGCTGCGTTTGTCGGCTAAACAACAATGTCTGCAATTCGACAGCAAATCATTGGTTGTGGAGCAAGTTGAGATCCTTGTTGACGTGAATGGCGTTATGTAAGTCCAAGGGGGAAAAATTGTGTTGATTTGCGCCTCTCGTTAGCGCTAACGGGTCGCAAATCCCCCAGTGCCCGGGCGCAGCGCCGCTAACGCCGCCCGCGCCCTGCAGCTCTGTGCCTCCGGCGATGACGTCATCGCTGTGCGCAGCGCCCCGCTCACACCCCGGCCGCAAACTTGGGTTGCAACCCCCTGACCTATCGCCAGACGATATGTCCCACAGGGTACGGGGGCGTTTTTGCAGCTGCGGCGGCGCCACTTAAAGGGGCAGGTGCCGGGCGGCCATTTTTTTGGGCCGATTGCCAGCACCTGCCCCCTTCCCCTTTTTTCTTCAGGGGTGCTGGCCGCAATCACATTCCTCTTGAGTGCCGAGCTCTTTTTCCGGCACCTCCCCGGTGCGCGCAGCACTAGGTCCCCTCCCCTTTAATCAGGGGAGGAGGATTGCAATACTGCGGCGCTACGTGCCGACGAGTGTGGCGCTGTTGCATGTAGCGCCACCATCTTCAGTTGTAGCGCCCCAAGAGGGAGATGGAGCGTTTCCAATAGCGCCCTGCCTCCTGCTTGTATTTCAGGTGGATGGGCACTAATTTTTTCGTGGTGCTAAAGTTAATGCCCCGGCGACATTAGCGCCCCAAAAGGGGCGACACCCAATTTTTCCTCCCAAGTCTTTGTTTTTTCTTCATAGTGTTTCACACCATCACTGGTGGTGACTACATGGATGACCTCCTTCTCCGGCCTGGAGTTGGATGTCTGTAGAACATGCACGTCACCCTCTGCAGTCAGTGTAGATACATGGCTGGATGGTGTGATGGGCTTCAGAGTATCTACAACTCCAACTGTAACTCATCCGAAACTCTGCCGCCTATCTCCTATGTCCTGTCCTCTACTAATGCCTATCACCCCCATCCTTATTGACTGACATTCATTCCCTGTTCCTTGGTGCATCCAATTTAAAATGTCCATCTATATCTACAAATCCCTCCATGGGCACCTTGCCCCCTATCTGTGTCAGCCTTGGCTCGGTGGGCAGCACTCTCACCTCTGAGGCAGAACGTTGTGGGCTCATAGTCCCACTCCAGAGACCTGAATGAAAAATCTAGGGTGACACTGAGGCAGCATTGTACTGTTGTAGGTGCCGCCTTTCAGATGGGATGTTAAACTGCGGCCCTATCTGTCCTCACGGGTGGACGTAAAAGATCCCTCGGCACTATTTTGAAGAAGAGCAGGGCAACTCACCCTAATATCCTGGGGCCAATACTTACCCCTCAACCAACATCAATGAAAACTAGAATCTGGTCATTATCACATTGCTGTTTGTGGGAGCTTGCTGTGCATAAATTGGCTGCCGCGTTTCCTACATTACAACAGTGACTACGCTTCAAAAAGTACTTGATTGGCTGTAAAGCGCTTTGGGGCATCCTGCGCTTGTGAAAGGCGATATATAATTGCAAGACTTTCTTTTTAAGTCTTCAACCTTCTCTAGCCTTATATCCTCTCCTGGTCCGACGGCTCGGGGTGTCCACGCACTCCCTCACTCTATCCACTCCATCATCGGTGACGCAGCCTTGATCCGTCACAACTCGACTCATGGGCATTCGTTCTCCACACCCTTCTATCTCCTTCCTTTCCTCCTGAAAATCTATCTCTTAGACCAAGCTTTCATTGACATTTCCCACAAGGACTTGGCACCCATCCGTTCCATTGTTCCTCGGCGAGCTGCCTTGGGACGTTTCATTTCCATAGTAAAGATGCTGCATCGATGCAAGTCATTTTTATCATCGCCGTTATCTCATTTCACTTACTAGATGCTATGTTCCGAGGGCGGAGCCGCACTCATCACCCCACTAACGCTTGCTCAGGCTCGCTCATCCCAACCACCAATTCCTTCGCATAGTGATAAGATGTCAGCCGCGGCTCAGTGGGTAGAACATAAGAAATAGGAGCAGGAATAGGCCACTTGGCCCCTCGAGCCTGCTCTGCCATTCAATAAGATCATGGCTGATCTTGGATCAAAGCCACTTCCCTGCCCGCTCCCCATAGCCCTTCACTCCCTTATCTTGCAAAAATCTGTCTATCTCCACCTTAAATGTATTTAATGGCCCCGCCTCCAGGGCTCTCTGGGGCAGAGAATTCCACAGATTTACGACCCGTTGAGAGAAGAAATTCCTCCTCCTCTCAGTTCTAAAAGGGCGACCCTTTATTCTGAAACTATGCCCCCGCGTTCTAGATTTCCCCACGAGGGGAAACATCCTCTCTGCATCTACCTTGTTGAGCCCCCTCAGTATCTTATATCTTATAGGGTAGCACTCTCTCGCCTCTGAGTCAGAAGGTTGTGGGTTCAAGTACCTCTCCCGAGACCTGAGTACATCTAGGTTGGACACTCCCAGTGCAGTACTGAAGGAGTGCTGAACTGTCAGAGGTGCTGTCTTTTGGATGAGACATTAAACCGAGGCCCCATACTCCCTCTCCGGTGGACATAAAAAGCTAGTGTCAGTAATGGTGACCATGAAACTACGGGATTGTCGTAAAAACCCACCTGGTTCACTATTGTCCTTTAGGGAAGGAAACCTGCCGTCCTTACCCGGTCTGGGCCTATATGTGACTCCAGACCCACAGCAATATGATTGACTCCATGAGGTGCTGTAGGCCATCAGCAGCAGCAGAATTGTATTCCACCACAATCTGTAACCTCATGGCCCGGCATATCCCTCACTCGATCATTACCATCAAGCCAGGGGACCAACCCTGGTTCAATGGGGAGAGTAGAAGAGCATGCCAGAAAGCAGCACCAGGCGTACCTAAAAATGAGGTGACAACCTGGGGAAGCTGCCACACAGGACTACATACATGCTAAACAGCAGAAGCAGCATGCTATAGACAGGGCTAAGCGATCCCACAACCAACGGATCAGATCAAAGCTCTGCAGTCCTGCCACATCCAGTCGTGAATGGTGGTGGACCATTAAACAACTGACGGGAGGAGGTGGCTCCATGAATATCCCCATCCTCAATGATGGCGGAGCCCAGCACATGAGTGCAAAAGACAAGGCTGAAGCGTTTGCAACCATCTTCAGTCAGAAGTGCCGAGTGGATGATCCATATCGGCCTCCTCCTGAGGTCCCCACCATCACAGAAGCCAGTCTTCAGCCAACTCAATTCACTCCATGTGATATCAAGAAACGGCTGAGCGCACTGGATACAGCAAAGGCTATGGGCCCCGACAACATCCCGGCTGTTGTGCTGAAGACTTGTGCTCCAGAACTAGCCGCGCCTCTAGCCAAGCTGTTCCAGTACAGCTACAACACTGGCAACTACCCGACAATGTGGAAAATTGCCCAGGTATCTCCGGACCACAAAAAGCAGGACAAATCCAATCCGGCCAGTTACTGCCCCATCAGTCTACTCTCAATCATCAGCAAAGTGATGAAAGGTGTGGTCAACAGTGCTATCAAGCGGCACTTACTCACCAATAACCTGCTCACTGGTGCCCAGTTTGGGTTCCGCCAGGACCACTCAGCTCCCGACCTCATTACAGCCTTGGTCCAAACATGGACAAAAGAGCTGAATTCCAGAGGTGAGGTGAGAGTGACTGCCCTTGACATCAAGGCAGCATTTGACCGAGTGTGGCATCAAGGAGCCCTAGTAAAACTGAAGTCAATGGGAATCAGGGGAAAGACTCTCCACTGGCTGGAGTCATACCGAGTACAAAGGAAGATGGTTGTGGTGGTTGATGGTCAATCATCTCAGCCCCAGGACATCGCTGCAGGAGTTCCACAGGGCAGTGTCCAAGGCCCAACCATCTTCAGCTGCTTCATCAATGACCCTCCCTCCAACATAAGGTCAGAAATGGGGATTCAGAAGTGGGGGTCCCTTTCAGCAGTCCACAGGGACCGCTCCCTCCTCGACACCCTAGTCCACTCCTCTACCACCCCCAGCACCCCTTCCCCTTCGCCCGGCACCTTCCCGTGCAAGCGCAGGAGATGCAACACATGTCCTTATACCTCCCCCCTTCCCACTGTCCAGGGCCCCAAACACCCCTTCCAGGTGAAACAGTGATTTACTTGTACTTCCTTCAATTGAATATATTGTATTCGCTGCTCACGATGTGGTCTCCTCTACATTGGGGAGACCAAACGCAGATTGGGTGACCGCTTTGCGGAACACCTCCGTTCAGTCCGTAAGGGGGACCCTGAGCTCCCGGTGGCCTGTCACTTTAATTCTCCGCTCCACTCCCACTCTGACCTCACCGTCCTCGGCCTATTACATTGTTCCACGGAAGCTCAGCGTAAGCTCGAGGAACAGCACCTCATCTTTCGTTTAGGCACCCTACAGCCCTCTGGGCTCAATATCGAGTTCAACTATTTTAGATCATAACCTCAGCCCCAATCACATTTATATTTTATTTTTTCATCCACCCTTTTGTTTGGCCCCCCGCTTTTTTTTTCCTCCCAGAAGCTGGCAGCTGTCCTTCATTCTGCCAGTGCATTTCACACTTCATCTAGCCTCAACCTGTTACATCAACACCTCCTCTTGCCTTGATTATCTCTTAATGTCTCTCAATGTCTCTTAATCTCTCCTTTTGTTCTTTCATCCCCTCCCCCTTTTCCCAGCTTTATCCTTGCTTTAAATCTATTTCATTTCCTGCTTTTTCCAGTTCTGACGCAAGGTCTTCGACCTGAAACGTTAACTCTGTCTCTCTCTATACGGATGCTGCCTGGCCTGCTGAGTTTTTCCAGCGTTTTCTGTTGTTATTTCAGAAGTGGGGATGTTCGCTGAAGACTGCACAATGTTCAGTGCCATTCGCAACTCCTCAGATAATGAAGCAGTCCATGCCCGCATGCAGCAAGACCTGGACAACATTCAGGCTTGGACTGATAAGTGGCAGGCAACATTTGCGCCACACAAGTGCCAGGCAATAACTATTTCCAACAAGCAAGATTCTAACCACCGCCCCTTGACATTCAATGGCATTACCATCGCCGAATCCCCCACCATCAGCATCCTGGGCATCACCATTGACCAGCAACTTAACTGGACCAGCCACATAAATACTGTGGCTACAAGAGCTGGTCAGAGGCTGGGAATTCTGTGGCGAGTGACCCACCTTCATACTCCCCAAAGCCTTTCCACCATCTACAAGGCATAAGTAAGGAGTGTGATGGAATACTCTCCACTTGCCTGGATGAGTGCAGCTCCAACAACACTCAAGATGCTCGACACCATCCAGGACAAAGCAGCCCGCTTGATTGGCACCCCATCCACCACCTTAAACATTCACTCCCTCCACCACCAGCGTACCGTGGCTGCAGTGTGTACCATCTACAAGATGCACTGCAGCAACTCGCCAAGGCTTCTTTGACAGCACCTCCTAAACCCATGGCCTGAAGCTGGGCTGCTGGAAGGGGTACCAGTGGGAGAGCATTTTGGTGGCAGTGATCATAATTCAGTTAGATTTAGCGTAGTTATGTAAAAGGACAAAGATAGATCAGGAGTAAAAGTTCTCAATTGGGGATAGGCCAATTTTACTAAGCTGAGATGTGATTTAGCAAAAGTGGGCTGGAAACAACTACTTGAAGGTAAATCAGTGTCAGAGCAGTGGGAGGCATTCAAGGAGGAGATAGTGAAGGCTCAGATCAAATATGTTCCCTTAAAGAAAAAGGGTGGGACTCCCAAGTCTCGAGCCCCCTGGATGTCAAGGGTAGGATAAAGCAAAAAAAGGAAGCTTATGTCAGATACTGAGAGCTAAATACTGCAGAAAGCCTAGAGGAGTATAGAAAGTGCAGGGGTGAAATTAAAAAGGAACTTCGGAAAACAAATAGAGGGCATGAAAAATATTGGCAAGTAAAATCAAGGAAAACCAAAAGATGTTCTATAGATACATAAAGAGCAAAGGGATAACTAAAGAAAGAGTAGGGCCTATTAGAGACCAAAAAGGTAACCTGTGTGTGGAGGCGGAAGACGTGGGTATGGTTCTTAATGCATACTTTGCGTCTGTCTTCACAAAAGAGAGACAATGCAGACATTGTAGTTGAGGAGGAGTGTGAAAGGGGTTTAGCATCTTTGAAAATGGATAAATCGCCAGGCCCGGATGAAATGTATCCCAGGCTGTTAAGAGAAGCAAGGGAGGAAATAGCAGAGGCTCTGACCATCATTTTTCAAGCCTCTCTGGCTACAGGTGTGGTGCCGGAGGACTGGAGGACTGCTAACGGTGTACCATTGTTTAAAAATGGAGAAAGGTATAGACCAAGTAATTACAAGCTAGTCAACCTAACCTCGGTGGTGGGCAAATCATTGGAAAAAATTCTGAGGGACAGTATTAATAGTCATTTAGAAAGGTGCGGATTAATCAAGGACAGTCAGCATGGATTTGTTAAGGGAACTTTGTGTCTGACTACCCTGATTGAATTTTTTGAGGAGGTACAAGGAAGGTTGATGAGGGTAGTGCGTTTGATGTAGTCTACATGGATTTTAGCAAGGCCTTTGACAAGGTCCCTTTGATATGGCAGACTGGTCAGAAAAGCCCATGGAATCCAAGGGAAAGTGGCAAGTTGGAGCCAAAATTGGCTCAGTGGCAGGAAGAAAAGGGTAATGGTTGAGAGATGTTTTTGTGACTGGAAAGCTGTTTCCAGTGGGGTTCCTCAGGGCTCAGTACTAGGTCCCTTGCTTTTTGTGGTATATATCAAAACATTAGACTTCAATGTAGGGGGCAGGATTAAGAAGTTTGCAGATGATACAATAATTGGTCGTGTGGTTGATAGTGAGGAAGAAAGCTGTAGACAGCAGGAAGATATCAATGGACTGGTCAGCTGGGCAGAAAAGTGGCAAATGGAATTCAATCTGGAGAAGTGTGAGGTAATGCATTTGGGGAGGGCTAACAAGGCAAGGGAATACACAATAAATGGTAGGACACTGAGAGGTGTAGAGGAACAGAGGGACCTTGGAGTGCATGTCCACAGATCCCTGAAGGTAGCAGGACAGGTAGATAAGGCGGTTAAGAAGGCATATGGGATACCTTCCTTTTTATTAGCCGAGGCATAGGATATAAGAGCAGGGAGGTTATGCTTGAACTGTATAAAACACTAGTTAGGCCACAGCTAGAGTACTGCGTACAGTTCTGGTCACCACATTACAGGAAAGATGTGATTGCACTAGAGAGTTTACAGAGGAGATTTACGAGGATGTTGCCAGACTGGAGAATTTTAGATATGACGAAAGATTGGATAGGCTGGGGTTGTTTTCTTTGGAACAGAGGAGGCTGAGGGGAGACTTGATTGAGGTGTATAAAATTATGAGGGACCTAGATAGAGTGGATAGGAAGGACCTATTTCCCCCTAGCAGAGAGGTCAATAACCAGGGTGCATAGATTTAAAGTAATTGGTAGGAGGATTAGAGGGGAGTTGAGGAGAACTTTTTTCACCCAGAGGGTGGTGGGGGGTCTGGAACTCGCTGCCTGAAAGGGTGGTAGAGGAAGAAACCCTCATCATATTTAAAAAGTACTTGGATACGCACTTGAAGTGCTGCAACCTACAAGGCTACGGACCAAGAGCTGGAAAGTGGGATTAGGCTGGAGAGCTCTTTTATGGCCGGCACGGACACGATGGGCCGAATGGCCTCCTTCTGTGCCATAAAGTTCTATGATTCTATGACCTCTACCAGCTAGAAGGACAAGGGCAGCAGGCACATGGGAACACCACCACCTCCAGGTTCCCCTCCCAGTCACACACCAACCTGACTTGGGAATATATCGGCCGTTCCTTCATCGTCACTGGGTCAAAATCCTGGAACTCCCTCCCTAACAGCACTGTGGGAGCACCTTCACCACACGGACTGCAGCGGTTCAAGAAGGTGGCTCACCACCACCTTCTCAAGGGCAGCTAGGGATGGGCAATAAATGCTGACCTTGCCATCTCATGAAGGAGTAAAAATAACTAAAAGATCCCACGGCACTATTTCAAAGAAGAGCAGAGGAGTTATCCCCGATGTCCTGGGGCCAATATTTATCCCTCAACCAACATCACTAAAAAAAACAGATGGTCCTGTCATTATCTCATTGCTGTTTGTGGGAGCTTGCTGTGCGCAATTTGGCTGCTGCGTTTCCTACATTAGAACAGTGCCAAGGTGTTTCACAGAATCAGCATGAATGAATTGCATGCTGAGTCAGAGCAGGAGATATTGCAACAATAACAGGAGTGGCGACCTAAAGCTTGGGTCAAAGAGGTTGGTTTTAAGGAGGGCTGTGAAAGAGGGAAGGCGAGGGAATTTCAGAGTGTGTGGTGCTCTAAGGATCTGAGGACACAGCCACCAATGTTTAGACAAAAGGGGGTTGGCAGGGGGGGCAAGGTGATGTACGAGGACAGAGTCATAGACTGAGGGAATTCACGTTGGCAGTGGGTGGTCATCCCAACGTACCATGCTGCCATGACAACCTACTGGCCATACCGTCCTGAACAGTAAAGAGCTTCCTTGGAATCAGACCTGTCAACGCTGTTCTCTCCACTGCAGTTAAAGTCCGTAGAGAGAAGTCTGTCTACTGACATCTGTTTGCAATCACCAAAGAAATCGCAATCTGGTTTTTTTTCAACATTCGCTCGTTGTGTTTGGCTCCGTTCTGCTTCATAATGTGAATCAGACTAGTGGGTGGTTTCGCTTCAGCCAATTAATCCAAACACGGCTGCACAGTAACCCTTCCACCGCCTTGCTCTGTGGGGGAATTCACCCTCCTACTTAGCAAGTCTCCCCCAAATAAATAACGGCATCCAGAACAAAAGCAAGGAGGGTACGCTAAACCGTTACAAATCACTGGTTAGGCTTCAGCTGGAGTATTGCGTCCAAATCTAGGCACCGCACTTTAGGAAGGATGTCAAGGACTTGGAGCAGGTGCGGAGGAGATTTACCAGAAAGGTACCAGGGATGAGGGACTTTCAGTTATGTGGCGAGACTGGAGAAACTGGATTCACCCCTCCACGCCCACTCAGACCTCACCGTCCTCGGCCTCGTGCATTGTTCCACGGAAGCGCAGCGTAAGCTCGAGGAACAGCACCTCATCTTTCGTTTAGGCACTTTACAGCCTTCAGGACTCAATATCGAGTTCAACAATTTCAGATCATAACCCCGGCCCCTACCACATATGTATACATTTTATCCACTCTTTTGGTCCGTGCCTTTTTCCTTTTTTTTTCTCTCTCCCCCCACGGCAGCTGTCTCTCATTCTGCCAGCATTTCACACTTCACCTTTTGTTTCTTAACCTGTCCCATTACCATCTCGTCTTGCCTTGAGCATCTCTTAATGTCTCTACTTACCATAGACCACCCCTTTTGTTCTTTTATTCCTCCCCCCAGCCTCCCCCTTGCATTTTTATCTGTTTAATTTCCTGCTCTTTCAGTTCCGACGAAGGGTTTCGACCTGAAACGTTAACTCTGTTTCTCTCTCCACGGATGTTGCCTGGCCTGCTGAGTTTTTCCAGCGTTTTCTGTTGTTATTTCTGGAGAAACTGGAGTTGTTCTCCTTAGAGCAGAGAAGGTTAAGGGGAGATTGACCAGAATGGTACCAGGGGACTGAGGGATTACAGTTATGTGGGGAGACTGGAGAAGCTGGAGTTGTTCTCCTTAGAGCAGAGAAGGCTAAGAGGAGATTTGATAGAGGTGTTCAAAATTATGAGGGTTTTTGATCGAGTAGATAGGGAGAAACTGTTTCCAGTGGCAGAAGGGTCAGTAACCAAAGGACACAGATTTAAGGTAATTGGTAACTGTTCATTGAATGGGACACAGTGTTCTCTAAACTGCTTCTCGTGTTCCTCCTCAGCTTCGAATACTTAGCCCTACACACTCTTATTCCCCCCTGCATCCTCAATGTGTTGAAATCAAAACTTATCATAAGAACATAAGAAATAGGAGCAGGAGTCGGCCATTCGGCCCCTCGAGCCTGCTCCGCCATTCAATGAGATCATGGCTGATCTTCGACCTCAACTCCACTTTCCTGCACTATCCACATATCCCTTAATTATCGCGCATGCTCTACTCTGGATCATCCTTTCCCGAGACCTTAAAACAGAGGAATGTCCTGTCTCGCTCAGTTTCTTTTCCTCTTGTAATCCACAGGCTTTCAAAACCCAACCTGTGGTGTCACACATTCGCTAGTCCTTGACTTATCTTGTCTTTTCTCCTATTCCGTCCGACCTTGGTGATCGGGTCGCCAACTCTGGTTGGACGTATTCCTGGAGGTTTCGTCACGGGACCTCCTGCCTCCGACCGCCCCGCCCCCCACACGCTCTCCCGCCATTGGTCGCCCGACACCTCCATCCTCGCGGCGCCTCCACTTCCCACGGCCAATCGAAAAGTCTGAGGTCTCTTCGTTACCTGATTGGATGATTCTTGACCGTTAGTCAAACAGCCTTTTATCCCCCATCGCCAATACTTTTATAATTAATAAACAGAAGTGTTCAAATAAAATTTTTTTAAAACACACCACTATTTTTAAGGCCCCTGTGATTTTTCTCCTGGGTTTTTTGCTGGCAGTGGTGTCCTGGAGGTTATTCAATTCCTGGAGTCTCCAGGCCAATCCTGGAGGGTTGGCAAGTCACCCCTACTTCGTAGTGTCCCTGAACTTTGGGCCTTGCTCTTTCAGTAATAAGCAACATTATTTCAGGGTTTCTGTTGCTAATTCACATCTTCAAGACTGGCATTTTTGCCAATTTCACAAAAATCAAAAGCAGCCAACTAGATCTCTCCTGATGTGCTTGTTTTTCAGAAGGTCCTTTGGTGACAGTCTAAGTATTACAAAGTATTTCCAGCACAGGAACAGGCCACTTGGCCCAACAACAGCTGCAACTTGTATTTATATAGCGCCTTTAATGTAGTAAAACGTCCCAAGGCGCGTTACCAAACAAAATTTGACACTGAGCCACATAAGGATATATTAGGGCAGATGAGAGGTGGGTTTTAAGGAGTGTCTTAAAGGAGGAAAGAGAGATAGAGAGGCGGAGAGGTTTAGGGAGGGAATTCCAGGGCCCAGGCAGCCCAAGGCGTGGGCGCCAATGGTGGAGTGATTGAAATTGGGGATGGTCAAGAGGCCAGAGTTGGTGGAGTGCAGAAATCTTGGGGAATTGTAGGGCTTGAAGATATTACAGAGATAGGGTAGGGCGAGGGCATGGAGGGGTTTGAAAACAAGGATGAGAATTCTAAAATCGAGGCGTTGCCAGACCGGGAGCCAATGTAGGTCAGCGAGCACAAGTGCGATGGCTGAAGGGGATTTGGTGCGAGTTAGGACACGGGCAGCAGATGTTTGGATGACCTCAAGTTTACGGAGAACGTGGGAGGCCGGCCAGGAGTGCATTGGAATTGTCTATGCCGGTGTTTATGCTCCACATGAGCCTCCTCCCACCCTACTTCATCTCACCCTATCAGCATATCCTTCTGTTCCTTTCTCCCTCATGTGTTTATCCAGCTTCCCCTTAAATGTATCCGTGCTATTCGCCTCAACCACTCCCTGTGGTAGCGAGTTCCACATTCTCACCACTCTCTGGGTGAAGAAGTTTCTCCTGAATTCCTCCATTGGATTTATTGGTGACTATTCATGGATAAGTCTCCCTTGCCTAGCACAGTGACTCAGAAACTAACTGCAGTATAGCCCCCAACACCAGCTTGGTTCAGATCAACCAACTCAACATAGGCCCAGGATTAACCTGGTCTGGATGGTGCCATTTTACATTGGGCAGTCAGCTTAGCAACTGAGCATCTTTTTTCAAAACCAAATTTCCCTTTCAACCAACGGCAAAAATCAAACCACCAGAATGCGTCTTAGGTTAACAAGGCCATAAAAAAAAAGCAAACCAAGCACTGGGTTCATTTCTAGAGGGAAAAAAATTAAAAACAGAGACGTTATGTTAAACTTGTATCGAACCTTGGTTAGACCGCACTCGGAGCGCTGCGCACAGTTCTGGGCTCCATATTATAAAAAGGATATCGAGGCACTGGAGAGAAGGTGCAAAAAAAGATTTACTAGAATAATACCAGAACTGAGAGGTTCTACCCATCGGGAAAAGATTGAACAGGCCGGGGGTCTTTCCTCTCGAAAAGCGAAGGGTGGCCTGAGAGAGGTCTTGAAGATAATGAAAGGGTTCGATGGGGTAGATGCAGGGAAGACGTTTCCACTTGCAGGGGGAGACCAGAACGAAGGGCCATAAATAAAAGCTAGAATTTGGAGCTTAAACCCCGGCATCGGCCTGTTGGGTGGAATGGCCGATTTATGTGCTGTACATTCTATAAATAATGCAACTCCCGATCGTGGGAAACTGCCCCTCTGTAGATGTAAAGTGATAATAGGATGTGGTGGCGTTGTGGTTACGTTACTTGATTAACAATCCAGAGAATGCGAGTTCATAATCCCACCGTGGCAGTTTGTGAATCTGAATTCAGTTCTCAAGAATCTGGAAATAAAAAGCTGGTCTCAGTCAACGTGACCGTGAGGCTGTCGGATTGTCGTAAAAACCCAACCGGTTCACTAATGTCCCTTTAGGGAAGGAAACCTGCCGTCCTTACCCGGCCTGGGCCTATATGTGACTCCAGTCCCACACCCAATGTGGTTGACTCTGAACTGCCCTCCAGTGTTACCCAGCAAGGCGCTCAGTTGTGAGTTCTTAGGGTAACGAGGGATGGCCATGAAATGCCGACCTTGCCAGCGACGCCCACATCCTGAAAATGAATAAAACAATAGGCATGGCCCCTCACACGTGAAGAATTGGCCCCTGGATGAAGTATCAGAGTGGGGAGGGCACCAATGCGGAGTAAGATACACTCCCACCAGCTCCCCTCCCCCCCCCCCCACCCCACCCACTCTCGCCACTTGAACAACCTTAGAGAAGAGAAGTAGATTTGACATGGGGTGACGGTCGGATTGAGGGCGGGTTTTTTTGAGGTGGAGGGTGACCACAGAGATTTTAAAAGGATGCCTAAAAAAAGGCAACTATTTGCAAAATCAGCTAGCCTGATTAGGAACACAGGATCAGGAGGAGGCCATTCAGCCCCTCGAGCCTGTTCCGTCTTTCAGTTAAATCACGGCTGATCTGCACCTCAACTCCATTTACCCGCCTTTGCTCCGTATCCCTCGATACTCTTCCCTTACCCAACAAAAATCTATCGATCTCCGTCTTGAAAGCTCCAATTGACACCCCGGCATCCACAGCCTTCTGGGGGAGAAAGTTCCAGATTTCCACCACCCTTTGTGTGAAAAAATCAGGAAGGGTAAGTGACATAAGAAAACTACTAGGCACTTGGTCTAAGCATTAAACAAAGCTTTAAGCAACTGTTTTTCAACATGGAGATCTAGTTGTGTCCTTCCCTAGTTCCTGTTGAGGAATGTCCTAAGCAAGCTGAGCCCATGTCCGAGTATTTATACTCTCCTTGGACAGCGCCACCAGCAGGCCGCCCAGTGTTACTTCATAAGTCATTTCCATATGAATGACAAGATTCATGTCAGTAAGTTTGATATAAAAGGGGCTACGTTAATGCAAACTGATGCGATTTCAGTTTCTCCATTGTGAATCTGTTGTGTCGGGAGCAGTTTTGTTTCAGATGGAATTCCAAACTCTTTATTATTTCAGAACAAGCCAGCTGATCTACATCACAAACCATGGGACCGACCCTCAGAGCAGGAGAACCTATAAAGATTTATCAGAATCAGTTGGGCAATGTGGTTTTAATATATCCTGTGGGTTAAACAATGCAGGACCCTGCGGCTAAGGAACTTGTTTCTGTGCCCAGAATCAGGATCAAAAGAAAGTGCGTGATCAGCATCTATTGTTAGAGAGACTGCAATAGTTGGCAAAATTAAAGAGGGTACAATTTATAGCGTTCGTGCTTATCGCGGACTGCCTCCGATATCAGGCAAATAAAGAGGACTTACATTTATACAGCGTCCTTCACCATCTCAGGGCTATCCCAATTCATAGCCAATGAAGTACGTTTCAAAGCATGGTCAAAGTAGGAAACACGGCAGCTAATCTACACACAAGGTTCCACAAACAGCAAATGATCAAATCATCTGTTTTTTACTGATTGAGGGACAAATGCTGGCCTCAGGACACCGGGGAGAACTCCCCAGCTCTACTTCGAAATACCGGCTGTGGGATCTTTTGCGTCCAACTGAGAGAGAGAGCAGACAGGGCCTCAGTTTACACCTCATGCGAAAGACGGCACCTCCGACAGTGCAGCGCTCCCTTGGTACTGCCCCTCCGACAGTGCAGAACTCCCTCAGTTCTGCCCCTCCAACAGTGCAGCACTCCCTTGGTACTGCCCCTCCGACAGTGCGGCGCTCCCTCAGTACTGCCCCTCCGACAGCGCAGCGCTCCCTCAGTACTGCCCCTCAGACAGTGCGGCGCTCCCTCAGTACTGCCCCTCCCACATTGCAGCGCTCCCTCAGTACTGCCCCTCCGACAGTGCGGCGCTCCCTCAGTACTGCCCCTCCGACAGTGCGGCGCTCCCTCAGTACTGCCCCTCCGACAGTGCAGCGCTCCCTCAGTACTGCCCCTCCGACAGTGCGGCGCTCCCTCAGTACTGCCCCTCCGACAGTGCAGCGTCCCTCAGTACTGACCCTCCGACAGTGCGGCGCTCCCTCAGTACTGCCCCTCTGACAGTGCGGCGCTCCCTCAGTACTGCACTGGGAGTGTCAGCCTGGATTTTTGTGCTCGAGTCTCTGAAGTGGGACTGTGAACCCACAACCTTCTGACTCAGAGACAAGGTTGCGACCCAGTGAGCCACAGCCTGGATTGTGAACTCTCACGTACATAATGGGGAAATTGCCCCCCTCGATGTTATTGAAAGTAGCCGCCCACCAAAAGTTATTTTCCACTGCATGAGAAACAAAATGACAGAGTTTTGTGCAGCTGGTCCAAGCTTGCAGTGAAAGGATCGTTTTGCAATAATGCGCAGTCTTGGCTGCCACCCTGCTGGTCCAGCTGTTTGTGTGTGTTTTTTCTGTGGTCAAACAGCTCCCGCTGGGGGTCCTATGCCCCGCTGAAATGAATGAATGAATTTATTTAGAGCCTGCAGGCTTGGCGTATAATTCCAGCCAGCTTAGACCAGCACATAAAGAGCGAAATCTAGTTTAGCTAGCGGGCATCACTCATCAACGTGACACATATAGAATCATAGAGCGCAGGAGGAGGCCATTCGGCCCATCGTGCCTGTGCCGGCTCTTTGAACGAGCTCTCCAATTAGTCCCACTCCCCCCTGCTCTTTCCCCAAAGCCCTGCACATTTTTCCCTTTCAAGTATTTACCTAATTCCCTTTTGAAAGTTACTATTGAATCTGCTTCCACCGCCCTTTCAGGCAGCACGTTCCAGATCACAACAACTCGCTGCGTTCTTGATTTTGGACACTTTTATCAAATCTCCTCTTAACCTCACTGCAAAAAAAGAACAACCCCAGTTTCTCCAGTCTCTCGACATAACTGAAGTCCCTCATCCCTGGTACAATTCCGGTAAATCTCTTCTGCAACCTCTCCAAGGCCTTGACATCACAAGAATAGTTTGTGTTTGTCCGCCAGGACATTTGCTGCTGTCACAGAGAGCCCAGGGGTGAAGGCCGGAGCAGCATGGCCCTTGCCCACTTCAAACGCGGTTGATAAAAGTCCAACTACAACTTGGCCAGTTGAATCCTGATCGAGGGTACGTTGGGTCGGAGGTCTTCCGCTGATTTATAGAAGCATCTGCTGTCCGTGAGTTAGTATGGAAGCGTTCAAAATCATGAGGGGTTTTGATGGAGCACGTAGAGAGAAACTGTTTCCAGTGGCAGGAGGGTCGGTGACCAGAGACACAGATTTAAGATAATTGGCAAAAGAACCAGAGGGGGAGATGAGGAAACCTCTATTTACGCAGCGAGTTGTTGTGATCTGGAACGTGCTGCCTGAAAGGGCGGAGAAGCAGATTCAATAGTAACATTCAAAAAGGGAATTGGATAAATACTTGAAAAGGAACAATGTGCAGGGCTATGGGGAAAGAGCAGGGGGGAGTGGGACTGATGGGAGAGCTCTTTCAAAGAGCCGGCACAGGCTCGATGGGCCGAATGGCCTCCCTCTGTGCTGTAAGATTCGATGATATGAAAACCTCTCCTTTCAGAAAAGAAAGAGAGAAAATGGGCATGGAGGGGAAAGATCCTGGTTCTCTGTACTAAACGTTCAGATTCAGTAGGTCCTGCTGTTCTCTGAGGTTGGGTTATTCTGGGAAGGAGTTAAGCCAGAAAATGTGCAGAGTAATCACGGAAACTGGGAATTGTTCAGCACACAGGAAGCGGCCAGGCTGAGATGGACAGGGTGTTTATGGTTTGCATTTCCTGGCATTATCCAGATATGTTCATCTGTGGCTCAGTGGGTAGCTCTCTCTCTCTCGCCTCTGCGTCAGAAGGTTGTGGGTTCAACAGCCACTCCAGAGACTTGACGCACAAACATCTATCCAAGCTAACACTCCACTGCACTGCTGAGGGAGCGCCGCACTGTCGGAGGTGCCGTCTTTCGGATGAGACGTTAAACCAAGGCCCCGTCTGCTCTCTCAGGCGGACGTAAAAGATCCCAAGGCCACTATTTCGATGAAGAGCAGGGAAGTTATCCCCGGTGTCCTGGGGCCAATACTTATCCCTCAATCAACATCACTAAAACAGGTTATCTGGTCATTATCACATTGCTGTTTGTGGGAGCTTGCTGTGCGCAAATTGGCTGCTGTGTTTCCCACATTACAACAGTGACTGCACTTCAAAAAGTACTTCATTGGCTGTAAAGCGCTTTGGGACGTCCTGAGGCGGTGAAAGGCGCTGTAGAAATACAAGTCTTTCATTTTTCTTATTCCGTAAAATAAAAATGACGCAGCTGATTTTATAGAATCATAGATTTGTACAGCACAGAAGGAGCCCATTCGGCCCATCGAGCCTGTGCCGGCTCTTTGAAAGAGCTCTCCAATTAGTCCCACTCCCCCCTGCTCTTTCCCCATAGCCCTGCACATTGTTCCTTTTCAAGTATTTCTCCAATTCCCTTTTGAAAGTTACTATTGAATCTGCTTCCACCGCCCTTTCAGGCAGCGTGTTCCAGATCACAACAACTCGCTGCATTCTTGATTTTGGACACTTTTATCAAATCTCCTCTTAACCTCACTGCCAAAAAAGAACAACCCCAGTTTCTCCAGTCTCTCGACACAACTGAAGTCCCTCATCCCTGGTACAATTCCAGTAAATCTCTTCTGCACCCTCTCCAAGACCTTGACATCACAAGAATAGTTTGTGTTTGTCCGCAAGGACATTTGCTGCTGTCACGGAGAGCCCAGGGGTGAAGGCCGGAGCAGCATGGCCCTTGCCCACTTCAAACGCGGTTGATAAACGTCCAACTACAACTTGGCCAGTTGAATCCTGGTCGAGGGTGCGTTGGGTCGGAGGTCTTCCGCTGATTTATAGAAGCATCTGCTGTCCGTGAGTTAGTATGGAAGCGTTCAAAATCATGAGGGGTTTTGATGGAGCACGTAGAGAGAAACTGTTTCCAGTGGCAGGAGGGTCGGTGACCAGAGGACACAGATTTAAGATAATTGGCAAAAGAACCAGAGGGGAGATGAGGAAACCTCTATTTACGCAGTGAGTTGTTGTGATCTGGAACGCGCTGCCTGGAAGCAGATTCAATAGTAACTTCCAAAAGGGAATTGGATAAATACTTGAAAAGAAAAAAATGTGCAGGGCTGTGGGGAAAGAGCAGGGGGGAGTGGGACTAATGGGAGAGCTCTTTCAAAGAGCCAGCACAGGCACGATGGGCCGAATGGCCTCCCTCTGTGCTGTAAGATTCGATGATATGAAAACCTCTCCTTTCAGGAAAGAAAGAGAGAAAATGGGCATGGAGGGGAAAGATCCTGGTTCTCTGTACTAAACGTTCAGATTCAGTAGGTCCTGCTGTTCTCTGAGGTTGGGTTCTTCTGGGAAGGAGTTAAGCCAGAAAATGTGCAGAGTCATCACGGAAACTGGGAATTGTTCAGCACACAGGAAGCGGCCAGGCTGAGATGGACAGGGTGTTTATGGTTTGCATTTCCTGGCATTATCCAGATATGTTCATCTGTGGCTCAGTGGGTAGCACTCTCTCTCTCGCCTCTGCGTCAGAAGGTTGTGGGTTCAACAGCCACTCCAGAGACTTGACACACAAACATCTATCCAAGCTAACACTCCACTGCAGTGCTGAGGGAGTGCTGCACTGTCGGAGGTGCCGTCTTTCGGATGAGACGTTAAACCAAGGCCCCGTCTGCTCTCTCAGGCGGACGTAAAAGATCCCAAGGCCACTATTTCGATGAAGAGCAGGGAAGTTATCCCCAGTGTCCTGACCAATACTTATCCCTCAATCAACATCACTAAAACAGGTTATCTGGTCATTATCACATTGCTGTTTGTGGGAGCTTGCTGTGCACAAATTGGCTGCTGTGTTTCCCACATTACAACAGTGACTACACTTCAAAAAGTACTTCATTGGCTGTAAAGCGCTTTGGGACGTCCTGAGGCGGTGAAAGGCGCTGTAGAAATACAAGTCTTTCATTTTTCTTATTCCGTAAAATAAAAATGACGCAGCTGATTTTATAGAATCATAGAATCTTACAGAACAGGAGGAGGCCATTCAGCCCATCGAGCCTGTGCCGGCTCTTTGAAAGAGCTCTCCCATTAGTCCCACTCCCCCCTGCTCTTTCCCCATAGCCCTGCACATTGTTCCTTTTCAAGTATTTATCCAATTCCCTTTTGAAAGTTACTATTGAATCTGCTTCCAGGCAGCGCGTTCCAGATCACAACAACTCGCTGCGTTCTTGATTTTGGACACTTTTATCAAATCTCCTCTTAACCTCACTGCCAAAAAAGAACAACCCCAGTTTCTCCAGTCTCTCGACACAACTGAAGTCCCTCATCCCTGGTACAATTCCAGTAAATCTCTTCTGCATCCTCTCCGAGACCTTGACATCACAAGAATAGTTTGTGTTTGTCCGCAAGGACATTTGCTGCTGTCACAGAGAGCCCAGGGGTGAAGGCCAGAGCAGCATGGCCCTTGCCCACTTCAAACGCGGTTGATAAACGTCCAACTACAACTTGGCCAGTTGAATCCTGGTCGAGGGTGCGTTGGGTCGGAGGTCTTCCGCTGATTTATAGAAGCATCTGCTGTCCGTGAGTTAGTATGGAAGCGTTCAAAATCATGAGGGGTTTTGATGGAGCACGTAGAGAGAAACTGTTTCCAGTGGCAGGAGGGTCGGTGACCAGAGGACACAGATTTAAGATAATTGGCAAAAGAACCAGAGGGGAGATGAGGAAACCTCTATTTACGCAGTGAGTTGTTGTGATCTGGAACGCGCTGCCTGGAAGCAGATTCAATAGTAACTTCCGAAAGGGAATTGGATAAATACTTGAAAAGAAAAAAATGTGCAGGTCTGTGGGGAAAGAGCAGGGGGGAGTGGGACTGATTGGAGAGCTCTTTCAAAGAGCCGGCACAGGCTCGATGGGCCCAATGGCCTCCCTCTGTGCTGTAAGATTCGATGATATGAAAACCTCTCCTTTCAGGAAAGAAAGAGAGAAAATGGGCATGGAGGGGCTGCGTAAAATAATGCTTCCTCCTGTCGCCTCTGGTTCTTTTGCCAATCACCTTAAATCTGTGTCCTCTGGTTACAGACACTCCTGCCACTGGAAACAGTTTCTCTTTATTTAATCAAAATCCTTCATAATTTTGAACACCTCTATTAAATCTCCCCACAACTTTCTTTGCTCTAAAGAGAATAATCCCAGCTTCACCAGTCTCTCGCTTTAGGATCAACATTTAAAACTATCATTAGATTCTTTCCCAAATTTTTCACTCCTCCTCCCTTGAAGGTGTCGATTCGTTCGTGGGTCAAAATGAGTCTCTCACGCTGCTGCTCAAAAGTGAATGTGCGTGTGTGAGTGAGTGTGAGTGTGTGAGTGAGTGTGTGTGAGTGTGTGTGTGTGAGTGTGTGTGTGAGTGAGTGTGAGTGTGTGAGTGAGTGTGTGTGAGTGTGAGTGTGTGTGAGTGTGTGAGTGTGAGTGTGTGTGAGCGTGAGTGTGTGAGTGAGTGTGTGTGAGTGTGAGTGTGTGTGAGTGTGTGAGTGAGTGTGTGTGAGTGTGAGTGTGTGTGAGCGTGAGTGTGTGTGAGTGTATGTGTGTGTGTGTGAGCATGTGTGTGTGTGTGAGTGAGTGTGTGAGTGAGTGTGTGCGTGTGAGTGAGTGTGTGTGTGTGAGTATGTGTGTGTGTGTGAGTGTGAGTGTGTGTGTGTGAGTATGTGTATGTGTGTGAGTGAGTGTGTGTGTGAGTGTATGTGTGTGTGTGTGAGCATGTGTGTGTGTGTGAGTGAGTGTGTGAGTGAGTGTGTGCGTGTGAGTGAGTGTGTGTGTGTGAGTATGTGTGTGTGTGTGAGTGTGAGTGTGTGTGTGTGAGTATGTGTATGTGTGTGAGTGAGTGTGTGTGAGTGCATGTGTGAGTGAGTGTGTGTGTGTGAGTGAGTGTGTGTGTGTGAGTGAGTGTGTGAGTGTGTGTGAGTGTGTGTGTGTGTGAGTGAGTGTGTGAGTGAGTGTGTGAGTGTGGGAGTGAGTGTGTGTGAGTGTGAGTGTGTGTGAGTGAGTGTGTGTGAGTGCATGTGTGAGTGAGTGTGTGTGAGTGTGTATGTGTGTGTGTGAGTGTGAGTGAGTGTCTGAGTGTGTGTGTGAGTGTGTGAGTGTGAGTGTGTGAGTGTGAGTGTGTGTGAGTGCATGTGTGAGTGAGTGTGTGTGAGTGTGTATGTGTGTGTGTGAGTGTGAGTGAGTGTCTGAGTGTGTGTGTGAGTGTGAGTGTGAGTGTGTGTGAGTGAGTGTGTGTGAGTGTGTGTATGTGAGTGTGTGTGTGAGTGAGTGTGTGTGTGTGAGTCTGTGAGTGAGTCTTTGTGAGTGTGTGTGAGTGAGTGTGTGTGACTGAGTCTGTGTGAGTGTGTGAGTGTGAGTGTGTGTGAGTGTGAGTGTGTGTGTGAGTGTGTGAGTGTGAGTGAGTCTGTGTGAGTCTGTGTGAGTGTGTGTGAGTGTGTGTGAGTGAGTCTGTGTGTGAGTGTGTGAGTGTGAGTGAGTGAGTGTGAGTGAGTCTGTGTGAGTGAGTCTGTGTGTGAGTGTGTGAGTGTGAGTGAGTGAGTGTGAGTGAGTCTGTGTGAGTGTGAGTCTGTGTGAGTGAGTCTGTGTGAGTGAGTCTGTGTGTGAGTGTGTGTGTGTGTGAGTGAGTGAGTGTGAGTGAGTCTGTGTGATGTGAGTGAGTGTGTGTGTGAGTGTGAGTGAGTGAGTGTGAGTGAGTCTGTGTGAGTGTGTGTGTGAGTGTAAGTGAGTGTGTGTGTGAGTGTGAGTGAGTCTGTGTGAATGTGTGTGAGTGAGTCTGTGTGTGAGTGTGTGTGTGTGAGTGTGAGTGAGTGAGTGTGAGTGAGTCTGTGTGAGTGAGTCTGTGTGAGTGTGAGTGAGTCTATGTGAGTGTGTGTGAGTGTAAGTGAGTGTGTGTGTGTGAGTGTGAGTGAGTCTGTGTGTGAGTGTGTGTGAGTGTGAGTGAGTGAGTGAGTGTGTGTGTGAGTGTAAGTGAGTGTGTGTGTGAGTGTGAGTGTGTGTGTGAGCGTGAGTGAGTGTGTGTGTGTGAGTGTGAGTGAGTGTGTGTGTGTGTGAGTGTGTGTGTGTGTGAGTGAGTCTGTGTGTGTGAGTGAGTGTGTGTGTGAGTGTGTGTGTGTGAGTGTGTGTGAGTGAGTCTGTGTGTGAGTGTGTGTGTGTGTGAGTGAGTCTGTGTGTGTGAGTGAGTGTGTGTGTGAGTGTGTGTGTGTGAGTGTGTGTGAGTGAGTCTGTGTGTGAGTGTGTGTGAGTGAGTGTGTGTGAGTGTGTGTGTGAGTGTGTGAGTGGGTCTGTGAGTGAGTGTGTGAGTGAGTCTGTGTGAGTGTGTGTGAGTGTGTGTGTATGTGAGTGTGTGTGTGAGTCTGTGTGAGTGTGTGTGAGAGTGTGTGTGTGAGTATGAGTGAGTGTGAGTGAGTGTGAGTGTGTGAGTGAGTGTGAGTGAGTGTGAGTGAGTCTGTGTGAGTGTGAGTGAGTCTGTGTGAATGTGTGTGAGTGTGTGTAAGCGTGTCTGTGAGTGTGTTTCTGTGTGTCTGAGTGAGTGTGAGTGTGTGTGAAATGAAATAAAGACTTGCATTTCTATAGCGCCTTTCACGACCACCAGACGCCTCAAAGTGCCTTCCAGCCAATGAAGTACTTTTTGAAGTGTAGTCACTGTTATAATGTAGGAAACACGGCAGCCAATTTGCACACAGCAAGCTCCCACAAACAGCAATGTGATAATGACCAGATAATCTGTTTTAGTGATGTTGATTGAGGGATAAATATTGGCCCAGGACACCGGGGAGAACTCCCCTGCTCTTCTTCCAAATAATGCCATGGGATCTTTTACGTCCACCTGAGACAGCAGACGGGGCCTCGGTTTAACGTCTCACCCGAAAGACAGCACCTCCGACAGTGCGGCACTCCCTCAGCACTGCACTGGGAGTGTGAGCCTAGATTTTTGTGCTCAAGTCTCTGGAGTGAGACTTGAACCCACAACCTTCCCACTCAGAGGCGAGAGTGCTGCCCACTGTGTGAGTGAGTGTGGGTGACTCTGAATGAGTGTGAGTGTGGGTGAGTCTGAATGAGTGTGAGTGTGGGTGACTCTGAATGACTGTGAGTGTGGGTGACTCTGAATGAGTGTGAGTGTGGCTGAGTCTGAATGAGTGTGAGTGTGGGTGAGTCTGAATGAGTGTGAGTGTGGGTGAGTCTGAATGAGTGTGAGTGTGGGTGAGTCTGAATGAGTGTGAGTGTGGGTGAGTCTGAATGAGTGTGAGTGTGGGTGAGTCTGAATGAGTGTCAGTGTGGGTGAGTCTGAATGAGTGTGAGTGTGGGTGAGTCTGAATGAGTGTGAGTGTGGGTGAGTCTGAATGAGTGTGAGTGTGGCTGAGTCTGAATGAGTGTGAGTGTGGCTGAGTCTGAATGAGTGTGAGTGTGGCTGAGTCTGAATGAGTGTGAGTGTGGGTGAGTCTGAATGAGTGTGAGTGTGGGTGAGTCTGAATGAGTGTGAGTGTGGGTGAGTCTGAATGAGTGTGAGTGTGGGTGACTCTGAATGACTGTGAGTGTGGGTGACTCTGAATGAGTGTGAGTGTGGCTGAGTCTGAATGAGTGTGAGTGTGGGTGAGTCTGAATGAGTGTGAGTGTGGGTGAGTCTGAATGAGTGTGAGTGTGGCTGAGTCTGAATGAGTGTGAGTGTGGGTGAGTCTGAATGAGTGTGAGTGTGGCTGAGTCTGAATGAGTGTGAGTGTGGCTGAGTCTGAATGAGTGTGAGTGTGGGTGAGTCTGAATGAGTGTGAGTGTGGGTGACTCTGAATGAGTGTGAGTGTGGCTGAGTCTGAATGAGTGTGAGTGTGGGTGAGTCTGAATGAGTGTGAGTGTGGGTGAGTCTGAATGAGTGTGAGTGTGGCTGAGTCTGAATGAGTGTGAGTGTGGGTGAGTCTGAATGAGTGTGAGTGTGGGTGAGTCTGAATGAGTGTGAGTGTGGGTGAGTCTGAATGAGTGTGAGTGTGGGTGAGTCTGAATGAGTGTGAGTGTGGCTGAGTCTGAATGAGTGTGAGTGTGGGTGAGTCTGAATGAGTGTGAGTGTGGGTGAGTCTGAATGAGTGTGAGTGTGGGTGAGTCTGAATGAGTGTGAGTGTGGGTGACTCTGAATGAGTGTGAGTGTGGGTGAGTCTGAATGAGTGTGAGTGTGGGTGAGTCTGAATGAGTGTGAGTGTGGGTGAGTCTGAATGAGTGTGAGTGTGTGAGTGAGTGTGAGTGTGTGAGTGAGTGTGGGTGAGTCTGAATGAGTGTGAGTGTGGGTGAGTCTGAATGAGTGTGAGTGTGGGTGAGTCTGAATGAGTGTGAGTGTGGCTGAGTCTGAATGAGTGTGAGTGTGGGTGGGTCTGAATGAGTGTGAGTGTGGGTGAGTCTGAATGAGTGTGAGTGTGTGTGAGTCTGAATGAGTGTGAGTGTGGCTGAGTCTGAATGAGTGTGAGTGTGTGAGTGAGTGTGAGTGTGTGAGTGAGTGTGGGTGAGTCTGAATGAGTGTGAGTGTGGGTGAGTCTGAATGAGTGTGAGTGTGGGTGAGTCTGAATGAGTGTGAGTGGGTGAGTCTGAATGAGTGTGTGTGGGTGAGTCTGAATGAGTGTGTGTGAGTGTGAGTGTGAGTGAGTGTGTGTGTGTGAGTGAGTGTGAATGAGTGTGAGTGTGAGTGAGTGTGAGTGTGAGTGTGAGTGAGTGTGAGTGTGTGAATGAGTCTGAATGAGTGTGTGTGTGTGAGTGAGTGTGAGTGTGTGAGTGAGTGTGAGTGAGTGAGTGTGTGAGTGAGTGTGGCTGAGTCTGAATGAGTGTGAGTGTGTGAGTGTGAGTGTGTGTGAGTGAGTGTGAGTGTGTGAGTGAGTGTGAGTGTGTGAGTGTGAGTGTGTGTGAGTGAGTGTGAGTGTGTGAGTGAGTGTGAGTGTGTGAGTGTGAGTGTGTGTGAGTGAGTGTGAGTGTGTGAGTGTGTGTGTGTGAGTGAGTGTGAGTGAGTGTGAGTGTGTGAGTGAGTGTGAGTGTGTGTGTGTGAGTGAGTGTGAGTGAGTGTGAGTGTGTGAGTGTGTGTGTGTGAGTGAGTGTGAGTGAGTGTGAGTGTGTGAGTGAGTGTGAGTGTGTGAGTGAGTGTGAGTGTGTGAGTGAGTGTGTGAGTGTGTGTGAGTGTGTGTGTGTGTGAGTGAGTGTGTGAGTGAGTGTGTGAGTGTGTGAGTGAGTGTGTGTGAGTGTGAGTGTGTGTGAGTGAGTGTGTGTGAGTGCATGTGTGAGTGAGTGTGTGTGAGTGTGTATGTGTGTGTGTGAGTGTGAGTGAGTGTCTGAGTGTGTGTGTGAGTGTGTGAGTGTGAGTGTGTGAGTGTGAGTGTGTGTGAGTGCATGTGTGAGTGAGTGTGTGTGAGTGTGTATGTGTGTGTGTGAGTGTGAGTGAGTGTCTGAGTGTGTGTGTGAGTGTGTGAGTGTGAGTGTGTGTGAGTGAGTGTGTGTGAGTGTGTGTATGTGAGTGTGTGTGTGAGTGAGTGTGTGTGTGTGAGTCTGTGAGTGAGTCTTTGTGAGTGTGTGTGAGTGAGTGTGTGTGACTGAGTCTGTGTGAGTGTGTGAGTGTGAGTGTGTGTGAGTGTGAGTGTGTGTGTGAGTGTGTGAGTGTGAGTGAGTCTGTGTGAGTCTGTGTGAGTGTGTGTGAGTGTGTGTGAGTGAGTCTGTGTGTGAGTGTGTGAGTGTGAGTGAGTGAGTGTGAGTGAGTCTGTGTGAGTGAGTCTGTGTGTGAGTGTGTGAGTGTGAGTGAGTGAGTGTGAGTGAGTCTGTGTGAGTGTGAGTCTGTGTGAGTGAGTCTGTGTGAGTGAGTCTGTGTGTGAGTGTGTGTGTGTGTGAGTGAGTGAGTGTGAGTGAGTCTGTGTGATGTGAGTGAGTGTGTGTGTGAGTGTGAGTGAGTGAGTGTGAGTGAGTCTGTGTGAGTGTGTGTGTGAGTGTAAGTGAGTGTGTGTGTGAGTGTGAGTGAGTCTGTGTGAATGTGTGTGAGTGAGTCTGTGTGTGAGTGTGTGTGTGTGAGTGTGAGTGAGTGAGTGTGAGTGAGTCTGTGTGAGTGAGTCTGTGTGAGTGTGAGTGAGTCTATGTGAGTGTGTGTGAGTGTAAGTGAGTGTGTGTGTGTGAGTGTGAGTGAGTCTGTGTGTGAGTGTGTGTGAGTGTGAGTGAGTGAGTGAGTGTGTGTGTGAGTGTAAGTGAGTGTGTGTGTGAGTGTGAGTGTGTGTGTGAGCGTGAGTGAGTGTGTGTGTGTGAGTGTGTGTGAGTGAGTCTGTGTGTGAGTGTGTGTGTGTGTGAGTGAGTCTGTGTGTGTGAGTGAGTGTGTGTGTGAGTGTGTGTGTGTGAGTGTGTGTGAGTGAGTCTGTGTGTGAGTGTGTGTGAGTGAGTGTGTGTGAGTGTGTGTGTGAGTGTGTGAGTGGGTCTGTGAGTGAGTGTGTGAGTGAGTCTGTGTGAGTGTGTGTGAGTGTGTGTGTATGTGAGTGTGTGTGTGAGTCTGTGTGAGTGTGTGTGAGAGTGTGTGTGTGAGTATGAGTGAGTGTGAGTGTGTGAGTGAGTGTGAGTGAGTGTGAGTGAGTGTGAGTGTGTGAGTGAGTGTGAGTGAGTGTGAGTGAGTCTGTGTGAGTGTGAGTGAGTCTGTGTGAATGTGTGTGAGTGTGTGTAAGCGTGTCTGTGAGTGTGTTTCTGTGTGTCTGAGTGAGTGTGAGTGTGTGTGAAATGAAATAAAGACTTGCATTTCTATAGCGCCTTTCACGACCACCAGACGCCTCAAAGTGCCTTCCAGCCAATGAAGTACTTTTTGAAGTGTAGTCACTGTTATAATGTAGGAAACACGGCAGCCAATTTGCACACAGCAAGCTCCCACAAACAGCAATGTGATAATGACCAGATAATCTGTTTTAGTGATGTTGATTGAGGGATAAATATTGGCCCAGGACACCGGGGAGAACTCCCCTGCTCTTCTTCCAAATAATGCCATGGGATCTTTTACGTCCACCTGAGAGAGCAGACGGGGCCTCGGTTTAACGTCTCACCCGAAAGACAGCACCTCCGACAGTGCGGCACTCCCTCAGCACTGCACTGGGAGTGTGAGCCTAGATTTTTGTGCTCAAGTCTCTGGAGTGAGACTTGAACCCACAACCTTCCCACTCAGAGGCGAGAGTGCTGCCCACTGTGTGAGTGAGTGTGGGTGACTCTGAATGAGTGTGAGTGTGGGTGAGTCTGAATGAGTGTGAGTGTGGGTGAGTCTGAATGAGTGTGAGTGTGGGTGAGTCTGAATGAGTGTGAGTGTGGGTGAGTCTGAATGAGTGTGAGTGTGTGAGTGAGTGTGAGTGTGTGAGTGAGTGTGGGTGAGTCTGAATGAGTGTGAGTGTGGGTGAGTCTGAATGAGTGTGAGTGTGGGTGACTCTGAATGACTGTGAGTGTGGGTGACTCTGAATGAGTGTGAGTGTGGCTGAGTCTGAATGAGTGTGAGTGTGGGTGGGTCTGAATGAGTGTGAGTGTGGGTGAGTCTGAATGAGTGTGAGTGTGTGTGAGTCTGAATGAGTGTGAGTGTGGCTGAGTCTGAATGAGTGTGAG
The DNA here is from genome assembly GCA_030390025.1 of Squalus acanthias. Taxonomy (NCBI): domain Eukaryota; kingdom Metazoa; phylum Chordata; class Chondrichthyes; order Squaliformes; family Squalidae; genus Squalus; species Squalus acanthias. Next base: position 201,215,447 of record CM059427.1, on the reverse strand, counting down.
TGTGTGAGTGAGTGTGAGTGTGTGAGTGAGTGTGGGTGAGTCTGAATGAGTGTGAGTGTGGGTGAGTCTGAATGAGTGTGAGTGTGGGTGAGTCTGAATGAGTGTGAGTGGGTGAGTCTGAATGAGTGTGTGTGGGTGAGTCTGAATGAGTGTGTGTGAGTGTGAGTGTGAGTGAGTGTGTGTGTGTGAGTGAGTGTGAATGAGTGTGAGTGTGAGTGAGTGTGAGTGTGAGTGTGAGTGAGTGTGAGTGTGTGAATGAGTCTGAATGAGTGTGTGTGTGTGAGTGAGTGTGAGTGTGTGAGTGAGTGTGAGCGAGTGAGTGTGTGAGTGAGTGTGGCTGAGTCTGAATGAGTGTGAGTGTGTGAGTGTGAGTGTGTGTGAGTGAGTGTGAGTGTGTGAGTGAGTGTGAGTGTGTGAGTGTGAGTGTGTGTGAGTGAGTGTGAGTGTGTGAGTGAGTGTGAGTGTGTGAGTGTGAGTGTGTGTGAGTGAGTGTGAGTGTGTGAGTGTGTGTGTGTGAGTGAGTGTGAGTGAGTGTGAGTGTGTGAGTGAGTGTGAGTGTGTGTGTGTGAGTGAGTGTGAGTGAGTGTGAGTGTGTGAGTGTGTGTGTGTGAGTGAGTGTGAGTGAGTGTGAGTGTGTGAGTGAGTGTGAGTGTGTGAGTGAGTGTGTGAGTGTGTGTGAGTGTGTGTGTGTGTGAGTGAGTGTGTGAGTGAGTGTGTGAGTGTGGGAGTGAGTGTGTGTGAGTGTGAGTGTGTGTGAGTGAGTGTGTGTGAGTGCATGTGTGAGTGAGTGTGTGTGAGTGTGTATGTGTGTGTGTGAGTGTGAGTGAGTGTCTGAGTGTGTGTGTGAGTGTGTGAGTGTGAGTGTGTGAGTGTGAGTGTGTGTGAGTGCATGTGTGAGTGAGTGTGTGTGAGTGTGTATGTGTGTGTGTGAGTGTGAGTGAGTGTCTGAGTGTGTGTGTGAGTGTGTGAGTGTGAGTGTGTGTGAGTGAGTGTGTGTGAGTGTGTGTATGTGAGTGTGTGTGTGAGTGAGTGTGTGTGTGTGAGTCTGTGAGTGAGTCTTTGTGAGTGTGTGTGAGTGAGTGTGTGTGACTGAGTCTGTGTGAGTGTGTGAGTGTGAGTGTGTGTGAGTGTGAGTGTGTGTGTGAGTGTGTGAGTGTGTGAGTCTGTGTGAGTCTGTGTGAGTGTGTGTGAGTGTGTGTGAGTGAGTCTGTGTGTGAGTGTGTGAGTGTGAGTGAGTGAGTGTGAGTGAGTCTGTGTGAGTGAGTCTGTGTGTGAGTGTGTGAGTGTGAGTGAGTGAGTGTGAGTGAGTCTGTGTGAGTGTGAGTCTGTGTGAGTGAGTCTGTGTGAGTGAGTCTGTGTGTGAGTGTGTGTGTGTGTGAGTGAGTGAGTGTGAGTGAGTCTGTGTGATGTGAGTGAGTGTGTGTGTGAGTGTGAGTGAGTGAGTGTGAGTGAGTCTGTGTGAGTGTGTGTGTGAGTGTAAGTGAGTGTGTGTGTGAGTGTGAGTGAGTCTGTGTGAATGTGTGTGAGTGAGTCTGTGTGTGAGTGTGTGTGTGTGAGTGTGAGTGAGTGAGTGTGAGTGAGTCTGTGTGAGTGAGTCTGTGTGAGTGTGAGTGAGTCTATGTGAGTGTGTGTGAGTGTAAGTGAGTGTGTGTGTGTGAGTGTGAGTGAGTCTGTGTGTGAGTGTGTGTGAGTGTGAGTGAGTGAGTGAGTGTGTGTGTGAGTGTAAGTGAGTGTGTGTGTGAGTGTGAGTGTGTGTGTGAGCGTGAGTGAGTGTGTGTGTGTGAGTGTGTGTGAGTGAGTCTGTGTGTGAGTGTGTGTGTGTGTGAGTGAGTCTGTGTGTGTGAGTGAGTGTGTGTGTGAGTGTGAGTGAGTGTGAGTGTGTGAATGAGTCTGAATGAGTGTGTGTGTGTGAGTGAGTGTGAGTGTGTGAGTGAGTGTGAGCGAGTGAGTGTGTGAGTGAGTGTGGCTGAGTCTGAATGAGTGTGAGTGTGTGAGTGTGAGTGTGTGTGAGTGAGTGTGAGTGTGTGAGTGAGTGTGAGTGTGTGAGTGTGAGTGTGTGTGAGTGAGTGTGAGTGTGTGAGTGAGTGTGAGTGTGTGAGTGTGAGTGTGTGTGAGTGAGTGTGAGTGTGTGAGTGTGTGTGTGTGAGTGAGTGTGAGTGAGTGTGAGTGTGTGAGTGAGTGTGAGTGTGTGTGTGTGAGTGAGTGTGAGTGAGTGTGAGTGTGTGAGTGTGTGTGTGTGAGTGAGTGTGAGTGAGTGTGAGTGTGTGAGTGAGTGTGAGTGTGTGAGTGAGTGTGTGAGTGTGTGTGAGTGTGTGTGTGTGTGAGTGAGTGTGTGAGTGAGTGTGTGAGTGTGGGAGTGAGTGTGTGTGAGTGTGAGTGTGTGTGAGTGAGTGTGTGTGAGTGCATGTGTGAGTGAGTGTGTGTGAGTGTGTATGTGTGTGTGAGTGTGAGTGAGTGTCTGAGTGTGTGTGTGAGTGTGTGAGTGTGAGTGTGTGAGTGTGAGTGTGTGTGAGTGCATGTGTGAGTGAGTGTGTGTGAGTGTGTATGTGTGTGTGTGAGTGTGAGTGAGTGTCTGAGTGTGTGTGTGAGTGTGTGAGTGTGAGTGTGTGTGAGTGAGTGTGTGTGAGTGTGTGTATGTGAGTGTGTGTGTGAGTGAGTGTGTGTGTGTGAGTCTGTGAGTGAGTCTTTGTGAGTGTGTGTGAGTGAGTGTGTGTGACTGAGTCTGTGTGAGTGTGTGAGTGTGAGTGTGTGTGAGTGTGAGTGTGTGTGTGAGTGTGTGAGTGTGTGAGTCTGTGTGAGTCTGTGTGAGTGTGTGTGAGTGTGTGTGAGTGAGTCTGTGTGTGAGTGTGTGAGTGTGAGTGAGTGAGTGTGAGTGAGTCTGTGTGAGTGAGTCTGTGTGTGAGTGTGTGAGTGTGAGTGAGTGAGTGTGAGTGAGTCTGTGTGAGTGTGAGTCTGTGTGAGTGAGTCTGTGTGAGTGAGTCTGTGTGTGAGTGTGTGTGTGTGTGAGTGAGTGAGTGTGAGTGAGTCTGTGTGATGTGAGTGAGTGTGTGTGTGAGTGTGAGTGAGTGAGTGTGAGTGAGTCTGTGTGAGTGTGTGTGTGAGTGTAAGTGAGTGTGTGTGTGAGTGTGAGTGAGTCTGTGTGAATGTGTGTGAGTGAGTCTGTGTGTGAGTGTGTGTGTGTGAGTGTGAGTGAGTGAGTGTGAGTGAGTCTGTGTGAGTGAGTCTGTGTGAGTGTGAGTGAGTCTATGTGAGTGTGTGTGAGTGTAAGTGAGTGTGTGTGTGTGAGTGTGAGTGAGTCTGTGTGTGAGTGTGTGTGAGTGTGAGTGAGTGAGTGAGTGTGTGTGTGAGTGTAAGTGAGTGTGTGTGTGAGTGTGAGTGTGTGTGTGAGCGTGAGTGAGTGTGTGTGTGTGAGTGTGTGTGAGTGAGTCTGTGTGTGAGTGTGTGTGTGTGTGAGTGAGTCTGTGTGTGTGAGTGAGTGTGTGTGTGAGTGTGTGTGTGTGAGTGTGTGTGAGTGAGTCTGTGTGTGAGTGTGTGTGAGTGAGTGTGTGTGAGTGTGTGTGTGAGTGTGTGAGTGGGTCTGTGAGTGAGTGTGTGAGTGAGTCTGTGTGAGTGTGTGTGAGTGTGTGTGTATGTGAGTGTGTGTGTGAGTCTGTGTGAGTGTGTGTGAGAGTGTGTGTGTGAGTATGAGTGAGTGTGAGTGTGTGAGTGAGTGTGAGTGAGTGTGAGTGAGTGTGAGTGTGTGAGTGAGTGTGAGTGAGTGTGAGTGAGTCTGTGTGAGTGTGAGTGAGTCTGTGTGAATGTGTGTGAGTGTGTGTAAGCGTGTCTGTGAGTGTGTTTCTGTGTGTCTGAGTGAGTGTGAGTGTGTGTGAAATGAAATAAAGACTTGCATTTCTATAGCGCCTTTCACGACCACCAGACGCCTCAAAGTGCCTTCCAGCCAATGAAGTACTTTTTGAAGTGTAGTCACTGTTATAATGTAGGAAACACGGCAGCCAATTTGCACACAGCAAGCTCCCACAAACAGCAATGTGATAATGACCAGATAATCTGTTTTAGTGATGTTGATTGAGGGATAAATATTGGCCCAGGACACCGGGGAGAACTCCCCCCTGCTCTTCTTCCAAATAATGCCATGGGATCTTTTACGTCCACCTGAGAGAGCAGACGGGGCCTCGGTTTAACGTCTCACCCGAAAGACAGCACCTCCGACAGTGCGGCACTCCCTCAGCACTGCACTGGGAGTGTGAGCCTAGATTTTTGTGCTCAAGTCTCTGGAGTGAGACTTGAACCCACGACCTTCCCACTCAGAGGCGAGAGTGCTGCCCACTGTGTGAGTGAGTGTGGGTGAGTCTGAATGAGTGTGAGTGTGGGTGTGTCTGAATGAGTGTGAGTGTGGCTGAGTCTGAATGAGTGTGAGTGTGGCTGAGTCTGAATGAGTGTGAGTGTGGGTGTGTCTGAATGAGTGTGAGTGTGGGTGACTCTGAATGAGTGTGAGTGTGGGTGACTCTGAATGACTGTGAGTGTGGGTGAGTCTGAATGAGTGTGAGTGTGGCTGAGTCTGAATGAGTGTGAGTGTGGCTGAGTCTGAATGAGTGTGAGTGTGGGTGAGTCTGAATGAGTGTGAGTGTGGGTGAGTCTGAATGAGTGTGAGTGTGGGTGACTCTGAATGAGTGTGAGTGTGGCTGAGTCTGAATGAGTGTGAGTGTGGGTGAGTCTGAATGAGTGTGAGTGTGGGTGAGTCTGAATGAGTGTGAGTGTGGCTGAGTCTGAATGAGTGTGAGTGTGGGTGAGTCTGAATGAGTGTGAGTGTGGGTGAGTCTGAATGAGTGTGAGTGTGGGTGAGTCTGAATGAGTGTGAGTGTGGGTGAGTCTGAATGAGTGTGAGTGTGGCTGAGTCTGAATGAGTGTGAGTGTGGGTGAGTCTGAATGAGTGTGAGTGTGGGTGAGTCTGAATGAGTGTGAGTGTGGGTGAGTCTGAATGAGTGTGAGTGTGGGTGACTCTGAATGAGTGTGAGTGTGGGTGAGTCTGAATGAGTGTGAGTGTGGGTGAGTCTGAATGAGTGTGAGTGTGGGTGAGTCTGAATGAGTGTGAGTGTGTGAGTGAGTGTGAGTGTGTGAGTGAGTGTGGGTGAGTCTGAATGAGTGTGAGTGTGGGTGAGTCTGAATGAGTGTGAGTGTGGGTGAGTCTGAATGAGTGTGAGTGTGGCTGAGTCTGAATGAGTGTGAGTGTGGGTGGGTCTGAATGAGTGTGAGTGTGGGTGAGTCTGAATGAGTGTGAGTGTGTGTGAGTCTGAATGAGTGTGAGTGTGGCTGAGTCTGAATGAGTGTGAGTGTGTGAGTGAGTGTGAGTGTGTGAGTGAGTGTGGGTGAGTCTGAATGAGTGTGAGTGTGGGTGAGTCTGAATGAGTGTGAGTGTGGGTGAGTCTGAATGAGTGTGAGTGGGTGAGTCTGAATGAGTGTGTGTGGGTGAGTCTGAATGAGTGTGTGTGAGTGTGAGTGTGAGTGAGTGTGTGTGTGTGAGTGAGTGTGAATGAGTGTGAGTGTGAGTGAGAGTGTGAGTGTGAGTGAGTGTGAGTGTGTGAATGAGTCTGAATGAGTGTGTGTGTGTGAGTGAGTGTGAGTGTGTGAGTGAGTGTGAGTGAGTGAGTGTGTGAGTGAGTGTGGCTGAGTCTGAATGAGTGTGAGTGTGTGAGTGTGAGTGTGTGTGAGTGAGTGTGAGTGTGTGAGTGAGTGTGAGTGTGTGAGTGTGAGTGTGTGTGAGTGAGTGTGAGTGTGTGAGTGAGTGTGAGTGTGTGAGTGTGAGTGTGTGTGAGTGAGTGTGAGTGTGTGAGTGTGTGTGTGTGAGTGAGTGTGAGTGAGTGTGAGTGTGTGAGTGAGTGTGAGTGTGTGTGTGTGAGTGAGTGTGAGTGAGTGTGAGTGTGTGAGTGTGAGTGTGTGTGAGTGAGTGTGAGTGTGTGAGTGAGTGTGAGTGTGTGTGTGTGAGTGAGTGTGAGTGAGTGTGAGTGTGTGAGTGTGTGTGTGTGAGTGAGTGTGAGTGAGTGTGAGTGTGTGAGTGAGTGTGAGTGTGTGAGTGAGTGTGAGTGTGTGAGTGAGTGTGAGTGAGTGTGAGTGTGGGAGTGAGTGTGAGTGTGAGTGTGAGTGTGTGAGTGTGGTGTGAGTGTGAGTGTGTGAGTGAGTGTGAGTGTGTGAGTGTGTGTGAATGAGTGTGAGTGTGGAGTGAGTGTGAGTGTGAGTGAGTGTGAGTGAGTGTGGGTGGAATGAGCCTTGGCTCAGAGGAGAATCCCGTGCCTGATGATAATGCTCATCGTTTACAGTGAAGGACATCGGATGACACAGAGATTTGTGTGGGTGTTCGGACCTCAAATGAGAAAAGTAAATTAAAAGAAAGAACTTGCATTTCTATAGCGCCTCTCACGACCTCAGGACGTCCCAAAGCGCTTCACAGCCAATGGAGTACTTTTGAAATTTAGCCGCTGTTCTAATGTAGGAAATTACAATCAGATGTGGGTGCGATGGGGGGATGGACCCAGGGGGATACAATGCACATATACACCATACTGGGTTGTGAACTTAATGCTGTTGAGCTAATTCTGCCCTCTTGCGCATCCCTGACTTTCATCGCTCCACCATTGGCGACCGTGCCTTCCGTTACCGGGGCCCTGAGCTCCGGAATTCCCTCCCTAAACCTCTCCGCCTCTCTCTCCTCCTTTAACATGCTGCTTAAAACCTACCTCTTTGACCAAGCTTTTGGTCACCTGTCCTAATTTCTTCTGAGTTGGTTCGCTGTCAAATGTTGTTTGATAATCGCTCCTGTGAAACGCCCTGGGACGTTTTACTACGTTAAAGGCGCTGAATAAACACAAGTTGTTGTTGTTGGTGGTGGTTCACGAGCAGTGCCCGGAGGCTGCAGAAAACGGGTTTTAGGACTCATGTGGTCTCGGAAGTGCCGTCTTTCGGATGAGACGTTAAACCGAGGCCCCGTCTGCCCTCTCAGGTGGACGTAAAAGATCCCATAGCCACTATTCCGAAGAAGAGCAGGGGAGTTATCCCGGGGTCCTGGGGCCAATATTTATCCCTCATCCAATATCAATACAACAGATTATCTGGTCATTATCACATTGCTGTTTGTGGGAGCTTGCTGTGCGCACATTGTATGCCGCGTTTCCTACATTACAACAGTGACTACACTTCAAAAATACTTCATTGGCTGTGAAGCACTTTGAGAGGTTCTGAAAAGGTGAAAGGTGCTGTAGAAATTGATGGACAATCAGGTTTACCGACCAGTTCCTCCACCACCCTTCACCCCCCCACCCCCACCCCGAGACCCACTACTTGCTGGGAGTCCCCGATCGGACAACCAGTGTTAATGAGGCCTCAACAAGCAAGAGGTCTGTGTGACATTTTTACTCTTCCCTAATTGTCCTCAACTCACTTTTAGGTTCAGAACAAAGCATGAGACACAGACGCATTGCCCGCTGTTTTCACCAATCTAGTTTCTCCACAGACACTGCGGACCACAGGGAAACAGGGCCCCCTGAGCGTCAGTCGAGCAGAGATGTCCGATTTGACCCTGTTTTTATATTACGAGGTGAGTCTGGAATCTGTCCCCATATAAAATGTCGTTGCGCTCAGCTCTGTCTGTTCTCGTGCCCACTGGTAACTTAATTAAAAATCCATTCTGGTGGGAGATTTAAGAAGTGTCTGTAATTCAAGTGGAGAATTAAGCAAAAAAATACAGAGAACGCAGTAAATCTGACGCAGGAATGAGAGATGCTGGAAACACGCAGCAGGTCAGGCAGGATGTGAGAGCAAGAAGAGATGAGTCGATACTTAAGGTTCCATCGAATTACATCGAGTCTACAGCACAGGAACAGGCCATTCGGCCCAACTGGTCCGTGCCGGTGTTTCTGCTCCACACCAGCCTCCTCCCACCCCTACTTCAACACACCCTATCACCATATCCTTCTATTCCTTTCTCCCTCATGTGTTTATCCAGCTTCCCCTTAAATGTATCTGTGCTATTCGCCTCAACCACTCCCTGTGGTAGCGAGTTCCACATTCTCCCCACTCTCTGGGTAAAGAAGTTTCTCCTGAATTCCCCTATTGGATTTATTAGTGACTATCTTATATTTATAGCCCTAGTTCTCACCTCCCCCACAAGTGGAAACATCTTCTCTACGCCTACCCTATCAAGCCCCTTCATAATCTTGAAGACCTCTATCAGGTCACCCCTCAGCCTTCTCTTTTCTAGAGAAAAAAGTCCCAGCCTGTTCAATCTTTCTTGCTAGATATAACCTAGGTCCCACACAAGAGATTGGTGAGCAAAGTTAAAGCACATGGGATTGGGGGTAATGTGTTGACGTGGATTGAGAACTGGTTGGCACACAGGAAACAAAGAGTAGGAGTAAATGGGTACTTTTCAGAATGGCAGGCAGTGACCAGCGGGGTACCGCAGGGTTCGGTGCTGGGACCCCAGCTGTTTACATTATATATTAATGATTTGGACGAAGGGATTAAATGTAATATCTCCAAATTTGCGGATGACACTAAATTGGGAGGCAGTGTGAACAATGAGGAGGATGCTAGGAGGCTACAGAGTGACTTGGACAGGTTGGGTGAATGGGCAAATGTATGGCAGATGAAGTACAATGTGGATAAATGTGAGGTTATCCACTTTGGTGGTAAAAATAGAGAGGCGGACTATTACCTGAATGGTGGCAGATTAGGGAAAGGGGACGTGCAACGAGACCTGGGCGTCATGGTACATCAGTCACTGAAGGTGGGAATGCAAGTGCAGCAGGCAGTCAAGAAAGCAAACGGAATGATGGCCTTCATAGCAAGGGGATTTGAGTACAGGAGTAGGGAGGTGATGCTACAGTTGTACAGGGCCTTGGTGAGGCCACACCTGGAGTATTGTGCGCAGTTTTGGTCTCCTAACTTAAGGAAGGACATTCTTGCTATTGAGGGAGTGCAGCGAAGGTTCACTAGATTGATTCCTGGGATGGCCGGACTGACATATCAAGAAAGATTGGGTCAACTGAACTTGTATCCTCTGGAGTTCAGAAGAATGAGGGGGGATCTTATAGAGACATTTAAAATCCTGACTGGTTTAGACAAATTAGATGCGGGCAGAATGTTCCCAATGGTAGGGAAAACTAGAACCAGGGGTCACAGTCTAAGGATTAAGGGGAAGCCATTTAAGACTGAGCTGAGGAGGAACTTCTTCACCCAGAGAGTGGTGAATCTATGGAATTCTCTTCCACAGAAGGTTGTTGAGGCCAGTTCGCTAAATATATTCAAAAGGGAGTTAGATATAACACTCACAACTAAGGGGATCAAGGGGTATGGCGAGAAAGCAGGAATGGGGTACTGAGGTAGCATGTTCAGCCATGAACGCATTGAATGGCGGTGCAGGCTCGAAGGACCGAATGGTCTACTCCTGTACCTATTTTCTATGTTTCTATGTTAACCTCTCAGTTCTGGTATAATTCTAGTAAGTCTTTTTTGCACCTTCTCCAGTCGCTCTATATCCTTTTTATAATATGGAGAGCAGAACTCTTCACAGTGGTCTAACCAAGGATCTATATATGTTTAACAGAACTTCTCTGCTTTTCACTTCTATCCCATGAGCCATTGGCCACTTGCGGCTAATTGGCAATCCAGAAGTGGCCAATCACATTAGTAAATAAAAAATGAGTAATGGGCTCCGTCGTAGGTCATGTGATCTCAGTACTCGTATCCGCGTATGCGTGTGAGCGTTAACCTTTTTGTGCATTGGTTGGTAAAATGGTAAGAGGAAAAGCAGAGTTCAATTGTTTTTTGATTGTTGTGGCTGCTTTACTTCCTTGGTCATGGAATGGTGGCAGATCACAGAATCATAGAATGACACAGCACAGAAGGAGGCCATTCGGCCCATCATGCCTGTGCCGGCTCTTTGAAAGAGCTCTCCAATTAGTCCCACTCCCCCTGCTCTTTCCCCATAGCTCTGCAATTTTTTTCCCTTCAAGTATTTATCCAAATCACTTTTGAAGTTACTATTGAATCTGCTTCCACCGCCCTTTCAGGCAGCGCGTTCCAGATCAGAGGAGATTTGATAGAGGTGTTCAAAATCATGAGGGGTCTGGACAGAGCAGATAGAGAGAAACTGTTCCCATTGGCGGAAGGGTCGAGAACCAGAGGACACAGATTTAAGGTGATTGGCAGAAGAACCAAAGGCGACATGAGGAAAGCTTTTTTACGCAGCGAGTGGTTAGGATCTGGAATGCACTGCCTGAAAGGGTGGTGGAGGCAGACTCAATCACGGCTTTCAAAAGGGAATTGGATTAGTGCCTGAAGGAAAAAAATTTGCAGGGCTGACGGGGAAAGGGCGGGGGAGAGGGACTAGCTGAAGCGCTCTTGCAGAGAGCCGGCACAGGGCTCGACGGGCCAAATGGCCTCCTTCTGTGCTGTAACCATTCTATGATTTTCTGATTCTATCACAACAACTGGCTGTGTAAATAAAGGTTTCCTCATGTCGTCTGTGGTTCTTCTGCCAGTCACCTTAAATCTGTGTCCTCTGGTTACCGACCCTTCTGTCAGTGGGAACAGTTTCTCCCCGATGTTTGTTAAGAAAGTATATAGGTGTGAGGTGCATGCCCGATACGAGACTCTCAAAACAAGCGCTGTACTCGGAGCTCCGGCACGGCAAGAGAGCCCCAGGTGGGCAGAGGAAACGCTTCAAGGACACCCTCAAAGCCTCCTTGAAAAAGGGCAACATCCCCACCGACACCTGGGAATCCCTGGCCCAATACCGTACAAAGTGGAGGAGAAGCATCCGGGAAGGCGCCGAACACCTCGAGTCTCTTCGCCGGGAGCAAACGGAAGCCAAGCACAGGCAGCGCAAGGAGCGCACATCAACCCAAGCACCCCACCCACCCGCCCCTTCAACCACCGTCTGCCCCACCTGTGACAGAGACTGTAGGTCCCGCATTGGACTCATCAGTCACCTGAGAACTCATTTTTAGTGTGGAAGCAAGTCATCCTCGGTTCCGAGGGACTGCCGAAGAAGAAGAAGGTGTGAGGTACATGTACCTTGTACTGTGTGAGTGGGTGAGGCGTTTTCTACGACAATTAGTGAAAGTGGCTAAAACGGTGTCGCCGTAGCCTCACCCGTGACTAGTCAACGGTTTCTATTGGACAGCACTGGCCTTGATTACTTGCTCACGCCCTGCAGTGAAGCTTGAACCTGCTGAGCTCAAGGTAAGTGACCTCCCAACCAAGCCAGGCATTGCCCAATCAAACCATTGGCACAGTGTGATGCCAACTGTTGAAAAAAAAAACCAAGGCAATGCAATGAAACTGGCAGGAGCGTGACTTGATGCCGAGCAGTAAACAGTTGCACAATATTCGTCGGTCCATGTCCCTGCGGGGTTCGGCACTTCTTGCAACGACGTTGTGTATTCAAGGCATGGGTTCAAGAGCCCTGGGGGTAGATGGATTAATGAGCTGTAGTGTGTGCGTGCAGTGACTGGGTAAACAAACTCTCTCTTTTTTTGCATGTGTTCTTTGTGAGTGTGGCTGTCGCCTGCAGCGATGATCCAGGATGCTTCACTTCTCTGTGCAAAAAAAAATCTCCAATTTCTTTCATTTCGTTTCTTGCTTTCGCAAACCGACCTTGTTGATCGGTTGAATAATAATAACGAGATGATTCCCAGTGCACGAGCAGCACCACCGCCTCCAAGTTCCTCCTCCAAGTCACACACACGCACCATCCCGACTTGGACATGTTTCGGTCGCTGGGTTCTTAATACTCTTACCCAACAAAAATCTATCGATCTCAGTCTTGAAAGCTCCAATTGACTCCCGGCATCCACAGCTTTTTTGGGGGGGAGAGTTCCAGATTTCCACCACCCTTTGTGTGAAGAAGTGCTTCCTGACATCACCCCTGAACGGCCTGGCTGTAAATTTTAAGGTTATGCCCCCTTGTTCTGGAACCCTCCCACCATAGGAAATAGTTTCTCTCCATCTACCCTATCAACTCCTTTAATCATCTTAAACACCTCAATTAGATCACCCTGATCCTCCTATACTCAAGGGAATACAGGCCAAGTTTACACATCCTTTTTAATTTAACTCTTTTAGCCTCTGGTATCATTCTGGTGAATCTGCGCTGCTCCCCCTCCAAGGCCAATCTATCCTTCCCGAGGTGCGGGGCCCAGAACTGAACCCAGTTACACCAGATGGGGTCTGACCAGAGCTCTGCACAGCTGAAGCAGGGATCTCGGGGGATTGTAGGGCTGGAGGAGGTGACAGAGATAGTGAGGGGCGAGGCCATGGAGGGGTTTGAACACAAGGATGAGAATTTTAAAATCGAGGTGTTGCTCAACCGGGAGAAACATAGAAACATAGAAGATAGGAGCAGGAGTAGGCCATTCGGCCCCTCGAGCCTGTTCCGCCATTTAATGAGATCATGGCTGATCATCCAAACTCAGTACCCTGTCCCTGCTTTCTCCCCATATCCCTTGATCCCCTGAGCCTTAAGAAATATATCTATCTCTTTCTTGAATATATTTAATGAATTGGCCTCAACTGCCTTCTGTGGTAGAGAATTCCACAGGTTCACCACTCTCTGGGTGAAGAAATTCCTCCTCATCTCAGTCCTAAATGGCTTACCCCTTATCCTTAGACTGTGACCTCTGGTTCTGGACTCCCCCGTCATCGGGAACATCCTTCCTGCATCTAGTCTGTCTAGTCCTGTTAGAATTTTATAAGTTTCAATGAGATCCCCTCTCATTCTTCTAAACTCTAGCGAATATAAGCCTAATCGACCCAATCTCTCCTCATACGTCATTCCTGCCATCCCAGGTATCAGTCTGGTAAATCTTCGCTGCACTCTCTCCATGGCAAGAACATCCTTCCTCAGATAAGGCGACCAAAACTGCACACAATACTCAAGGTGTGGTCTCACCAAGGCCTTGTACAACTGCAGCAAGACAGCCTTGCTCCTGTACTCGAATCCTCTCGCTATGAAGGCCAACATACCATTTGCCTTCTTAACTGCCTGCTGCACCTGCATGTTTACCTTCAGCGACTGGTGCACAAGGACACCCAGGTCTCGTTGCACTTCCCCTTTTCCCAATCTATTGCCGTTCAAATCCCTCCATGGCCTCGCCCCTCACTATCTCTGTAACCTCCTCCAGCCCTACAACCCCCCCGAGATCCCTGCTTCAGCTGTGCAGAGCTCTGGTTAGAAGATGTAGTCATGATGCGGAGATGCCGGTGTTGGACTGGGGTGGACAAAATTGAGAGGTCGCACAACACCAGGTTATAGTCCAACAGTTTTATTTGAAATCACAAGCTTTCAGAGCTATCGATTGCTCCTTCCTCAGGGAGCAATCGATAGCTCCGAAAGCTTGTGATTTCAAATAAAACTGTTGGACTATAACCTGGTGTTGTGCGACCTCTCAATTTAGAAGATGTAGGTCAGCGAGCACAGGGGGTGATGGGTGAAGGGGACTTGGTGCGAGTTAGGACACGGGGCAGCAGAGTTTTGGATGAGCTGACATTTATGGAGGGTGGAAGATGGGAAGCCAGATCCAACGAGACATTTTTACTTTCTTTATAGTGTCTGATTGTAGCCAGAAGACAGAAGTTTAGAGCATTGATAACACCCGGGTTAAGCAATCCCTTACCCACTGAAAATCTGTGCCAATATACATTCATTAATCATCACAGACTCCGAGAGCCTTGTTGTACAAAATATTTTCAACTGTAATTTTTACAAGTCGAAAATTGCCAATTCAGACAGCTCCCCATAAAGGTCACAAATTCCACAGATTTGTTTTTGCTCTGTTTCAGATCCTAAGCTGGTGGAAGCCGACTGAAAGAGAGTGGAGAAGCTGGGGTTGTTCTCCTTAGAACAAAGAGGGTTAAGGGGCGATTTGATAGAGGTGTCCAAAATCATGAAGGGGTTTTGATTGAGTGAATAAGGAGAAACTGTTTCTACTGGCAGGAGGGTCGGTAACCAGAGGACACAGATTGAAGATAATTGGCAAAAGAACCAGAGGGGAGATGAAGAGAATTTTTTTTTACGCAGTGAGTTGTTGTGATCTGGAACGCGCTGCCTGAAAGGGCGGTGGAAGCAGATTCAATAGTAACTTCAAAAGGGAATTGGATAAATACTTGAAAAGGAAACATTTGCAGGGCTGTGGGGAAAGAGCAGGGGGGAGGAGTGGGACTAATGGGAGAGCTCTTTCAAAGAGCCGGCACAGGCACCATGGGCCGAATGGCCTCTTTCTGTGCTGTGTCCTTCTATGATTCTATCCTCTCCCGCCAGTGCCCAATCTCCAACCTCCATTTTTGCCTCTAAGTTCTCATAATCTCCCAGCTCCATACACGCCTGTCCCAAAGTTGAATCCCTCCAGTCCAGCTTCCCGCGGCGGATGAGTGACCGACAGGTAAACCTCTCACACTTAGAACTTGTCCAATTCCGGAGAATTAGGGGCAAAGGTTTGTGCTGTTGGCCCCCATGGACCACTGGGGACTGGGCCGAGGCAGCACAAGTAGGAAGTGTCTAGGCCAACAGACAGAGGGCTATATTTGAAACCTAATCCCTCAGGTGCAAGGCCGATGCACCCTGCTCACTGTACCATCGCATGCAGCAACAGCAACCTGCATTTATACAGCACCTCGAACACAAGAAAACCTCCCAAGGCGCTTCAGAGGAGCGTAATCACATAAGCTGCTATTAGGGCAGGTGACCAAAAGCTTGGTCAAAGAGGGAGGTTTTTAAGGAGCGTCTTAAAGGAGGAGAGAGAGGTAGCAAGGCGTAGAGGTTTAGGGAGGGAATTCCAGAGCTTAGGTTCAAGGCGGCTGAAGGCGCGGCCGCCAAGGGTGGAGCGATTAAAATCAGAGGATGCTCAAGAGGCCGGAATCTGAGGAGCGCAGAGATCTCAGGGGGTGGGGGGGGGGCGGTTGTGGGGCTGGAGGAGGTTACAGAGGTAGGGAGGGGCGCGGCCATGGAGGGGATTTGAGAACCAGGATGAGAATTATAAAATCGAGTGTTTGCAGCAAATAAAGGGTTAATATCTCCTTAACGAAGCTTCATAATGAAGGGCATTTATTACAGAGGCACAAACTCACCGCACAGCAACCAAACCAGACGAGGTTGCTTTGTGGATCGGAGTTCAAAAACTCGAACGTTGGAGTGTGTCAGAAGATGAAAACTAAATGCATAAAAAAGTTCTCCAAAAAAACATGTTATTTACTTTTTTTTTATGTCATTTAATAAAATACGGCAGGCCATTTGTCAACAGAATGTAATTTGTTCCACCATTGGAAAATATAACAATTCTACATCTGGTTTCGATTAAGAAATCACAGGGTGATAAATAGGCTAACAAATCATCTGCCGTTGTCTGTTGGTGCAGAGAGATAGCTAGTTCAATCTAATTGGGAAATCAGTGACAGTAAACAGTGACGGTCATTTCAGAGCCAGTACGGGTAGAGGAGCCAGTGTCGGTGCAGCAGCCAGTGTCAGTAGAGAGCCAGTGTCGGTGCAGCAGCCAGTGTCGGTAGAGGAGCCAGTGTCGGTAGAGGAGCCAGTGTCAGTAGAGGAGCCAGTGTCAGTACAGCAGCCAGTGTTGGTAGAGGAGCCAGTGTTGGAACAGGTGCCAGTGTTGGTACAGGAGCCAGTGTTGGTAGAGGAGCCAGTGTTGTTACAGGAGCCAGTGCCGGTAGAGGAGCCAGTGTTGGTAGAGGAGCCAGTGTAAGTAGAGGAGCCAGCGTCAGTACAGGAGCGAGTGCCGCTAGACAAGCCAGTGTCGGTAGAGGAGCCAGTGTCGGTACAGGAGCCAGTGTCGGTACAGGAGCCAGTGTTGGTAGAGGAGCAAGTGTTGGTAGAGGAGCCAGTGTCTGTACAGCAGCCAGTGCTGGTACAGCAGCCAGTGCCAGTAGAGGAACCAGTGTCGGTAGAGGAGCCAGTGTCGGTAGAGGAGACAGTGTCAGTAGAGGAGCCATGTCGGTACAGGACCCAGTGTTGGTACAGGAGCCAACATCAGTAGAGAAGCCAGGGTCGGTAGCGGAGCCAGTGTCGTTAGAGGAGCCAGTGTCGGTAGAGGAGCCAGTGTCGGTAGAGGAGCCAGTGTCGGTACAGGAGCCAGTACCAGTAGAGTAGCCAGTGTTGGTAGAGGAGCCAATGTCGGTACAGCAGCCAGTGTCAGTAGAGGAACCAGTATTGGTACAGGAGCCAGTGTCGGTAGAGGTGCCAGTGTTGGTGGAGGTGCCACTGTCGGTAGAGGAGCCTGTGTCAGTAGAGGAGCCAGTGTCAGAAGCGGAGCCAGTGTCGGTACAGGAGCTGGTGTCGGAAGCGGAGCCAGTGTCGGTGCAGGAGCCAGTGTTGGTAGAGGAGCCAGTGTTGGTAGAGAAGCCAGTGTCGGTACAGGAGCCAGTGTTGGTAGAGGAGCCAGTGTTGGTAGAGGAGCCAGTGTTGGTACAGGAGCCAGTGTTGGTAGAGGAGCCAGTGTAAGTAGAGGAGCCAGTCTTGGTAGAGAAGCCAGTGTCGGTACAGGAGCCAGTGTCGGTAGACGAGCCAGTGTTGGTAGAGAAGCCAGTGTCGGTACAGGAGCCAGTGTTGGTAGAGGAGCCAGTGTTGGTAGAGGAGCCAGTGTCGGTAGAGGAGCCAATTTCAGTACAGCAGCCAGTGTTGGTACAGGAGCCAGTGTAGGTAGAGGAGCCAGTGTTGGTACAGGAGCCAGTCTTGGTAGAGGAGCCAGTGTAAGTAGAGGAGCCAGTGTAAGTAGAGGAGCCAGTGTCGGTGCAGGAGCCAGTGTCGGTAGAGGAGCCAGTGTTGGTACAGGAGCCAGTGTCGGTAGAGGAGCCAGTCTTGGTAGAGGAGCCAGTGTCAGTAGAGGAGCCAGTGCCGCTAGACAAGCCAGTGTCAGTAGAGGAGCCAGTGTCGGTACAGGAGCCAGTGTCGGTACAGGAGCCAGTGTTGGTAGAGGAGCAAGTGTTGGTAGAGGAGCCAGTGTCTGTACAGCAGCCAGTGCCGGTACAGCAGCCAGTGCCAGTAGAGGAACCAGTGTCGGTAGAGGAGCCAGTGTCGGTAGAGGAGACAGTGTCAGTAGAGGAGCCAACATCAGTAGAGAAGCCTGGGTCGGTAGCGGAGCCAGTGTCGTTAGAGGAGCCAGTGTCGGTAGAGGAGCCAGTGTCGGTAGAGGAGCCAATGTCGGTACAGCAGCCAGTGTTGGTACAGGAGCCAACATCTGTAGAGGAGCCAGTGTCAGTAGAGGAGACAATGTTGGTACAGCAGCCAGTGTCAGTAGAGGAACCAGTATTGGTACAGGAGCCAGTGTCGGTAGAGGTGCCAGTGTTGGTGGAGGTTCCACTGTCGGTAGAGGAGCCTATGTCGGTAGAGGAGCCAGTGTCGGAAGCGGAGCCAGTGTCGGTACAGGAGCCAGTGTCGGAAGCGGAGCCAGTGTCAGTGCAGGAGCCAGTGTTGGTAGAGGAGCCAGTGTTGGTAGAGAAGCCAGTGTCGGTACAGGAGCCAGTGTCGGTAGAGGAGCCAGTGTTGGTAGAGAAGCCAGTGTCGGTACAGGAGCCAGTGTTGGTAGAGGAGCCAGTGTTGGTAGAGGAGCCAGTGTCGGTAGAGGAGCCAATTTCAGTACAGCAGCCAGTGTTGGTACAGGAGCCAGTGTAGGTAGAGGAGCCAGTGTTGGTACAGGAGCCAGTGTTGGTAGAGGAGCCAGTGTAAGTAGAGGAGCCAGTGTCGGTGCAGGAGCCAGTGTCGGTAGAGGAGCCAGTGTCGGTGCAGGAGCCAGTGTCGGTAGAGGAGCCAGTGTCAGTAGAGGAGCCTGTGTTGGTAGAGGAGCCTGTGTCGGTAGAGGAGCCAGTGTTGTAGAGGAGCCAGTGTTGGTAGAGGAGCCAGTGTTGGTAGAGGAGCCAGTGTCGGTAGAAAAGCCAGTGTCGGTAGAGGAGCCAGTGTTGGTGCAGGAGCCAGTGTCGACTGAGGAGCCAGTGTTTGTAGAGGAGCCAATGTCGGTACAGCAGCCAGTTTTGGTAGCAGAGCCAGTGTCGTTAGAGCAGCCAGTGTAGGTAGAGGAGCCAATGTCGTTAGAGCAGCCAGTGTTGGTAGAGGAGCCAGTGTCGGTAGAGGAGCTTGTGCTGTAGAGGAGCCAGTGTTGGTAGAGGAGCCAGTGTCAGTAGAGGAGTCAGCATTGTAGAGGAGCCAGTGTTGGTACAGCAGCCAGTGCCGGTAGACGAGACAGTGTCGGTAGAGTAGCCAATGTTGGTACAGCAGCCAGTGTCGGTAGCCGAGCAAGTGTCGTTAGAGGAGCCAGTGTCGGCAGAGGAGCTAGTATTGGTAGAGGAGCCAGTGTCGTTGGAGGAGCCAGTGTTGGTAGAGGAGCCAGCGTTGGTAGAGGAGCCAGTGTTGGTACAGGAGCCAGTGTCAGTACAGCAGCCAGTGCCGGTAGAGGAGCCTGTGTCAGTAGAGGAGCCAGTGTCGATACAGCAGCCAGTGCCGGTAGAGGAGCCAGTGTCGGTAGAGGAGCCAATGTCGGTACAGCAGCCAGTGTTGGTATAGGAGCCAACATCGGTAGAGAAGCCAGGGTCAGTAGAGGAGCCAGTGTTGGTAGAGGAGCCAGTGTCGTTAGAGGAGCCAGTGTCGGTAGAGGAGCCAGTGTTGGTAGAGGAGCCATTGTCGGTAGAGGAGCCAGTGTTGTAGAGGAGCCTGTGTAGGTAGAGGAGCCAGTGTCGGTACAGGAGCCAGTGCCGGTAGAGGAGCCAGTGTCAGTAGAGGAGCCAGTGTCGGTAGAGGAGCCAATGTCGGTAGAGGAGCAAGTGTCGATAGAGGAGCCAGTGTCGGTACAGCAGCCAGTGCCGCTAGAGGACCCAGTGTCAGTAGAGGAGCCAGTGTCGGTAGAGGAGCCAATGTCGGTACAGCAGCCAGTGTCCGTAGAGGAGCCAGTATTGGTACAGGAGCCAGTGTCGGTAGAGGTGCCAGTGTTGGTGGAAGTGCCAGTGTCGGTAGAGGAGCCAGTGTCGGTAGAGGAGCCAATGTTGGTGGAGGTGCCAGTGTTGGTAGAGGAGCCAGTGTAAGTAGAGGAGCCAGTGTCAGTAGAGGAGCCAGTGCTGGTAGACAAGCCAGTGTTGGTAGAGGAGCCAGTGTCGGTACAGGAGCCAGTGTCAGTACAGGAGCCAGTGTTGGTAGAGGAGCCAGTGTCGGTAGAGGAGCCAGTGTCGGCAGAGGAGCCAGTGTCGGTAGAGGAGCCAGTGTAGGTAGAGGAGCCAGTGTCGGTACAGCAGCCAGTGTCCATACAGGAGCCAGTGTCCCTACAGGAGCCTGTGTTGGTAGAGGAGCCAGTGTTGGTACAGGAGCCAGTGTAGGTAGAGGAGCCAGTGTCGGTACAGGAGCCAGTGTAGGTAGAGGAGCCAGTGTCGGTACAGGAGCCAACATTGGTAGAGGAGCCAGTGTCGGAAGCGGAGCCAGTGTCGGTGCAGGAGCCAGCGTTGGCAGAGGAGCCAGTGTTGGTAGAGGAGCCAGTGTTGGTACAGGAGCCAGTGTTGGTAGAGGAGCCAGTGCCGCTAGACAAGCCAGTGTCGGTAGAGGAGCCAGTGTCGGTACAGGAGCCAGTGTCGGTACAGGAGCCAGTGTTGGTAGAGGAGCCAGTGTTGGTAGAGGAGCCAGTGTCTGTACAGCAGCCAGTGCCAGTACAGCAGCCAGTGCCAGTAGAGGAGCCAGTGTCGGTAGAGTAGCCAGTGTCGGTAGAGCAGCCACTGTCGGTAGAGGAGCCAGTGTCGATATAGCAACCAGTGCCGGTAGAGGAGCCAGTGTCGGTAGAGGAGCCAGTGTCGGTACAGCAGCCAGTGTTGGTACAGGCGCCAACATCGGTAGAGAAGCCAGGGACGGTAGCGGAGCCAGTGTTATAGAGGAGCCAGTGTCGGTAGAGGAGCCAGTGTCAGTAGAGGAGCCAGTGTCAGTAGAGGAGCCAGTGCCAGTAGAGGAGCCAGTGTCGGTAGAGGAGCCAATGCCGGTACAGCAGCCAGTGTTGGCACATGAGCCAGTGTCGGTACAGGACCCAGTGTTGGTACAGGAGCCAACATCGGTAGAGAAGCCAGGGTCGGTAGCGGAGCCAGTGTCGGTAGGGGAGCCAGTGTTGTAGAGGAACCAGTGTTGGTAGAGGAGCCAGTGTCAGTAGAGGAGCCAGTGTCGGTAGAGGAGCCAGTGTTGTAGAGGAGCCAGTGTCAGTAGAGCAGCCAGTGTCGGCAGAGGAGCCAGTGTCGGTAGAGGAGCCAGTGTTGGTAGAGGAGCCAGTGTTGGTACAGGAGCCAGTGTCCATACAGGAGCCAGTGTCCCTACAGGAGCCTGTGTTGGTAGAGGAGCCAGTGTTGGTACAGGAGCCAGTGTTGTAGAGGAGCCAGTGTTGGTAGAGGAGCCAGTGTTGGTAGAGGAGCCAGTGTCGGTAGAAAAGCCAGTGTCGGTAGAGGAGCCAGTGTTGGTGCAGGAGCCAGTGTCGACTGAGGAGCCAGTGTTTGTAGAGGAGCCAATGTCGGTACAGCAGCCAGTTTTGGTAGCAGAGCCAGTGTCGTTAGAGCAGCCAGTGTAGGTAGAGGAGCCAATGTCGTTAGAGCAGCCAGTGTTGGTAGAGGAGCCAGTGTCGGTAGAGGAGCTTGTGCTGTAGAGGAGCCAGTGTTGGTAGAGGAGCCAGTGTCAGTAGAGGAGTCAGCATTGTAGAGGAGCCAGTGTTGGTACAGCAGCCAGTGCCGGTAGACGAGACAGTGTCGGTAGAGTAGCCAATGTTGGTACAGCAGCCAGTGTCGGTAGCCGAGCAAGTGTCGTTAGAGGAGCCAGTGTCGGCAGAGGAGCTAGTATTGGTAGAGGAGCCAGTGTCGTTGGAGGAGCCAGTGTTGGTAGAGGAGCCAGCGTTGGTAGAGGAGCCAGTGTTGGTACAGGAGCCAGTGTCAGTACAGCAGCCAGTGCCGGTAGAGGAGCCTGTGTCAGTAGAGGAGCCAGTGTCGATACAGCAGCCAGTGCCGGTAGAGGAGCCAGTGTCGGTAGAGGAGCCAATGTCGGTACAGCAGCCAGTGTTGGTATAGGAGCCAACATCGGTAGAGAAGCCAGGGTCAGTAGAGGAGCCAGTGTTGGTAGAGGAGCCAGTGTCGTTAGAGGAGCCAGTGTCGGTAGAGGAGCCAGTGTTGGTAGAGGAGCCATTGTCGGTAGAGGAGCCAGTGTTGTAGAGGAGCCTGTGTAGGTAGAGGAGCCAGTGTCGGTACAGGAGCCAGTGCCGGTAGAGGAGCCAGTGTCAGTAGAGGAGCCAGTGTCGGTAGAGGAGCCAATGTCGGTAGAGGAGCAAGTGTCGATAGAGGAGCCAGTGTCGGTACAGCAGCCAGTGCCGCTAGAGGACCCAGTGTCAGTAGAGGAGCCAGTGTCGGTAGAGGAGCCAATGTCGGTACAGCAGCCAGTGTCCGTAGAGGAGCCAGTATTGGTACAGGAGCCAGTGTCGGTAGAGGTGCCAGTGTTGGTGGAAGTGCCAGTGTCGGTAGAGGAGCCAGTGTCGGTAGAGGAGCCAATGTTGGTGGAGGTGCCAGTGTTGGTAGAGGAGCCAGTGTAAGTAGAGGAGCCAGTGTCAGTAGAGGAGCCAGTGCTGGTAGACAAGCCAGTGTTGGTAGAGGAGCCAGTGTCGGTACAGGAGCCAGTGTCAGTACAGGAGCCAGTGTTGGTAGAGGAGCCAGTGTCGGTAGAGGAGCCAGTGTCGGCAGAGGAGCCAGTGTCGGTAGAGGAGCCAGTGTAGGTAGAGGAGCCAGTGTCGGTACAGCAGCCAGTGTCCATACAGGAGCCAGTGTCCCTACAGGAGCCTGTGTTGGTAGAGGAGCCAGTGTTGGTACAGGAGCCAGTGTAGGTAGAGGAGCCAGTGTCGGTACAGGAGCCAGTGTAGGTAGAGGAGCCAGTGTCGGTACAGGAGCCAACATTGGTAGAGGAGCCAGTGTCGGAAGCGGAGCCAGTGTCGGTGCAGGAGCCAGCGTTGGCAGAGGAGCCAGTGTTGGTAGAGGAGCCAGTGTTGGTACAGGAGCCAGTGTTGGTAGAGGAGCCAGTGCCGCTAGACAAGCCAGTGTCGGTAGAGGAGCCAGTGTCGGTACAGGAGCCAGTGTCGGTACAGGAGCCAGTGTTGGTAGAGGAGCCAGTGTTGGTAGAGGAGCCAGTGTCTGTACAGCAGCCAGTGCCAGTACAGCAGCCAGTGCCAGTAGAGGAGCCAGTGTCGGTAGAGTAGCCAGTGTCGGTAGAGCAGCCACTGTCGGTAGAGGAGCCAGTGTCGATATAGCAACCAGTGCCGGTAGAGGAGCCAGTGTCGGTAGAGGAGCCAGTGTCGGTACAGCAGCCAGTGTTGGTACAGGCGCCAACATCGGTAGAGAAGCCAGGGACGGTAGCGGAGCCAGTGTTATAGAGGAGCCAGTGTCGGTAGAGGAGCCAGTGTCAGTAGAGGAGCCAGTGTCAGTAGAGGAGCCAGTGCCAGTAGAGGAGCCAGTGTCGGTAGAGGAGCCAATGCCGGTACAGCAGCCAGTGTTGGCACATGAGCCAGTGTCGGTACAGGACCCAGTGTTGGTACAGGAGCCAACATCGGTAGAGAAGCCAGGGTCGGTAGCGGAGCCAGTGTCGGTAGGGGAGCCAGTGTTGTAGAGGAGCCAGTGTTGGTAGAGGAGCCAGTGTCAGTAGAGGAGCCAGTGTCGGTAGAGGAGCCAGTGTTGTAGAGGAGCCAGTGTCAGTAGAGCAGCCAGTGTCGGCAGAGGAGCCAGTGTCGGTAGAGGAGCCAGTGTTGGTAGAGGAGCCAGTGTTGGTACAGGAGCCAGTGTCCATACAGGAGCCAGTGTCCCTACAGGAGCCTGTGTTGGTAGAGGATCCAGTGTTGGTACAGGAGCCAGTGTAGGTAGAGGAGCCAGTGTCGGTACAGGAGCCAGTGTAGGTAGAGGAGCCAGTGTCGGTACAGGAGCCAACATTGGTAGAGGAGTCAGTGTCGGAAGCGGAGCCAGTGTCGGTGCAGGAGCCAGCGTTGGTAGAGGAGCCAGTGTTGGTACAGGAGCCAGTGTTGGTACAGGAGCCAGTGTTGGTAGAGGAGCCAGTGCCGCTAGACAAGCCAGTGTCGGTAGAGGAGCCAGTGTCGGTACAGGAGCCAGTGTCGGTACAGGAGCCAGTGTTGGTAGAGGAGCCAGTGTTGGTAGAGGAGCAAGTGTCTGTACAGCAGCCAGTGCCAGTACAGCAGCCAGTGCCAGTAGAGGAGCCAGTGTCGGTAGAGTAGCCAGTGTCGGTAGAGCAGCCAGTGTCGGTAGAGGAGCCAGTGTCGATACAGCAACCAGTGCCGGTAGAGGAGCCAGTGTCGGTAGAGGAGCCAGTGTCGGTACAGCAGCCAGTGTTGGTACAGGAGCCAACATCGGTAGAGAAGCCAGGGACGGTAGCGGAGCCAGTGTTATAGAGGAGCCAGTGTCGGTAGAGGAGCCAGTGTCAGTAGAGGAGCCAGTGTCGGTAGAGGAGCCAGTGTCAGTAGAGGAGCCAGTGCCAGTAGAGGAGCCAGTGTCGGTAGAGGAGCTAATGCCGGTACAGCAGCCAGTGTTGGCACATGAGCCAGTGTCGGTACAGGACCCAGTGTTGGTACAGGAGCCAACATCGGTAGAGAAGCCAGGGTCGGTAGCGGAGCCAGTGTCGGTAGGGGAGCCAGTGTTGTAGAGGAGCCAGTGTTGGTAGAGGAGCCAGTGTCAGTAGAGGTGCCAGTGTCGGTAGAGGAGCCAGTGTTGTAGAGGAGCCAGTGTCAGTAGAGCAGCCAGTGTCGGCAGAGGAGCCAGTGTCGTTAGAGGGGCCAGTGACGGTAGAGGAGCCAGTGCCGGTAGAGGAGCCAGTGTTTGTAGAAGAGTCAATGTCGGTACAGCAGCCAGTTTTGGTAGCGGAGCCAGTGTCGTTAGAGGATCCAGTGTCGGTAGAGGAGCCAGTGTTGTAGAGGAGCCAGTGTCGGCAGAGGAGCCAGTGTCGGTACAGGAGCCAGTGTCGGTAGAGGAGCCAGTGTCGGTAGAGGTGTCAGTGTTGGTAGATGAGCCAGTGTTGGTAGAGGAGCCAGTGTTGGTAGAGGAGCCAGTGTCAGTAGAGGAGCCAGTGTTGGTAGAGGAGCCAGTGTTGGTAGAGGAGTCAGTGTCGGTAGAGGAGCCAGTGTTGGTACAGGAGCCAGTGTCGGTACAGGAGCCAGAGTCGGTAGAGGAGCCAGTGTCGGTAGAGGAGCCAGTGTTCTGGAGGAGCCAGTGTTGTAGAGGAGCCAGTGTCGGTACAGGAGCCAATGTCAGTAGAGGAGCCAGTGTTGGTACAGGAGCCAGTGTCGATGGAGGAGCCAGTGTTGGTAGAGGAGCCAGTGTCAATACAGGAGCCAGTGTCGGTACAGGAGCCAGAGTCGGTAGAGGAGCCGGTGTCAGTAGAGGAGCCAGTGTTGTAGAGGAGCCAGTGTTGGTACAGGAGCCAATGTCAGTAGAGGAGCCAGTGTTGGTACAGGAGCCAGTGTCGATGGAGGAGCCAGTGTTGGTAGAGGAGCCAGTGTCAATAGAGGAGCCAGTGTCGGTAGAGGCGCCAGTGTCGGTACAGGAGCCAGTGTTGGTACAGGAGCCAGTGTCGATGGAGGAGCCAGTGTTGGTAGAGGAGCCAGTGTCGGTAGAGGAGCCAGTGTCGGTAGAGGCGCCAGTGTCGGTACAGCAGCCAGTACCGGTAGAGGAACCAGTGTCGTTAGAGGCGCCAATGTCGGTACAGCAGCCAGTGTTGGTACAGGAGCCAACATCTGTAGAGGAGCCAGTGTCAGTAGAGGAGCCAATGTTGGTACAGCAGCCAGTGTCAGTAGAGGAACCAGTATTGGTACAGGAGCCAGTGTCGGTAGAGGTGCCAGTGTTGGTGGAAGTGCCAGTGTCGGTAGAGGTGCCAGTGTCGGTAGAGGTGCCAATGTTGGTGGAGGTGCCAGTGTTGGTAGAGGAGCCAGTGTAAGTAGAGGAGCCAGTGTCAGTAGAGGAGCCAGCGTTGTAGAGGAGCCAGTGTTGGTAGAGGAGCCAGTGTCGGTACAGGATCCAGTGTTGGTACAGGAGCCAGCGATGGTAGAGGAGCCAGTGTCGGTACAGGAGCCAGTGTTGGTACAGGAGCCAGCGATGGTAGAGGAGCCAGTGTTGGTACAGGAGCCAGTGTCGGTACAGCAGCCAGTGCCGGTAGAGGAGATAGTGTCGGTAGCTGAGCCAGTGCCATTAGAGGAGCCAGTGTCGGTAGAGGAGCCAGTGTCGGTAGAGGAGCCAGTGTCGGTAGAGGAGCCAGTGTTGTAGAGGAGCCAGTGTAGTTAGAGGAGCCAGTGTCGGCAGAGGAGCTAGTGTTAGTAGAGGAGCCAGCGTTGGTAGAGGAGCCAGCGTTGGTACAGGAGCCAGTGTCGGTACAGCAGCCAGTGCCGGTAGAGGAGCCTGTGTCAGTAGAGGAGCCAGTGTCGATACAGCAGCCATGCCGGTAGAGGAGCCAGTGTCGGTAGAATAGCCAATGTCGGTACAGCAGCCAGTGTTGGTATAGTAGCCAACATCGGGAGAGAAGCCAGGGTCGGTAGCGGAGCCAGTGTCGGTAGAGGAGCCAGTGTTATGAGGAGCCAGTGTAGGTAGAGGAGCCAGTGACGGTGGCGGAGCCAGTGTCGGCGGAGGAGCCAGTGTCGGTACAGGAGCCAGTGTCGGTAGAGGCGCCAGTGTCGGTAGAGGAGCCAGTGTCGGTAGAGGCGCCAGTGTTCATAGAGGAGCCAGTGTCGGTAGAGGAGCCAGTGTCGGTACAGAAGCCAGTGTCGGTAGAGGAACCAGTGTCGGTAGAGGAGCCAGTGTCGGTACAGCAGCCAGTGTTGGTACAGCAGCCAGTGTCAGTAGAGGAACCAGTATTGGTACAGGAGCCAGTGTCGGTAGAGGTGCCATTGTCGGTAGAGGTGCCAGTGTTGGTGGAGGTGCCAGTGTTGGTGGAGGTGCCAGTGTTGGTAGAGGAGCCAGTGTCGGTAGAGGAGCCAGTGTCAGTACAGGAGCCAGTTTTGGTAGAGGAGCCAGTGTTGGTAGAGGAGCCAGTGTTGGTAGAGAAGCCAGTGTCGGTACAGGAGCCAGTGTTGGTAGAGGAGCCAGTGTCAGTAGAGGAGCCAGTGCCAGTAGACAAGCCAATGTTGGTAGAGGAGCCAGTGTCGGTAGAGGAGCCAATTTCAGTACAGCAGCCAGTTTTGGTACATGAGCCAGTGTCGGTAGAGGAGCCAGTGTTGGTACAGGAGCCTGTGTTGGTCGAGGAGCCAGTCTTGGTACAGGAGCCAGTGTTGGTAAAGGAGCCAGTGTAAGTAGAGGAGCCAGCATCAGTCGAGGAGCCAATGCCGCTAGACATGCCAGTGTCGATAGCGGAGCCAGTGTCGGTAGAGGAGCCAGTGTTGGTACAGGAGCCAGTGTCAGTAGAGGAGCCAGTGTTGGTGGAGGAGCCAGTGTTGCTGGAGGAGCCAGTGTTGGTGGAGTAGCCAGTGTCCATACAGGAGCCAGTGTTGGTACATAAACCATTGTTCTATTACATAGAAACGTAGAAGATAGGAGCAGGAGTAGGCCATTCAGCCCCTCGAGCCTGCTCCGCCATTCAATGAGATCATGGCTAATCATCCAAATTCAGTACCCTGTCCCTGCCTTCTCTCCATATCCCTTGATCCCTTTAGCTTTAAGAAATATATCTAACTCCTTCTTGAATATATTTAATGAATTGGCCTCTACTGCCTTTTGTGGTAGAGAATTCCACAGGTTCACCACTCTCTGGGTGAAGAAATTCCTCCTCATCTCAATCCTAAATGGCTTACCCCTTATCCTTAGACTGTGACCCCTGGTACTGGACTCCCCCTGCCATCGGGAACATCCTTCCTGCATCTAGTCTGTCTAGTCCTGTTAGAATTTTATAAGTTTCAATGAGATCCCCTCTCATTCTTCTAAACTCCAGCGAGTATAAGCCCAATCGACCCAATCTCTCCTCATACGTCATTCCTGCCATCCCAGGTATCAGCCTGGTGAATCTTCGCTGCACTCCCTCCATGGCAAGAACATCCTTCCTCAGATAAGGCGACCAAAACTGCACACAATACTCAAGATGTGGTCTCACCAAGGCCCTGTACAACTGCAGCAAGACATCCTTGTTCCTGTACTCGAACCCTTTCGCTACGAAGGCCAACATACCATTTGCCTCTTTAACCGCCTGCTGCACCTGCATGCTTACCTTCAGCGACTGGTGCACAAGGACACCCAGGTCTCGTTGCACTTCCCCTTCTCCGAATCTATTGCCGTTCAGATAATAATCTGCCTTCCTGTTTTTTATCCACATTATATTGCATCTGCCATGCTTCTGCCCAATCACCCAACCTGTCCAAATCATACTGGAGTTTCTCGGCATCCTCCTCACGGCACACACTCCCACCCAGCTTTGTGTCGTCTAGATCATTAATATATATTGTGAATAGCTGGGGTCCTAGGACCGATCCCTGCGGTACCCCACCAGTCACTGCCTGCCACTCGGAAAAAGATCAGTTTATTCTAACTCTTTGCTTTCTCTCTGCCAACCAGTTCTCTATCTAAGTCAGTACCTTACCCCCAATCCCATGTGCTTTAACTTTGCACGCTAATCTCTTATGATGGACCTTATCGAAAGCCTTCTGAAAGTCCAAATACACCACATCCACTGGTTCTCCCTTATTTATTTTACCAGTTACATCCTCAAAAAAGTCCAGTAGATTAGTCAAGCACGATTTACCTTTTGTAAATCCATGTTGACTTTGTCCAATCCTGTCACTGTTTTCCAAGTGCTCTGCTATTACATCCTTTATAATGGACTCTAGCATTTTCCCCATTACCGATGTTAGGCTTACCGGTCTATAATTCCCCGTTTTCTCTCTACCACCTTTTTTGAATAGTTGGGTAACATTAGCTACCCTCCAATCCATGGGAACTGTGCCAGAGTCTATCGAATTTTGGAAGATGACCAGCAATGCATCTACTATTTCTAGGGCCACTTCCTTAACTACCCTAGGATGTAGATTATCAGGCCCTGGGGATTTATCGGCCTTCAATCCCATCAATTTCCCTAACACTATTTCCCTACAAATACTGATTTTTTTCAGTTCCTCCCTCTCATTAGACCCTATGTTCCCCGACATCTCTGGGAGGTTATTTGTGTCCTCCTTTGTGAAGACAGAACCAAAGTATGTATTTAATTGGTCGGCCATTTCTTTGTTCCCCATTATAAATTCCCCTGATTCTGACTGCAAGGGACCTACGCTTGACTTCACCAATCTTTTTCTCTTCACATATCTATAAAATTACCACGACCTTTCATCTCTGGCACTTAGTGATAGGAAACCTGAAGGGAATGGGTGGGTGGGCTGTCTGCGAGGGTCACACACCTTGTGTACACTTTAATGTATCCAAGTTTGTTGACGATACAAAGCTAGGTGGGACAGTAAGCTGTGAGTAGGACACAAAGAGCCTGCAAAGGGATATAGATATGTTAAGTAAGTGGGCAATAAGGTGGCAGATTGAATATAATGCGGTGAAATGTGAGGTTATTCACTTTGGTAGGAAGAATAGAAAAACAGAATATTATTTAAATGGTGAGAAACTATTAATTGTTGTTACTCAGAGGGATTTGGGTGTCCTCATACACGAAACACAGAGAGCTAGCATACAGGTACAGCAAGCAATTAGGAAGGCAAATGGCATGTTGGCCTTATTGCAAGGGGGTTGGAGTACAAGAGTAAGGAAGTCTTGCTACAATTGTACAGGGCCTTGGTGAGACCACACCTGGAGTACTGTGCCCACTTTTGGTCTCCTTACCTAAAGAAGGATATACTTGCCTTGCAGGCGGTGCAACCAAGGTTCACTGGATTGATTCCTGGGATGAGATGGTTGTCCGATGAGGAGAGATTGAATAGAATGGACCTATACTCTCTGGAGTTTAGAATAATGAGAGGTAATCTCATTGAAACAGCTTGACAGGGTAGATGCTGAGAGGTTGTTTCCCCTGGCTGGAGAGTCTAGAACCAGGGTTCACAGTCTCAGAATAAGGGGGTCGGCCATTTAGAACTGAGATGCGGAGGAATTTCTTCACTCAAAGGGTTGTGAATCTTTGAAATTCTCTACCCCAGAGGGCTGTGGATGCTCAGTCGTTGAGTATATTCAAGACTGAGATCGATAGATTTTTGGACTCTTGGGAAATCAAGGGATATGTGGATCGGGCGGGAAAGTGGAGTTGAGGTAGAAGATCAGCCATGATCTCATTGAATGGTGGAGCAGGCTCGAGGGGCCGTATGGTGGAGCAGGCTCGAGGGGCCGTATGGTGGAGCAGGCTCGAGGGGCCGTATGGTGGAGCAGGCTCGAGGGGCCGTATGGTGGGGCAGGCTCGAGGGGCCGTGTGGCGGAGCAGGCTCGAGGGGCCGTGTGGCGGAGCAGGCTCGAGGGGCCGTATGGTGGGGCAGGCTCGAGGAGCCGTATGGCGGAGCAGGCTCGAGGGGCCGTGTGGCGGAGCAGGCTCGAGGGGCCGTATGGCGGAGCAGGCTCGAGGGGCCGTATGGCGGAGCAGGCTCGAGGGGCTGTGTGGCCGACTCCTGCTCCTAATTCTTATGTTCCCGATTTGATGCCAGCCTATTCCTGCGGTCGGTGCTGGAAGTGATGCCAACAGCCGGGGTCTCCCTCCTTCCTTTTGGTGGACCTGCTCTCTTGACATCCGTCCAGCAGGTTCCTGCTCCCCAAGCAGAACTTCTGCTGACGCAGTTGAAGATGTGGCAGCACTGGGCAGCGCAGCTGTCCTTGCTGCAGCGTTGACTGACTGCCTTATAAGTAATCAAAAAAGCAAATGGAATGTTGGCCTTTATTGCAAGGGGGTTGGAGTATAAAAGCAGGGAAGTTCTGCTACAACTGTACAGGGTATTGGTGAGACCACACCTTGAGTACTGTGTACAGTTTTGGTCTCCTTATTTAAGGAAGGATATACTTACATTGGAGGCAGTTCAGAGACGATTCACGAGGTTGATTCCAGAGATGAGGGGGTTGACTTATGAAGAAAGGTTGAGCAGGCTGGGCCTATACTCATTGGGATTTAGAAGAATGAGAGGTGATCTTATCGAAACATATAAGATACTGAGGGGGCTCGACAAGGTAGATGCAGAGAGGATGTTTCCCCTCATGGGGGAAATCTAGAACGCGGGGGCACAGTCTCAGAATAAAGTGTCGCCCTTTTAGAACTGAGATGAGGAGGAATTTCTTCTCTCAGAGGGTCGTAAATCTGTGGAATTCTCTGCCCCAGAGAGCCGTGGAGGCTGGGTCATTAAATACATTTAAGGTGGAGATAGACAGATTCTTGCAAGATAAGGAAGTGAAGGGTCATGGGGAGCGGGCGGGGAAGTGGCTTTGAGCCCAAGATCAGCCATGATCTTATTGAATGGCGGAGCAGGCTCAAGGGGGCCAAGTGGCCTATTCCTGCCCCTATTTCTTATGTTCTCGGGATGTGGGCGTCGCTGGCAAGGCCGGCATTTATTTCCCATCCCCTACTTGCCCTGGGAAGGTGGTGAGACAAACTGAGTGTCTCGCTGTCGCCCACTTCAGAGGGCAGTTAAAGAGTCAACCACATTGGTGTGGGACTGGAGTCACGTATAGATCAGATAAGGATGGCAGGTTTCCTTCCCTGAAGGGGCATTAGTGAACCAGTTGGGTTTTTAAACGAGAATCCGACAGCTTCATGTTCGCTTTTACTGATAAGCAGTCTTTATTTCCAGATTTCTTTCCTAAACTGAATTCAAATTCTCAAAGTGCCCAGGGAGGAGATTTGAACTCATGCTCTCTGGGTTACTAGCCCAGTAACTTTAAGCGCTACACTACCGTGCCCGGCGCCTTCGGGATTTTAAGTGGTTGCCTACCCCTTTAAGCAGCTGCAGCAATTCAAATGCTGCAGCCCCACTCAACCCCTCCTCCTGGTCAGGGGTGGATACCCAATCATAAGCTCAGAAAGACACCGTAGCCATCAGGGGGGGATGCCCCAAGCCCACCGGATAATGGCAGGGGGGGTCAGCGTGCGGGGCTGAAACTGCGGCCTGATGTCCTGCTCCAATCCGCATCTGAGGAGGGAACCTCAACCGCGAGGAAAATTCAGACCGAGCCCCAACGGTTAGCGCTCGGACAGACCAGGGCCCATTCCCAGACCGCACTGAGTTATAGGATATGTTCACAGGGCACCAGTTGGCGATGGTGAAGTTTGCCTCGTAAGCCCTGGGGTCTGGGAGGAGGGGTGGGGAAATCAAAGTCCCTGTTCTCGACCCCACTACTCAGTGACCTCTCCTGGTAACTGCGCAGTCGTTTGGCCATTAAGACTCGCGGGAACAGTCTCGGCCGCAATGCCCCTCACGGTCAGATAGCCTGTTAACTCTGACCTCTTGTACAACACAGGAACAGTCCATTCAGCCCAACAGGTCTATTCCGGTGTTTATGCTCCACACGAGCCTCCTCCCACCCCTCTTCATTCACCCTATCAGCATATCCTTCGATTCCTTTCTCCCTCGTGTGTTTATCTTGCTTTCCCCTTAAATCCATCTACACTATTCGCCTCAACCACTCCCTGTGGGAGCGAGTTCCACATTCTCACCACTCTCTGGGGAAAGAAGTTTCTCCTGAATTCCCCATTGGATTTATTAGTGACTATCTTATATTGATGGGCCCTACTTTTGTTCTCCCCCACAAGTGGAAACATTTTCTCTACGTCTACTCTATCAAACCCCTTCATAATTTTAAGGACCTCTATCAGGTCACCCTCTCAGCCTTCTCTTTTCTAGAGAAAAGAGCCCCAGCCTGATCAATCTTTCCTGATAGGTATAACCCTCTTCCTTTGCCCCACCATTGGTGGCCGTGCCTTCTGTTGCCTGGGCCCTAAGCTCTGGAATTCCCTCCCTAAACCTCTCCGCCTCTCTCTCTCCTCCTTTAAGACGCTCCTTAAAACCCACCTCTTTGACCAAGCTTTTGGTCACCTGTCCTAATATCTCCTTATGTGGCTCAGTGCCAAATGTTGTTTGATGATCGCTCCTGTGAAATGCCTTGGGACGTTTTACTACGTTAAAGGCGCTGAATAAATGTATAAAAGTTGTTGTTTCAATCAAGGGGCATGTCAATGAGACAGTGTGTTAACATTCTCAGTGTGGCGAGGTATTGAAGTACGGTACATGCTCTCTGACGGCAATGGGTTAAACACTACGTTACACATTCATTTGAGATCTACCAGACCAATCAAATAAAAAAGCTTTTGGCGCAGTAGCAGACTTATAAATGAAAGAGTGAGGAACTTAGACAACCTCTGCTTAAATTGGTTCACAGCAGAGTTGGGGGTATTTAGATTGTCTACAGATTTTGGCAAAGTGTTACGGAAATCTAGCACAGACAGAGGCAACTGCAGAATCTCTTTCAACCTAGCGTGAACCTGGAATGGTAGAAATTACAGCGCGGTAGGAGGCCGTTCGGCCCCGGTGCCAGTGCTAGTGTTGGCGCTCGCTCCTGTAACCCTATTCCTCCCAGATCCTTTGATATTTTTCCTTATATTTCAATGATGTTCCAGTTTCTAACCCAATGGCCACTTGTGGTAAGAACATAAGAACATAAGAATTAGGAGCAGGAGTCGGCCAGACGGACCCTTGAGCCTGCTCCATTCAATAAGATCATGGCTGATCATCGACCTCAACTCCACTTTCCAGCCCGATTCCCCGTATCCCTTGATTCCCCTAGAGTCCAAAAATCTATCGATCTCAGCCTTGAATATACTCAACGCCTGAACATCCACAACCCTCTGGGGTAGAGAATTCCAGATTCACAACCCTCTGAGTGAAGAAATTCCTCCTCATTTCAGTCTTATCCTGAGACAATGCCCCCTAGTTCTCCAGTCAGGGGAAACAGCCTCTCAGCATCTACCCTGTCAATCCCTCTCAGAATCTTATATGTTTCAATGAGATCACCTCTCATTCTTCTAAACTCCAGAGAGTACAGGCCCAATCTACTCAATCTCTCCTCGTAGGACAGCCCTCTCATCCCAGGAATCAATCTAGTGAAACATCTCATGGTCTAATAATGCTCAGTTCCAGAACCTTCCTTCTCCTTTCCCCTTAGTTCTTCCAGTGAGAATCTTCGGTCTCCACCCTCCTTATTCCCCATTCGCCCACCAGTGGAACGGATTTTCATTATTTACGCACAGTGAGGTCCCCATGTTTTACTCACCCCTTTACTGACTGCTCCTCTCTCAGTGCCACTCCCACACGGCCCTTTACTGACTGCTCCTCCCTCAGTGTCGCTCCCACTCGGCCCTTTACTGACTGCTCCTCTCTCAGTGCTGCTCCCACTCGGCCCTTTACTGACTGTTCCTCTCTCAGTGCCGCTCCCACTCAGCCCTTTACTGACTGCTCCTCCCTCAGTGCCGCTCCCACTCGCCCCTTTACTGACTGCTCCTCCCTCAGTGCCGCTCCCACTCGGCCCTTTACTGACTGCTCCTCCCTCAGTGCCTCTCTCACTCGCCCCTTTACTGACTGCTCCTCCCTCAGTGCCGCTCCCACTCAGCCCTTTACTGACTGCTCCCCCCTCAGTGCCTCTCCCACTCGGCCCTTTACTGACTGCTCCTCCCTCAGTGCCTCTCTCACTCGCCCCTTTACTGACTGCTCCTCCCTCAGTGCCGCTCCCACTCAGCCCTTTACTGACTGCTCCCCCCTCAGTGCCTCTCCCACTCGGCCCTTTACTGACTGCTCCTCCCTCAGTGCCTCTCTCACTCGCCCCTTTACTGACTGCTCCTCCCTCAGTGCCGCTCCCACTCGGCCCTTTACTGACTGCTCCTCCCTCAGTGCCGCTCCCACTCAGCCCTTTACTGACTGCTCCTCCCTCAGTGCCGCTCCCACTCGCCCCTTTACTGACTGCTCCTCTCTCAGTGCGTCTCCCCCTCGGCCCTTTACTGACTGCTCCTCCCTCAGTGCCTCTCCCACTCGGCCCTTTACTGACTGTTCCTCTCTCAGTGCCGCTCCCACTCGGCCCTTTACTGACTGCTCCTCCCTCAGTGCTGCTCCCACTCGGCCCTTTACTGACTGCTCCTCCCTCAGTGCTGCTCCCACTCGCCCCTTTACTGACTGCTCCTCCCTCAGTGCCGCTCCCACTCGGCCCTTTACTGACTGCTCCTCCCTCAGTGCCGCTCCCACTCGGCCCTTTACTGACTGCTCCTCCCTCAGTGCCGCTCCCACTCGGCCCTTTACTGACTGCTCCTCCCTCAGTGCGTCTCACACTCGGCCCTTTACTGACTGCTCCTCCCTCAGTGCTGCTCCCACTCGGCCCTTTACTGACTGCTCCTCCCTCAGTGCCTCTCTCACTCGGCCCTTTACTGACTGCTCCTCCCTCAGTGCGTCTCACACTCGGCCCTTTACTGACTGCTCCTCCCTCAGTGCTGCTCCCACTCGGCCCTTTACTGACTGCTCTTCTCTCAGTGCTGCTCCCACTCGGCCCTTTACTGACTGCTCCTCCCTCAGTGCCACTCCCACTCACCCCTTTACTGACTGCTCCTCGCACAGTGCTGCTCCCACTCGGCCCTTTACTGACTGCTCTTCTCTCAGTGCTGCTCCCACTCGGCCCTTTACTGACTGCTCCTCCCTCAGTGCCAGTCCCACTCACCCCTTTACTGACTGCTCCTCCCTCAGTGCCGCTCCCACTCACCCCTTTACTGACTGCTCCTCGCTCAGTGCTGCTCCCACTCGGCCCTTTACTGACTGCTCTTCTCTCAGTGCCGCTCCCACTCGGCCCTTTACTGACTGCTCCTCTCTCAGTGCCACTCCCACTCACCCCTTTACTGACTGCTCCTCGCTCAGTGCTGCTCCCACTCGGCCCTTTACTGCCTGCTTTTCTCTCAGTGCTGCTCCCACTTGGCCCTTTACTGCTGCTCCCGCCTCTGCAGGAAATGCTGGAAATCCCCCAACCCCCAGTCTCCCTCTCTCTCCCCAACCCGCTCTCCTGTCAATCATCCCACTGACTCTCACTGTCGTGGCTCATGAGTGAATAATGGCTACTTGGATAAAGTACGAAAGAGCGCCCAGGGCCTGTAGAACTGCACCCCAACTAGATTCAGGACAAGGGGACGCATATAACTGTACCCTAGTCAGAGTTTGGGCAAGGGCTCCCATTTAACTCTACCCCAGTTAGAGTCAGGGATTTGGAAGAAGAGAATATAAACTTGGCAAGAAATGAAAAACAAGAAATTAATTTCTATTCGAAAATAAGTCATTTCCTTTTCAAACCAGTTGCACATTTATCGAACGTCATATGTACTGAGAAGAGAGTAAGAGATCTATCATCCTGACCAGCACAGCTCAATCTGCAGGACTGTTGCTGTGATTACTCACGGGGTCTGGCAAATCTGAGAGAGACATAAACGGCTAAATATTATGATGGGTGCTTTGAAAGTCATCCCAGCCTCTGTGGTGGAACAGAACATTCTCCAGAAAGCAATGAGTCATTGGGGGAAAAATTGGGTTGCTTTGCGCCTCCCGTTAGCGCCCTGAGAGGGCAATAATGTGGCGCAAAGCAACTAGCGCCCGGGCGACGGTGCCGCCTATGCCTCCCGTGAAATTCAGCAGGAGGTTAGCGGCAGCGCTAACCGATAGCGCCCCACAACGTTGCGCCGCCGGCGATGACATCATCGGCAGTGCGTAGCGCCCCACTCGCACCCCGGTCATGATCTTCAGGAGCGCCCCCTGACTTACCGCCGGACGCCATGTCCGACGGGGTCAGGGGGGCCTACCTGCGGCCGGGGTGGCGCAATTTAAAGGCAAGGTGCGGGGCAGCCATTTTTGTTGCTGGCCTGTCTGCCAGCACCTGCCTGCGCTCCCGTCCCCGGCCTCCTGAACCGCCCCCTCTGCGGAGTGCCGGCTGCGCTCCAAGAACCCGGCACCTCTCTTGAGTGCCGGGCTCTTTTGCTGGCACTCCCGATCCCCGGGGGCCCAGCTGGGCCACGGGTCGCGCTGCGCAAGGCCCCTCCCCTTCCAGTAGCGCCCCACTTCCCTCTTGGGGCGCAACCACTGAAGTTCCAGCGCGGGGGCGCTAATTTTTCCGGGGCGCTAGAAGTAGCGCCCCTGCGAAGTTAATGCCCCAAATTGGGCGCTACCCAATTTTTAGCCCATTGTCTCTGGTTTAGCAAAACACAACAGTCACCAGTCTCTTCGAACTGTCTTTAAGATGCTCCTTGGCCCCGCCCTTCTCCCTCTGCATTCGTTGGTAAATGGCCTGACTGCTGTGATACCAAGCTAGGAAGGTCACCTGGTGACCCGCAAAGGTGGAACTAGACTTGGCCTGGGAGCCTCTGAGCTAGGGAAAGAAAAAAAACAGCCAGGGTGTGACACCCCCTGATCGATGCTCCCTCTAAATTTCTTATTTTGGTGAGCGGTACCTTTAGATTTGCGGCACGGTGTCTTGGAGGGAACGGTTTGTGAGCGGCCGGCGCGGTACCTTCCCAATCGCTGCACGGCCTCGCGCGCTCGCACAGCTTGGAGGGAACATTGGCCCCGATTACTATACAGCGACCACAGTTGGAAAATCAATGAAGGTGCACGCTGACTGAAAAAAACAACAACAACTTGCATTGATACAGCGCCTTTAACGTAGTAAAACGTCCCAAGGCGCTTCACAGGAACGTAACCAGATTAAAATTGATACTGAGCCGCATTAGGAAACATCAGGATGGTGACCAAAAGCTTGGTCAAAGGGGTAGATTTTATGGAGCGTCTTAAGGAATCATAGAATCATAGAATGGTTCCAGCACAGAAGGAGGCCATTCGGCCCGTCGAGCCCGTGCCGGCTCTCTGCCAGAGCACTTCAGCTAGTCCCACTCCCCCCGCCCTTTCCCCGTAGCCCTGCAAATTTTTTTCATTCAGGTATTTATCCAATTCCCTTTTGAAAGCCATGATTGAATCTGCCTCCACCACCCTCTCAGGCAGTGCATTCCAGATCCCAACCTCTCGCCGAGTAAAAAAGCTTTTCCTCAGGTTGCCTTTGGTTCTTCTGCCAATCACCTTGAATCTGTGTCCTCTGGTTCTCGACCCTTCTGCTAATAGGAACAGATTCGCTCTATCTAGTCAAGGAGGAGAGAGAGATAGAAAGGTAGAGAAGTCTAGGGAGGGTATTCCAGAGCTTAGGGCCCAGGCAGCTGAAGGTACGGCCGCCAATGGTGGAGCTAAGAAAGTTGGGGATGCTCAAGAGGCCAGAATTAGAGGAACGCAGAGATCACGGGGGGTTGTGGGGGTTGACGGGCAACACGGTGGCATAGTGGTTAGCACTGGTGCCTCACAGCGCCAGGGACCCGGGTTCGAATCTGGCCTCGGGTGACTGTCTGTGTGGAGTTTGCACATTCTCCCCGTGTCTGCGTGGGTTTCCTCCGGGTGCTCCGGTTTCCTCCCACAGTCCAAAAATGTGCGGGTTAGGTTGATTTGGCTATGATAAATTGACCCTTAGTGTTAGGGGGGGATTAAATATGTGGGGTTACGGGGATAGGATAGGAAGGGATATGTTAGGGGGAATTAAATACGTGGGGTTACGGGGATAGGGTGGGATATGTGTCGGTGCAGGCTCGATGGGGATTCTGTGTGAGAAAGCAGGGACAGGGTACTGGATTTGGATGATCAGCCATGATCGTATTGAATGGTGGAGCAGGCTCGACGGGCCGAATGGCCTTCTCCTGCTCCTAGTTTCTATGTTTCTATGTAGGAGGAGATTACAGAGATAGGGAGGGGCGAGGCTGTGGTGGGATTTGAAAACAAGGATGAGAATTTTAAAATCGAGGTGTTGCTCAACCGGGAACCAAAATAGGTCAGCGAGCACAGGGGTGATGGGTGAATGGGTGCCAATCAAGCGGGCTGCTTTGTTTTGGATGGTGTCGAGTTTCTCGAGTGTTGTTGGAGCTGCAACTCATCCAGGCAAGTGGAGAGTATTCCATCACACTCCTGAGATGTGCCTTGTAGATGAACGCCGTTCTCCAGATGGGGTCAGCTCCCCATTCCTTATCGTGCTCACACAGCAGTCCCAGCTCTATTTTGACCCTGGTATTCGAAACTCAACTTGCCTAGAAAGTAGTGGTGAGCAGTTGTTTTTGAGACTGGAGGGAGGTATACCGTGGTGTCCCCCAGGGTTCGGTATTAGGACCGCTGCTCTCTTTGATATATATTAATGACCTGGACTCGGGTATACAGGGCTCAATTTCAAAGTTTGGAGGTGACACGAAACCCAGAAAATGTAGTAAACAACGAGGGATACAGTAACAGGCTTCAGGAGGATGTGGACAGGCTGGTGAAATGGGCGGACACGTGGCAGATACAATTTACCGCAGACAAGTGTGAAGTGATTAATTTTGGTAGGAAGAATGAGCGGCAATATAAACTAAATGGTACAGTTTTAAAGGGGGTGCAGGGACAGAGAGATCTGGGGGTGTACGTACGCAACTCTTCAAAGGTGACAGGACAAGTTGAGAAGGATGTTAAAAAAAAACATACGGGATCCTGGTCTTTAATAGTAGAGGCGCAGAGTACAAAAGCAAGGAAGATACACTAAACCTTTTTAAGATGTGGAGATGCCGGTGTTGGACTGGGGTGGACAAATGTGAGAAGTCGCACCTTTATAAAACACTGGTTAGGCCCCAGCTGGAGTATTGTGTCCAATTCTGGGCACCGCACTTTAGGAAGGATGTCAGGCCTTGGAGAGGGAGCAGAGGAGATTTACTAGAACGGTTCCAGGGATGAGGGACTTCAGTTATGTGGCGAGTCTAGAGAAACTGGGGTTGTTCTCTTTAGAGAAGAGAAAATTAATGGGAGATTTAATAGAGGTGTTCAAAATCGTGAAGGGTAAATAAAGAGAAACTGTTTCCAGTGGCAGAAGGGTCGATAACCAAAGGACACAGATAGTTGGCAAAAGAACCAGGGGCGATATGCGGAAACGTTTATTTATACAGCGAGTTGTTGTGATCTGGAACGCGCTGCCTGAAAGGGCGGTGGAAGCAGATTCAATAGCAACTTTCAAAAGGGAATTGGATAAATACTTGAAAAGGAAAAATTTGCAGGGCTATGGGGAAAGAGTAGGGGTGAGTGGGACTAATTGGAGAGCTCTTTCTAAGAGCCGGCACAGGCACGATGGGCCGAATGTGCTGTAAGATTCTATGATTCTATCGTGCTTGATGTTTAAAGTACCTCTGCGAGGGCCCTGCTCAATCACCTTCTTTCAAGGCCCCAACTTCCCTCTTCTTCCCACTTAGCTCAAGTCTGTAGTTCCGAGCGCCTGCCTCCCAGTAACTCTCTCTACAGGGTCTGGATGCTTATGCTATGAAACATGCCCTGACTCATCGAATGATACAGCTGGTATAAATTGCGCCAGTGATTTGTTCCAAAATAACAACCCTTGAGGTTCACTTCAACACGGACACAGAAACTCAACACGGACACAGAAACTCAACACGGACACAGAAACTCAACACGGACACAGAAACTCAACACGGACACAGAAACTCAACACGGACACAGAAACTCAACACGGACACAGAAACTCAACACGGACACAGAAACTCAACACG
This sequence comes from Squalus acanthias, assembly GCA_030390025.1. Lineage (NCBI taxonomy): Eukaryota > Metazoa > Chordata > Chondrichthyes > Squaliformes > Squalidae > Squalus > Squalus acanthias. The sequence continues at coordinate 201,175,831 of CM059427.1, read as the reverse complement.
GACACAGAAACTCAACACGGACACAGAAACTCAACACGGACACAGAAACTCAACACGGACACAGAAACTCAACACGGGACTCAGACGTGAAAATTACATTTGAAGCAAAAAAGCTTGGCCTCTCGAAAAAGGCCTGACTGAGAATATTCAGCGTGGCACATTATCAAGTTTTCTCTTCTTCATTCTCGTCGCTGGCAAGGCCGGCATTTATTGGCCAGCCTGAGTTGGCGGTGGGCCTTCCCCGATGGTGTTTTTGATACGGCTGAGTGTCTCGCTGGGCCACTTCAGAGGGCAGTAAAGAGTCAACCACTTTGGGTTGAGGGATTGGAGTCACATATAGGCCCAGACCGGACAAGGGCGACAGGCCCCCCCACATCAAGACCCTCACACAGAGTCGCTGGTGAACATAAGAACGTAACAAATTAGGGGCAGGAGTCGGCCATACAACCCCTCGAGCCTGCTCTGCCATTCAATAAGATCATGGCAGATCTTCTACATTAACTCCACCTTTCCACTCTATCCCTATATCCCTCAATTCCCTTAGGGCTGGATTTTGCCAATGGGGAGCTTTTGGAGGCGGGACTCCCACTTGTCGGGTTTTAGTCCCGCCTCCATCGACTTCTGGTCAACCCACGCTATTTTCCCTTGATTGACCTTGTTAAGCCCGCCCAGCGGGCATAGCAGGCCAATTAAGGGGAAGCCGGTTACAGAGAACATCAGCGTATGACGTTTCATCTGTCAAAAATTTTTGGCAGATGAATTATCATTTGACAGTTCTGTGAAGCTGTCAAACACTGACATTCTATGTTGTTTGATGAGTTCTTGTATTCAAGACTCATCAAACCTCTTTTGTGAGCAGAAATTAGATGGCTGTTGCATTGGAGAATGCAGCAGCCATCTGTCATCTCTGCCGGTGAGATCCGAGACTCTCCGCATCCCCAACTCTTGAAGCCTGCAGGAAGAAACAAAGCATTTTCTATCACTTTCCACTCACCTCACATACTTACCTCTCCACACTTTCACCCATCACTTACCTTCACAGCCCACTTTTGCAACCCTCCGACCCCCGCAGACCCACTGCTCACCTCGCTGACCCTCGCGGGGTTCGCAGTCTTCAGGAAGCCCGCAATTGTGTGGGTAAAATGGGGATAATCCTCTTATCTGCCTGTTAGCTACCTGTTAACAGGCAGTTAAGTGGCTGTAATCCCCTTCCCGCCTCCAAGGAGACGGGACCCGGCGCGGGTCGGGCACCCGCCTCCTGGCAAGATGGCACGGAGGCGGGTTGGGGGCGGGATGGGCACCCGCCCCCAGATTCTGCCATTTTCCCAGCAGTCCCGCCTCCAAACCCACCTCCCCAGGGCTGGCAAGATCACGCCCCCTTAGTGTCCAAAAATCTATCGATCTCTGTCTTGAATATACTCAACGACTGGGCCTCCACAGCCCTCTGGGGCAGAGAATTCCAAAGATTCACCACCCTCTGAGTGAAGAAATTCCTCCTCATCTCAGTCCTAAATGGCCGACCCCTTATCCTGAGACTGTGACCCCTGGTTCTAGACTCCCCAGCCAGGGGGAAACAACCTCCCTGCATCTACCCTATCAAGGCAGCTAAGAATTTTATCCATTTCAATGAGATCACCTCTCATTCTTCTAAACTAAGGAGAATATCGGCCCAATATATTCAACAGCGAACTCTTGATCACTGTTCACCACATTCTAGCAAATCACAAGGAGCCTGGGGTTGTTCTCCTTAGAGCAGAGTAGGTTAAGGGGGATATTTAATAGACATGTTCAAAATTATTAGGGGTTTTGATGGAGGGCACAGGGAGAAACTTTTTCCAGTGGCAGGAGGGTCGGTAACCAGAGGGGGAGATGAGGAGAATTTTTGTTTACACGGTGAGTTGTTGTGATCTGGAATGCGCTGCCTGAAAGGGCGGTGGAAGCAGATTCAATAGTAACTTTCAAAAGGGAATTGGAGAAATACTTGAAAAGGAAAAATTTGCAGGGCTATGTGGAAAGAGCAGGGGGTGAGTGGGACTAATTGGAGAGCTCGTTCAAAGAGCCGGCACAGGCACGATGGGCCAAATGGCCTCCTTCTGTGTTGTATCATTCTAATGTTTCCTCGCTAGTTATGGTGCGAAACGGCACAATTGAGCAGGAAAGCAGTAAAATCGGCTCCTTTCCCCACCTCAGGACGTCCCAAAGCGCTTTACAGGCAATTAGTACTTTTGAAGTGTAGTCACTGTTGTAATGTAGGAAATGCAGCAACCAATTTGCGCACAGCAAGCTCCCACAAACAGCAAAGTGATGATGACCAGATAATCTGTTTTAGTGATGTTGATTGAGGGATAAATATTGGCCCCAGAACACCGGAAAGAACTCCCCTGCTCTTCTTTTGAAATAGTGCCGTGGGATCATTAACATTCACCTGAGAGGGCAGATGAGGCCTCAGTTTTAATGTCTCATCTGAAAGACAGCACCTCCAACAGTGCAGTGGAAGCTCCCTCAGTACTGACTACGGGTGTCAGCCTAGAATTGCGTGTTAAGCTCATGGAGTGGGATTTGAACCCACAGCCTTCTGACTCAGATGTGAGAGTGCGATTCACTGAGCCACAAAGGGCTGGATTTTGTCAATGGGAAGCTTTTGGAGGCGGGAATGCTGCTTGCCGGCTTTCAATCCCGCCTCCATCAGCTTCTGGCCAACCAGCGGGATTTTCCCCGATTGACCTTGTTAAGCCCACCCAGCGGGCTCAGCAGGCCAATTAGGGGGAAGTCACTGACAGAGCACGTCAACGTCTGGCGTGTCATCTGTCAAGACTTCTTGAAAGAAGAAATGTCAGCGTTTGACAGCTCTGTGAAGCTGTCAAACACAGACACGCTGTGTAGTTTGATGAATACTTGTGTTCAGGACTCATCAAATCTTTCAACTTTGCAGAAATCACCTGGCTGTTGGTTCGGAGGATCCAACAGCTAGTCTGTGAAATCTACAATGAAGATGTCGAGATTCCGGATCCACAGCAGCTGAAGGCCATAGGCAGAAACAAAGGTAAGTGTACATTTTATAACACTTTACACTCACCTTACATACTTACCACTGCACCCATCACTCACCTCTACATCTCACTTTCAGACCCCTCTGAACCTCGCAGACCTCCTACTCAACTCTTACATCCTGGCGGGGTTCCCCGAGGTCGGGAAGCCTGCACTTGGGAAGGTAAAATGGGACTAATCCTATTTTCTGCCTGTTAACTACCTGTTAACAGGCAGTTAATAGGATTTAATCCCTTTCCCGCCGCGAGGAGACGGGACCCCGGGGCAGGACGGCTTCCCGCCTCCTGGCAAAAGGGCACGGAGGCGGGATGGGGGCGGGTTTGCCATCCACCCCCACTTTCTGCAACTTTACCGGCAGTCCCGCCTCCATACCCGCCTCCTTGGGGTTGAGAAAACCCAGCCACAAAGTAGGCAAGGGGTGGGTGAAATGTCAGTCCCACGAGGAGGAAATTTCAGGCTCTTGTGTCCAACGCAGGAAGTTGTCTCTTGGGGAAACTGCTCCCTCGACTCTCCAATTCAGTCAAGGAAGGTCCAGGAGACCAGGAGAAGGTTGTTGAGGCCAGTTCGCTAAATATATTCAAAAGGGAGTTAGATATAACACTCACAACTAAGGGGATCAAGGGGTATGGCGAGAAAGCAGGAATGGGGTACTGAGGTAGCATGTTCAGCCATGAACGCATTGAATGGCGGTGCAGGCTCGAAGGACCGAATGGTCTACTCCTGTACCTATTTTCTATGTTTCTATGTTTCTATGTGACTTATCACAATCTCAACGACATCTCAACGGACTGAAAATCCCCGGAGGTGGTTTCATATTACAGAAAGGATGTCGAGGCACTGGAGAAGGCTCAAAAAGAAAGATTTACAAGGATGATACCAGAACTGAGGGATTCTAACCATCAGGAAAGATTGAAAGGCTGGGACTCTTTTCTCCAGAAAAGAGGAGGCTGAGGGGTGACCTGATCGCAGTCTTTCAAATTATAAAAAAGGTTCGATAGGGTAGATGTAGAGAAGATGTTTCCACTTGTGTGCGGAGTCCAAAAACTAGGGGCCGTAAATATAAGAGAGTCACTAATAAATCCAATAGGGAATTCAGGAGAAACTTCTTTACCAGAGAGTGGTGAGAATGTGGAACTCGCTACCACAGGGAGTGGTTCAGGTGAACAGCATAAATAAAGACCTGCATTTCTATAGCGCCTTTCACGACCAGCGGACGTCTCACAGTGCTTTACAGCCAATGAAGTACTTTTGAAGTGGAGTCACTGTTGTAATGTGGGATGCATAGATGCATTTAAGAGGAAAGCTAGAGAAGCACAAGGGGGTGAAAGGAATGGAAGGATATGCTGATCGGGTTAGATGAAGAGGGGTGGGAGGAGGCTCATGTGGAGCATAAACACCGGAATAGACCAGTTGGGCCAAACGGCCTGTTTCGGTGCTGTGTTAACGGGCTGCCGTGTTTCCCTCCAATAAAAAAGTGACTACACTTCAAAAAGGTACTTCATGGGCTGTAAAGCACTTTGGCACGCCCTGAGATTGAGAAAGGTGTGAGAGAAATGCAAGTCCTCCAGTTGACCCCTGCCCGTTTGGTGCTGCTTATATTCAGCCGCATCCTGAAAGCAGATAGAGCAACAAGACACGCTGGAATAAGAGAGATGTGCCTGGCCAGTGGCCGGTGTCCAGACCATCAGCCACCTTATGTGAGCAAGCGAGCATGCAGAATATAGGTACACAATGTGGGCAGCACACCCTGGCTCAGTGGGCAGCACTCTCTCACCTCTGAGTCAGAAGGTCGTGAGGTTCATAGCCCTGCTCCAGAGACTTGAGCACAAAAATCTAGGCTGACACTCCCAGTGCAGTGCTGAGGGAGTGCCGCACTGTCATAGGTGCCGTCTTTCGGATAAGGCGTTAAACAGAAGCCCTCTCGGGTGGATGTTAAAGATCCCACGACCACTATTCAAAGAAGATCAGGGAGTTCCCCCCAGTGTCCTGAGGCCAATACTTATCCCTCAATCAACATCACTAAAACAGATGATCTGGTCATTACCACACTGCTGTTTGTGGGAGCTTGCTGTGTGCAGATTAGCTGCCGCGTTTCCTACATTACAACAGTGACCACACTTCAAAAGTACTTCATTGGCTGTAAAGTGCTTTTGGGACGTCCTGAGGTGGAGAAACGAGCTCTAGAAATGCAAATGATTTCTTTCTTTATGTCTTATTTTCTTGCCGCCAACATTTCCTTGGCCAGAGCTCATATTCCGATTAAAGTGGTTGCTTTTGGAGGCTGGAGTCGTCCATTCGGGAATCGTGGCCAGTCAGCGAAGTAAGATCCCTGAATTAAGATAATTAGGACTGTACAAAGTAACTATTACTATTCAAGAAAGAAGGAACAAACTTTATATAATGCCTGTGACACTCTCAGAGTCTCCCCTAGTACTTCACAGCCAATGAAGTACTTGTTCAAGGGCACTCACTGTTGTTTTGTAATCAAACACAGCAGGGATTTGGCGCCCAGTAGAATCCCACAAACAGCACTGAGATTTCCAGCAAAGGCAGGATGGGCCAAATGCCCTCATTCTGTGCTGTGTGATTCCATGAGTAATCAGTGCATCTGCTTGTGGTGCTGTTGGTTGATAGATGATTGCTGGCCAGGACAAATTGGGGGGAATTCTCCAGCTCTTCTTCAAATAGTGGCTGGGACTCATATACATCCTCCCTCCATTTAACTTCTCTTGCGTAAGATGGCGCCTCCGACAGTGCAGCGCTCCCTCAGTACTGCCCCTCCGACAGTGCAGCGCGCCCTCAGTACTGCCCCTCCGACAGTGCAGCGCTCCCTCAGTACTGCCCCTCCGACACTGCAGCGCTCCCTCAGTACTGCCCCTCCGACACTGCAGCGCACCCTCAGTACTGCCCCTCCGACAGTGCAGCGCTCCCTCAGTACTGCCCCTCCGACAGTGCAGCGCTCCCTCAGTACTGTCCCTCAGACAGTGCAGCGCTCCCTCAGTACTGCCCCTCCGACAGTGCAGCGCTCCCTCAGTACTGACCCTCCGACACTGCAGCACTCCCTCAGCACTCCCCCTCCGACAGTGCAGCACACCCTCAGCACTCCCCCTCCGACAGTGCAGCACTCCCTCAGTACTGCCCCTCTGACAGTGCAGCGCTCCCTCAGTACTGCCCCTCAGACAGTGCGGCGCTCCCTCAGTACTGACCCTCTGACAGTGCAGCGCTCCCTCAGTACTGGCCCTCCCACAGTGCAGCGCTCCCTCAGTACTGAACCTCTGACCGTGCAGCGTCCCTCAGTACTGCCTCGCCGACAGTGCAGCGCTCCCTCAGTACTTCCCCTCCATCAGTGCGGCGCTCCCTCAGTACTGCCCCTCCGACAGTGCAGCACTCCCTCAGTACTGCCCCTCCGACAGTGCGGCGCTCCCTCAGTACTGCCACTCCGACAGTGCAGCGCTCTCTCAGTACTGCTCCTCTGACAGTGCAGCGCTCCCTCAGTACTGCCCCTCCGACAGTGCAGCGCTCCCTCAGTACTGCCCCTCCGACAGTGCAGCTCTCCCTCAGTACTGCCCCTCCGGCAGTTCAGCGCTCCATCAGTACTGCCCCTCCGACAGTGCGGCGCTCCCTCAGTACTGCCCCTCCGATAGTGCGGCGCTCCCTCAGTACTGCCCCTCTGACAGTGCGGCACTCCCTCAGTACTGCCCCTCCGACAGAGCAGCACTCCCTCAGTACTGCACCTCCGACAGAGCAGCACTCCCTCAGTACTGCCCCTCCGACAGTGCAGCTCTCCCTCAGTACTGCCCCTCCGACAGTGCAGCGCTCCCTCAGTACTGACCCTCCGACAATGCGGTGCTCCCTCAGTACTGCCCCTCCGACAGTGCAGCGCTCCCTCAGTACTGCACTGGGAGTGACAGCCTGGATTTTGTGCTCAATCTCTGGAGTGGGACTTGAACCCACAACCTCCCAGCGGAGCGACATTGGATGGGCGATAAATGCTGGCCTTGCCAGCGAGGCCCACACCCTGTGAATGAATAAAAAAAAATTTAAGTACTACAACTGAGTCACATTAATAAATGTATCCAGTTTCGGGGTGCAGAGGCAACCAGACCAGGGATCAGGACTGTAGGTTAATAGAAAGGTTAAGAAAACTGGTGTATACACTTTGAAAAGAAGACATTGAGGAAATTTAAGGAAAGTTATCCAAAAATCAGTTACATTTCTATCGCGCCTTTCACTACCTCAGGATGTCCTAAAGTGCTTTACAGCCAATGAAGTACTTTTTGAAGTGTAGTCGCTGTTGTAATGTAGGAAACACGGCAGCCAATTTGCGCACAGCAAGCTCCCACAAACAGCAATGTGATAATGACCAGATAATCTGTTTTAGTGATGTTGATTGAGGGATAAATATTGGCCCAGGACACCGGGGATAACTCCCCTGCTCTTCTTCAAAATAATGCCATGGGATCTTTTACATCCACCTGAGAGGGCAGACGGGTCCTCGGTTTAACGTCTTATCTGAAAGGCGGCACCTCCGACAGTGCAGCACTCCCTCAGTACTGCACTGGGAGAGTCAGCCTAGAATTTTGTGCTCAAGTCTCTGGAGCAGGACTTGAACCCACGACCTTTGGACTCAGGGGCGAGAGTGCAACCAAACGAGGCACAGCTGACAAGGTGACAAAGCGAATCAACGAAGCCGATTGAGGCAGATTATTCACAGCGGGGAATGGACCTGAGCACCAGGGGACACAGCTTAAAGTTTAATAACACACTTACAGACACAGAAATGATTCTCCTGCTTCAAGCTGCTGTTATCGACCGAATGTGTCATGTTTAATATCCTGACGGAACGTTGCATACTCCTGGAGCGTTGAGTCTCCGGGGGAAGTGCGATGCCCGGCCGTAAATGCTGAAAGCGAAAAAAAGAGACAACCTTTTGAAACTCCTGCGGAATTTAAAAACGCCGAGAAAGCAGCTGCCAAAAATCAAAAAAAAAGGAACATCTGGTTTTGCGATTTTCCAAGATGTTTCAGGCGGGCTGGCGACGTGGTGTCAGACAATGGAAAATAAGGTGAGAGGGCAGGCTGCTACTGCGGTGGCTAAGGAGACGAGGCAGAAAGAGGCAGGGAGAGAGATTAAAGTTCGACCTCAACGTTCAATTGCTGCATTACAGGAAGCTGCGCTATATTGCCAGATCGGTCGACATCAGGCTGCTGTCGTGTGCAAAGCTTCAAGAAAGAAAGAACTTGCATTTCTATAGCGCCTTCCCCGACCTCAGGACGTCCCAAAGTGCTTTTACAGCCAATGAAGTACTTTTGAAGTGTAGTCACTGTTGTAATGTAGGAAACGCAGCAGTCGAGTTGCAAACAGCAAGATCCCACAAGCAGCAATGTGATTAATGACCGGATAATCTGTTTTTTAGTGAACTCGGTTAACAACAACAACAACAACCTGTATTTATATAGCGCCTTTAACGCAGTAAAACGTCCCAGGCGCTGAACAGGAGTATTTTAAGACAAAAAATTTGACACCGATCCACATAAGGATAAATTAGGGCGGGTGACCAAAAGCTTGGTCAAAGAGGTAAGTTTTAAGGAGCGTCTTAAAGGAGGAGAGAGAGGTAGAGAGGCGGAGAGGTTTAGGCAGGGAATTCCAGAGCTTAGGGCCTAGGCAACAGAAGGCACGGCCACCAAAGGTTGTCGATTATAATCAGGGATAGAAACATAGAATATAGAAAAATAGGAGCAGGATTAGGCCATTCGGCCCTTCGAGCCTGCTCCGCCATTCAATATGATCATGGCTGTTCCTCTATCTCAATACCATATTCCCACTCTCTCCCCATACCCCTTGATGCCTTTTGTGTCTAGAAATCTATCTATCTCCTTCTTAAATATATGCAGTGACTTGGCCTCCACAGCCTTCTGTGGTAGAGAATTCCACAGGTTCACCACCCTCTGAGTGAAGAAATTTCTCCTCATCTCAGTCCTAAATGTCCTACCCCGTATCCTGAGACTGTGACCCCTCATTCTAGACCCCCCAGCCAGGGGAAACATCCTCCCTGCATCCAGTCTGTCTAGCCCTGTCAGAATTTTATACGTTTCAATGAGATCCCCTCTCATTCTTCTAAACTCTAGTGAATACAGGCCTAGTCGACCCAATCTCTCCTCATACGACAGTCCTGCCATCCCAGGAATTAGTCTGGTGAACCTTCGCTGCACTCCCTCTATGGCAAGTATATCCTTTCTTAGGTAAGGAGACCAAAACTGCACACAGTACTCCAGGTGTGTTCTCACCAAGGCCCTGTATAACTGTAATAATGATGTGGAGATGCCGGTGTTGGACTGGGGTGGACAAAATTGAGAGGTCGCACAACACCAGGTTATAGTCCAACAGTTTTATTTGAAAACACTTCACCTGAGGAAGGAGCAATCGATAGCTCCGAAAGCTTGTGATTTCAAATAAAACTGTTGGACTATAACCTGGTGTTGTGCGACCTCTCAATTTTAACTGTAATAAGACATCCTTGCTCCGGTACTCAAATCCTCTTGCAATGAAGGCCAACATACCATTTGCCTTCCTAACTGCTTGCTGCACCTGCATGTTTGCTTTCAGTGACAGATGTACAAGGACACCCAGGTCCCTTTGTACATCAACATTTCCCAATATATCACCATTTAAATAATACTCTACCTTTCTGGTATTCCATCCGAAGTGGATAACTTCACATTTATCCATGTTATGCTGCATCTGCCATGTATTTGCCCACTCACTCAACTTGTCTAAATCGCCTTGAAGCCTCTTTGCATCCTCCTCACAACTCACAATCCCTCCTTGTTTCGTGTCATCAGCAAACTTGGAAATATTACATTTGGTTCCCTCATCCAAATCATTGATATATATTGTGAATAGCTGGGGCCCAAGCACTGATCCCTGCGGTACCCCACTAGTCACCGCCTGCCACCCCGAAAAAGATCCATTTATTCCTACTCTCTGTTTCCTGTCTGTTAACCAATTTTCAATCCATGCCAGTATATTACCTCCAATCCCATGTGCTTTAATTTTGCACACTAACCTCTTATGTGGGACTTTATCAAAGGCCTTCTGAAAATCCAAATACACCACATCCACTGGTTCTCCCTTATCTATTCTACCAGTTACATCCTCAAAAAACTCCAGTAGGTTTGTCAAACACGATTTCCCTTTCATAAATCCATGTTGACTTTGTCTAATCCCGTTGATATTTTCTAAGTGTCCTGTTATCACATCCTTTATAATAGACGCTAGCATTTTCCCTACTACTGATGTTAGGCTAACCGGGTCTGTAGTTCCCGGTTTTCTCTCTCCCTCCTTTTTTAAATAGTGGGGTTACATTTGCCACCCTCCAATCTGCCGGAACTGTTCCAGAATCTATAGAATTTTGGAAGATGACAACTAATGCACCCATTATTTCCATGACAACCCCTTTTAGTACTCTGGGATGCAGATTATCAGGCCCTGGGGATTTATCAGCTTTCAGTCCCATTAATTTCTCCAGCACTATTTTTTTACTAATAGTAATTTCCTTTAATTCCTCTTCTCACTAGACCCTTGGTTCCCTCGCATTTCTGGGAAGTTATTTGTGTCCTCTTCCATGAAGACAGAACCAAAGTATTCATTTAATTGCTCTGCCATTTCCTTGTTCCCCATTATAAATTCTCCCATTTCTGACTGTAAAAGACCTACATTTGTCTTCACTAATCTTTTTCTTTTTACATAATTGTAGAAACTTTTACAGTCCACCAGGATGCTCAAGAGGTCAGAATTAGAGGAGCGCAGATATCTCGGGGGGTTGTGGGGCTGAAGGAGATTACAGAGATAGGGAGGGGCGAGGCCATGGAGGGATTTGAAAACATGGATGAGAATTTTGAAATCGAGGCGCTGCTTAACCGGGAGCCAATGTAGGTCAGCGAGGATAAGGGATAAATATAGTTCAGGACACCAGGGGGAACTCCCCTGTTCTTCTTCAAAATAGTGGCCTTGTGATCATTTATGTCCACCTGAGAGAGCAGACGGGGCCTCAGTTTAACATCTCATCTGAAAGACGGCACCTCCGACAGAGCAGCACTCCCTCAGTACTGCACTGGGAGTGCCAGCCTGTGATTCTAGGGCTGAAGACTCTGGCATGGGGCTTGAACTCACAACCTCCTGACTCGGGGCGAGAGAGAGTGCTACCCACTGAGCCACGGCTGACACATAACCGTTAATTAGGTGGCACCTTGAACTGTTTTCACTGAGGCACAATCGAAACTAGCCAACAATGGATACGGTCAGTTAGTCGTTATGGTAGAGGATTCGCAATCCTGGATGTTGTGAGTTCGAATCCTACCATGGTAAGTTAAGAAATTGAATTCAGTTAATCTGGGGATTTGCAGGCTGGTGCCAGTTAAAATGACGTTGAAATCTGCCACATTTTGTAAAGACCCAACTAGTTTTTTAGGGGAAGAGAACCAGATATCCCTTCCCAGTCTGGCCTTTTTTTTATTCGTTCCTGGAATGTGGGCGTCGCTGGCAAGGCCAGCATTTATTGCCCATCCCTGGTTGCCCTGAGAAGGTGGTGGTGAGCCGCCTTCTTGAACCGCTGCAGTCCGTGTGGTGAAGGTGCTCCCACAGTGCTGGTCGGTAGGGAGTTCCAGGATTTTGGCCCAGCGACGATGAAGGATCGGCGATATACTTCCAAGTCAGGATGATGTGTGACTTGGAGGGGAACTTGCAGGTGGTGGTGTTCCCATGCGCCTGCTGCCCTTGTCCTTCTAGGTGGAAGAGGTCACGGGTTTGGGAGGTGCTGCCGAAGAAGCCTCGGCGAGTTGCTGCAGTGCATCTTGTAGATGGTACACACTGCAGCCACGGTGCGCCGGTGGTGGAGGGAGTGAATGTTTAAGGTGGCCTACATGTGACTCTGGTCCCACACAACAACAACAACCTGCATTTATATAGCGCCTTTAGCGTAGCAGAAATCCCAAGGCGCTTCACAGGAGCGATTATCAAACAAAATTTGAGACCAAGACACAGAAGGAGATATTAGGTCAGGCTTGGTCAAAGAGGTAGGTTTTACGGAGCATCTTAAAGGAGGAGAGAGAGGTAGAGAGGCGGAGAGGTTTAGGGAGGGAATTCCAGAGCTTGGGACCTAGCTAGTGGAAGGCACAGCCGCCAATGGTGGAGCGATAAAAAGCGGGGATGCTCAAGAGACCAGAATTGGAGGAGCCCAGAGATCTCGGGGGGTTGTGGGGCTGGAGGTGTTTACAGAGATCGGGAGGGGGGGCGAGGGCCATGGACGGATTCGAAATCAATTATAAGAAGATTAAAATCGAGACGTTGCCAGACTGGGAACCAATGTAGGTCAGCGAGCACAGGGGTGATGGACGAACTACATGGTTGATGCCCTCTCAGGAAAACCAGATTTGGACAATAAATGTGGCCTTAGTCAGTGTCACTCACATCCCAGGAACAAATATCATTGAAAGAATCCAACCCTGAGCGGAGAAGAGCCAGAAAACTCATCCCTAAAGTTAGAGAAATGAGCTCGGAACAGGAGGAGACCTTTTCAAAGATACAGAACAGGCATGATGGGTCGAATGGCCTCCTTCTGTGCTGTTTCATTCTATGATTTGTTCTGCGCCATCACCCAACAGACATCAATGACGTAAATGGCCACTCATATTGTTGTTAGGAACAGGAGGCGGCCACTCAGCCCCTCGAGCCTGTTCTGCCATTCAGTTAGATCGTGGCTGATCTGTACTTTAATTCCATTTACCCGCCTTTGCTCCATATCCCTCGATACCCTTACCCAACAAAAATCTATCAATCTCAGTTTTGAAATTTTCAATTGACCCCCCGGCCTCAACAGCTTTTTGGGGGAGAGAGTTCCAGATTTCCACCACCCTTTGTGTGAAGAAGTGCTTCCTGACATCACCCCTGAACGGCCTGGCTCTAATTTTAAGGTTATGCCCCCTTGTTCTGGACTCCCCCCACCAGTGGAAATAGTTTCTCTCTGTATCTACCCTATCAAATCCTTTAATCATCTTAAACACCTCGATTAGATCACCCCCCTTAATCTTCGACTCCGCATACAAGCCCAGCCACGTCACCGGGGTGAGTGGGGACAAGGGGCAGGGATCCCCTCTGCTGGGATTTTACACCAGCGACTACATGTACGTCATTGGCCGTGAAACGCTCCGGGACATCCTGAGGTCATGAAAGGCGCGGCAGAAATGCAAGTTCTTTCTTTTCTTTTAAGCATTTCTAAAAAGGACAATGGGAAGTCGGAGATTAAAAGCACGGGGAGAGTGTCGGAGATTTCTAAAGATATCCTTATTAATAAACACAGGGATGCTTCGTCCCTCCACTGTTTGCTGGATAAACCCTGGTGCTGACAGCTGCCATCTAATATTGGGGTGTAATCGCGCCCCCCCCGGACAAACACTTGTGCATCGGGTTAGTTTGACAGCAAAGCTGCTCTGCAGTGTGGGGGAGATGTGCGGGGGGGCGGGGGAATTAATCGCATTAAGCTCGGAAAGATTAACGAGGCTGGAACTGAGTTTGGAAAAGTCTAAATTCCATGAGGGAAGATAAACAGAATGGATGAAATAAACCTGGAAAGATTAGACTGTGCGGAGTTACGGGGGGAGTCGCGTTTACATCGAGACGTGAATCGAGAAGGTATTTGCGAGATGACTACCCTGGATATAGTGTCGCTAGAACAAAAGTGCTTGTATTTATACAGCGCCTCCTCACGTCTCAAAAACGTCGCAAAATGTTCCTCGCACATGGTGAATTACTGCGAAGAGCAGTGAGTGGTGTTATGAAATCAAACAGCAATTCTCTCTCTCCACAGATGCTGCCTGACCTGCATTTTCTGTTGTTATTTCAGATTTCCAGCATCCGCAGTATTTTGCTTTTGTGTAGCTATAATTATGAGATGTTGGCTGTGTCTCAGTGGGTAGCGCTCTCGCCTCGGAGTCAGAAGGTCATGGGTTCAGGTCCCACTCCAGAGACTTGAGCAAAAAAACCAGGCTGATGCTCCCAGTGCAGTGCTGGGGGAGCGCCGCACTGTCAGAGGGTCAGTACTGAGGGAGTGCCGCACTGTCAGAGGGTCAGTACTGAGGGAGTGCTGCACTGTCAGAGGGTCAGTACTGAGGGAGTGCTGCACTGTCGGCGGGGCAGTACTGAGGGAGCGCTGCACTGTCGGAGGGGCAGTACTGAGGGAGTGCTGCACTGTCGGAGGGTCAGTACTGAGGGAGTGCTGCACTGTCGGAGGGTCAGTACTGAGGGAGTGCTGCACTGTCGGAGGGGCAGTACTGAGGGAGCGCTGCACTGTCGGAGGGGCAGTACTGAGGGAGTGCCGCACTATCGGAGGGGCAGTACTGAGGGAGCACTGCACTGTCGGAGGGTCAGTACTGAGGGAGCGCTGCACTGTCGGAGGGTCAGTACTGAGGGAGTGCTGCACTGTCGGAGGGGCAGTGCTGAGGGTGCGCTGCACTGTCAGAGGGGCAGTGCTGAGGGAGCGCTGCACTGTCAGAGGGGCAGTACTGAGGGGGTGCTGCACTGTCGGAGGGGCAGTACTGAGGGGGTGCTGCACTGTCGGAGGGGCAGTACTGAGGGAGCGCTGCACTGTCGGAGAGTTAGTACTGAGGGAATGCTGCACTGTCGGAGGTGCCGTCTTTCGGATGAGACATTAAACTGAGGCCCCGTCTGCTCTCTCAGGTGGACGTAAAAGATCCCACAGCCACTATTTCAAAGAAGAGCAGGGGGAGTTATCCTCAGTGTCCTGGGGGCAATATTTATCCCTCAACCAACATCACTAAAAACAGATTATATCATTGTTGTTTGTGGGAGCTTGCTGTGTGAAAATTGGCTGCCATGTTTCCTACATTACAAGACCGACTACACTTCAAAAAAGTACTTAATTGGCTGTGAAGCGCTTTGGGATTTCCGGTAGTCATGAAAGGCGCTGTAGAAATGCAAGTCTTTCTTTTTTTGTAACAGTGAAGAACAGCTTGATCCGACACTTCAGTGCTGTACTGTGGGAGCGCTGTTTTCTTTCAACGAGAAGTTAAACCGTGGCCTCAGATGCATCCAAAAGCTCCCAATGGTGCTCTTTAAACATGAACATCCTTCAACCTTCATCGCTGTTACAGATTATCTTGTCCTGTTTGTGGGAGCTTTCTGTGTACAGTACAGACTGAGTTTCCCTACAGTGCGAGGGGAATGTTGAAGGATTATTTAGGAATTCAGGAGAAAAAGGAAGTCAACTTGGGAAGCAAATATGGTTATTATAGCCCTGGGGAAGGGGTGGATGAGCGATGGATCCACAGGGAATGGGGGGGGGAATGCCCCCAAATGTCAACTTTTTGTTATTTCTGTATCATTGCCTAGAATCGGTTTGTGTGTATTTGAGTATCTTCAAGATGAACAGAGTGTAGCTACTGTGTGTGTCAGGTATTTATCCAATTCGCTTTTGAAAGCCTGATTGAATCTGCCTCCACCACCCTTTCAGGCAGTGCATTCCAGATCATAACCACTCGCTGCGTAAAAAAGTGTTTCCTTATGTCGCCTTTGGTTCTTTTGTCAATCACCTGAAATCTGTGTCCTCTGGTTCTCGACCCTTCTGCCAATGGGAACAGTTTCTCTCTATCTACTCTGTCCAGACCCCTCATGATTTTGAACACCTCTATCAAATCACCTCTCAACCTTCTCTGGTCCAAGGATAACAACCCCAGCTTCTCCAGTCTATCAACGTAACTGAAGTCCCTCATCCCTGGAACCATTCTCATAAATCTTTTCTGCACCCTCTCTAAGGCCTTCACATCCTTCCTAAAGTGCGGTGCCCAGAATTGGACACAATACTCCAGTTGAGGCCGAACCAGTGTTTTATAAAGGTTCATCATAACTTCCTTGCTTTTGTACTCTAGGCCTCTATTTATGAAGCGCAGGATCCATATGCTTTTTTAACCGCTTTCTCAACCTGCCCTGCCACCTTCAACGATTTGTGCACAAATACCCCCAGGTCTCTCTGTTCATGCACCCCCTTCAGGATTGTACCATTTAGTTTATATTGCCTCTCCTCGTTCTTCCTACCAAAATGTATCACTTCGCACTTTTCGGCGTTAAATTTCATCTGTTACGTGTCCGCCCATTTCACCAGCCTGTCTATGTCCTCTTGAAGTCTATCACTATCCTCCTCACTGTTCACTATACTTCCAAGTTTTGTGTCATCTGCAAATTTTGAAATTGTGCCCTGTACACCCAAGTCCAGGTCATTAATATATAACAAGAAAAGCAGTGGTCCCAGTACTGACCCCTGGGGAACACCACTGTATACAGTACCTTCCTCCAGTCCGAAAAACAACTGTTCACCACTACTCTCTGTTTCCTGTCACTTAGCGAATTTTATATCCATGCTGCCACTGTCCCTTTTATTGCATGGGCTTCAACTTTGCTGGCAAGCTTATTATGTGGCACTTTATCAAACGCCTTTTGGAAGTTCATATACACCACATTGCCCTCATCAACCTTCTCTGTTACCGCATCAAAAAACTCGCTCAAGTTAGTTAAACACGATTTGCCTTTAACAAATCCGTGCTGGCTTTCCTTAATTAATCCACACTTGTCCAAGTGACTGTTAACTTTGTCCCTGATTATCGTTTCCAAAAGCTTCCCCACTACTGAGGTTAAACTGACTGGCCTATAGTTGCTGGGTTTATCTTTACACCCTTTTTTGAACAAGGGTGTAACATTTGCAATTCTCCAGTCCTCTGGCACCAGCCCTATTTCTAAGGAGGTTTGGAATATTATGGCCAGTACCTCCGCGATTTCCTCCTTCACTTCTCTCAGCGTCCTGGTGACCTATCTACTTTAAGTACAGCCAGCCTTTCTAGTACTGCCTCTTTATCAATTTTATCCCATCCAGTATCTCCACTACCTCCTCCTTTACAATGACTTTGGCAGCATCTTCTTCCTTGGTGAAGACAGATGCAAAGTACTCATTTAGTACCTCAGCCATGCCCTCTGCCTCCTTTTTGGTCCCTAATTGGCCCCACCCTTCCTCTTACTACCCGTTTATTATTTATATGCCTATAGAAGACTTTTGAATTCCCTTTTATGTTAGCTGCCAGTCTATTCTCATACTCTCTCTTTGCCCTTCTTATTTCCTTTTTCACTTCCCCTCTGAACTTTCTATATTCTGATTCTCACGTATTCTCAACCTCACATCTGTCATACGCGCCCTTTTTCTGCTTCATCTTACTCTCTATCTCTTTCCTCATCCAGGGAGCACTGGCTTTGGTTGCCCTACCTTTCCCCCTCATGGGAATGTACCTCGACTGTACCCGAACCATCTCCTCTTTAAAGGCAGCCCATTGTTCGATTACAGTTTTGCCTGACAATCTTTGATTCCAATTTACCCGGGCCAGATCCGTTCTCAACCCATTGAAATTGGCTTCCTCCAATTAAGTATTTTTACTCTAGATTGCTCCTTGTTCTTTTCCATAGCTAACCTAAACCTTATGACACTGTGCTCACGGTTCCCTAAATGTTCCCCTACTGACACTTGCCCCACTTGACCCACCTCATTCCCCAGAACCAGATCCAGCAATGCCTCCTTCCTCGTTGGGCCGGAAAGGTACTGATCAAGAAAGTTCTCCTGAACACACTTCAGAAATTCTTCTCCCTCTCTGCGCTTTACACTGTTACTAGCCCAGTCTATATTTGGATAGTTGAAGTCCCCCATTATCACTACTCTATAGTTCTTCACCTCTCTGTAATTTCCCTAAAATTTGCTCCTCTATATTTTTCCCACTAGTTGGTGGCCTATAGAATATACCCAATAGTGTAATGGCACCTCTATTATTTCTTAGCTCTGACCAAATAGATTCTGTCCTTGACCCCTCCAGGAAATGTCAACCCACCTCCTTTCTTTCCTTCCCTATCATTCTTGAACACCTTGGGGGAAAAATTGAGTCGCACCCCCTTTGAGGCGTTAACTTCACCAGGCACTACTTTTAGCGCCCCGAAAAAGTTAGCGCCCCCGTGGCCGATTTTCCCAGGTAGCGCCCCGAGATGTAGGAGGGGCGCTACTGGAAGTGCCCCGTGTCCCTCTTGGGGCGTTGCGAGCCAATATTGCGGCACGTTGCACCGCGGTACTGCAGGCCAGGGAGGGGCCTGGCGCAGCGCGTCCCGGTGCCCAGCTGGGCCACCAGGGATCAGGAGTGCCGGCAAACAAGCCCGGCACTCAAGAGGAGTGCCGGGCTCACGGAGAGCAGCCGGCACTCTGCGGGGGGGCTTCACGGGGGCCGGGGAATGCAACGGGGGCAGGTGCTGGCAGGCGGCCAGCAACAAAAATGGCCGCCCGCCACCTCTCCTTTAACTAGCGCCGTCCCGGCCGCAGGTAGGCCCCCCTGACCCCGTCAGACATAGCGTCCGGCGGTAAGTCAGGGGTCGCTACCGAAGATCGCGGCCAGGGCACGAGCGGGGTGCTGCGCACGGCGATGACGTCACAATCTCCGGCTCTCTTAGTTAAAGTCTTTATTCACACGATTATTTATAGTTATATTAATTACTTTAACTAGTTAAGTTAGAGAGAATAAAACGCTAATACTCGCCCACCAATCACCTACCTGCAGTCACATGACCTCACTCCTTGCTTTTGCTGTTCTTTTAGAATTCGCCGGGTTTGTATCTGCCGCCCCCTCGCAGGTCCGCCGCCTCCGCCTCCCGCGCTCTTTATCCTCGGCCGCCCCCTCACAGGTCCGCCGCCTCCGCCTCCCACGCTCTTTATCCTCGGCCGCCCCCTCGCAGGTCCGCCGCCTCCGCCTCCCGCGCTCTTTATCCTCGGCCGCCCCCTCCGCTGCTGCCGACTCCTCGCAGATTTAAGGTGATTGGCAAAAGAACCAGAGGCGAGATGAGGAGAATTTTGTTTACGCAGCGAGTTGTTGTGATCTGGAATGCGCTGCCTGAAAGGGCGGTGGAAGCAGATTCAATAGTAACTTTCAAAAGGGAATTGGATGAAGGGGGAAAAAAATTACAAGGCTCTGGGGAAAGAGCAGGGAAGTGGGATTAATTGGACAGCTGTACCAAAGAGCCGGCACGATGGGCCGAATGGCCTCCTTCTGTGCTGTATCAGTCTATGGTTCAATGTGCTAAACCTCCTTGCATCAACCCGCACCTCTCCAAAGCAAAGCAATAAGAACATAAGAACATAAGAAGTAGGAGCAGGAATAGGCCACTTGGCCACTCGAGCCTGCTCCGCCATTCAATAAGATCATGGCTGATCTTGGGCTCAAAGCCACTTCCCTGCCCGCTCCCCATAACCCTTCACTCCCTTATCTTGCAAAAATCTGTCTATCTCCACCTTAAATGTATTTAATGACCCAGCCTCCACAGCTCTCTGGGGCAGAGAATTCCACAGATTTACGACCCTCTGAGAGAAGAAGTTCCTCCTCATCTCAGTTCTAAAAGGGCGACCCATTATTCTGAAACTGTGCCCCCGAGTTCTAGATTTCTCCAAGAGGGGAAACATCCTCTCTGCATCTACCTTGTCGAGCCCCCTCAGAATCTTATATGTTTCAATAAGATCACCTCTCATTCTTCTAAATTCCAATGAGTATAGGCCCAACCTGCTCAACCTTTCTTCATAAGTCAACCCCCTCATCTCTGGAATTAACTTAGTGAATCATCTCTGAACTGCCTCCAATGCAAGTATATCCTTCCTTAAATAAGGAGGCCAAAACTGTACGCAGTACTCAAGGTGTGGTCTCACCAATACCCTGTACAGTTGTAGCAGGACTTCCCTGCTTTTATACTCCAACCCCCTTGCAATAAAGGCCAACATTCCATTTGACTTTTTGATTACTTGCTGTACCTGCATGCTAACTTTTTGTGTTTCATGCACAAGGACCCCCAGGTCCCTCTGAACCGCAGCATTTTGTAATCTCTCTCCATTTAAATAATAGTTTGCTTTTTTATTTTTCCTGCCAAAGTGGATAACCTCGCATTTTCCCACCCTCTGCCAAAAATGTGCGGGTTAGGTTGATTTGGCTATGATAAATTGACCCTTAGTGTTAGGGGGGGATTAAATATGTGGGGTTATGGGGATAGGATGGGATATGTTAGGGGGAATTAAATACGTGGGGTTACGGGGGTAGGGTGGGATATGTGTATAGTGGGGATTAAAGCAGGGACAGGGTACTGGATTTGGATGATCAGCCATGATCGTATTGAATGGCGGAGCAGGCTCGACGGGCCGAATGGCCTACTCCTGCTCCTAGATTCTATGTTTCTATGTATGTTTCTAAATGTTTGCCCACTCACCTAGCCTGTCTATATCCCTTTGCAGATTCTTTGAGTCCTCTGCACAACTTGCTTTCCCACCCATCTTTGTATCATCCGCAAACTTGGCTACATTACACTCGGTCCCTTCATCCAAGTCATTAATGTAGATTGTAAATAGTTGGGGCCCCAGCACCGATCCTTGTGGCACCCCACTAGTTACCGTTTGCCAACCAGAAAATGACCCATTTATCCCGACTCTCTGCTTTCTGTTAGTTAGCCAATTCTCTATCCATGCTCATATATTACCCCCAACTCCGTGAGCTCTTATCTTTTGCAGTAACCTTTTATGTGGCACCTTATCGAATGCCTTCTGGAAATCCAAATACACCACATCCACTGGTTCACCCTTGTCCACCCTGCTTGTTACATCCTCAAAGAACTCCAGCAAATTTGTTAAAAAATTATTTCCCTTTCCTAAGACCATGCTGACTCTGCTTGACTGCAGTATGTTTTTCTAAATGCCCTGCTACTGCTTCCTTAATGAAGGACTCCAGCATTTTCCCAACGACAGATGTTAGGCTAACTGGTCTATAGTTTCCTGCTTTCTGTCTCCCTCCTTTCTTAAATAGGGGTGTTACATTAGCAGTTTTCCAATCCACTGGGACCTCTCCAGAGTCCAGGGAATTTTGGTATATTGCAACCAATGCATCTACTATCTCTGCAGCCACTTCTTTTAAGACCCTGGGATGCAGGCCATCTGGTCCAGGGGACTTGTCGTCTTTTAGTCCCATTATTTTACCGAGTACTATTTCCTTAGTGATAGTGATTGTCTTTAGTTCCCCCTTCCCTGTGGCCCCTTGATTATCCATTATTGGGATGTTGTTAGTGTCTTCTAAAGTGAAAACAGATGCAAAATATTTGTTCAGAATAGTTAATGAAGTGATTGCAACGTGCTTTAAGTTGCACTCCACACGATGTTCTTGTTTGTTGCGTACACGCACTTTGACCCATTTGGATGTCACAGCTCGGTTTTGAAACCAAACAAACGATCGCAGTGAAGCTGTTAACTTGTGCCTTCCTTGTGTGTTTGTTTAGCTGAGGTCAAAAATGATTGAACGCACCATTAAACAGATATAGCAATGGGCAGCAATCCATGAGAGGACAGTCGTCCCACACCGAAATCTGTAGCCTGGACCCCACGTTTGGCTTACAATCGAATCCCATTCCCCCCCCCCCCCCCCCACTGGCAAGATTCACAAGTTTCAGTCTTGCTGTTACAGGGACCATTTCACAGGGAGAAGAAATCTGTCAGAATCACACGCTCTCTCTCTCTCTCTCACGCTTTCTCTCCCTTTCTCTATCTCTCTTTCTCAGTTTCTTCCTCTCTCTCTCTCTTTCTTCTCTCTTTCTCCCTTTTTTATTCTGTCTCTTTCTATCTCTAGATTTAAGGTTTTGGGCAAGAGATACAGGGGGGGATGTGAGGAGAAACTCTTTTACGCAGCGAGTGGCGAGGACCTGGAACTCGCTGCCGACGGAAGTGGTGGAAGCGGACACACTCAATGTTATCAAGGGGAGACTGGATAGGCACTTGAGAGAAATAAACTTGCAGGGCTACGGGGATAGAGCGGGGGAATGGGACTGACTGGATCGCTCTACAGAGAGCCAGCACGGACTCGATGGGACGAATGGCCTCCTTCTGTGCCGTTATGACTCTATGACTCTTTCTATCTCATTTTTACTCTCTTTATATTTCTCTCTGCTCTTTCTGTCTTCATATTTTTCTATCTTGCTCGCTCATTCTCTCTTTTCTCTTTCTCTGTCAATCTCTTTATCTCACTTATTCCCTGTTTCTTTCTGTCTCTATTCTCTCCCTCTTCCTCCCTCTTTCTATCTATCTCTTGCTTACTATCTCTCTACATCTCTCTTTATTATTCCTACATTACAAGTGACTACACTTTAAAAGTACTTCATTGGCTGTACAGCACTTTGGGACGTCCTGAGGTTGTGAAAGGCGCTATAGAAATGCAAGTCTTTCTTTTCTTTCTCTATTTTCTCTCTCACGATCTCTGTCACTCTATGTCTGACTCTCTCTCTCTACCTGTCCTTTTCTGTCTCTCCTTTTTTGCTCTCTATCTTCCTATCTCTTTCTGTCTTTCTATTTTGCATCTCATACTGTCTTTCTCTTTCTCTCTATCTCTTTCCCTCTCTCTCTATCTCTCTTTCAATCTTATTTTTTACTCCATTTTTCCGACCTATCTCACTCTTTCTCACCCTCTCTTTCCCCCTCTCTCTCGCACTCTGTCTCTCACTCTCTGTCTGAGCACAGGCCAGGAATCAAGTCTATAAGCTGTATGACTTCATACCATCCCAAGTGGCAGTTCTTCCCGTTCCACTATTGAGGAGGATGAGGACTGGAGATTGGGAAGTAGGGGGAATAGTTAAACCCACGTTTGTCAAAAATTATAATAGAGTGCAAAAGTAAGATTCTTCACCTCCATCTATTAATCCGTCCATCTGAACATCCGTCCATCTAGTCATCCATCCACCTCATTGTCCGGCTATCTGTCCAACCATCTGTCCATCCATCCCTCTCACTGCCCGTCCATCCAACTGTCCACCAAGCCACCTTGGCAGAATTCAGCCCTCCATACACTGCAGTTAGAGCACCAAGGGGCAAATTCAGCGAGGCCTCAGTCCTGTTGTGAATCTCGGCCAGTCAGGAACACGGACCAGAGACCCAAAGCCCCGCGTGCTCTAGCCCAGTCTCCGAACCCGTGGCCCCCCATCTCTGCTTCAGGAGCTCGGCCTCTCTGGAACAGTCAGAGTTCGATCATTTGCTATTTTTGAACAGAGCTCGAGGTGGAGGGGGGAAGCGGGGGGGGGGGGGGGGCCACAGAAAGAGGTGTGATACATTCACCAGAAAACCACGCAGATTTGTCAACCCCCAAAGGAATCCAACCGTTTTCCCGTGTTTAACTCAGGTGTTAGTGCTACACATTCCTGAGGACCCTGCCAGGAAACACAGACTGACGGATTCAGCACACGCCACAGAACTCATCTGCTTTTTGTGGCTTTTCAGCAGATTGAAACATTTGGACATTTTTTTTTTATATAAGTTAAACATTACTTCAACTGTACAGAACTCAACCAGTTCTTGTTTCGCTCAAAAAGGTCTGTTACTGCACGAAGCTTCATTTGTTGTCGTGATTGATGGCTTCGATGAAACCACTTCAAACAAATAAATAAACGAGGCACCAGTTTCCCATCGCCTTGCTGTAGTAACAGTAAGAGGGCTTGAATTTATAAAATGCCTAATCACGGTGAAACATCCAAAGGGCGCTTCACATAAACAAATTACTTTTGAAGACCAGTGACTATGGTTACGTAGGCAGCCAAGGCAGCCAGGGATGAGGGACTTCAGTTATGTGGAGAGATTAGAGAAGCTGGGGTTGTTCTCCTTGGAAGGTTAAGGGGCGATTTGACCGAGGTGTTCAAAATCATGAAGGGTTTGGACAGAGTAAATAAGGAGAAACCGTTCCCAGTGACAGAAGGGTCGGTAACCAGAGGACACGGATTTAAGATAATTGGCAAAAGAACCAGAGGGAGAGATCATAGAGTCATAGAGTTATACAGCACAGAAAGAGGCCCTTCAGCCCATCGTGTCCGCGCCGGCCATCAAGCCCTGTCTATTCTAATCCCATTTTCCAGCACTTGGTCCGTAGCCTTGTATGCTATAGCGTTTCAAGTGCTCATCTAAATGCTTCTTGAATGTTGTGAGGGTTCCTGCCTCTACCACCCTTTCAGGCAGTGAGTTCCAGATTCCAACCACCCTCTGGGTGAAAAAGTTTTTCTCAAATCCCCTCTAAACCTCCTGCCCCTTACCTTGAAACTATGCCCCCTGGTTATTGACCCCTCTACTAAGGGGAAAGGTTTCTTTCTATCTACCCTATCTAGGCCCCTCATAATTTTGTACACCTCAATCAGGTCCCCCCTCAGCCTTCTCTGCTCTAAGGAAAACAACCTCAGCCTGTCCAGTCTCTCTTCATAGCTGAAACGCTCCAGCCCAGGTAACATCCTGGTGAATCTCCTCTGCACCCTCTCCAATGCAATCACATCCTCCTATAGTGTGGCGACCAGAACTGCACAGAGTATTCCAGCTGTGGCCTAACTAGCATTTTGTACAGCTCCATCATAACCTCCCTGCTCTTACATTCGATGCCTCGGCTAATGAAGGCAAGTATCCCATATGCCTTTTTAACCACCTTATCTACCTGTCCTGCTGCCTTCAGGGATCTATGTACATGCCCACCAAAGTCCCTCTGATCCTCTGTCCTTCCTAGAGTCCTACCATTCATTGTGTATTCCCTTGCCTTGTTAGTCCTCCCAAAATGCATCACCTCACACTTTTCAGGGTTAAATTCCATTTGCCACTGTTCTGCCCATCTGACCAACCCATCTATATCGTCCTGTAGCCTGAGGCTTCCCTCCTAGCTATTTACCACTCCACCAATTTTCGTGTCAGCTGCGAACTTACTGATCATACCTCCTACATTCATATCTAAATCATTAATGTACATTACAAACAGCAAGGGACCCAACACGGATCCCTGCGGTACACCACTGGACACAGGCTTCCAGTCACAAAAACAACCTTCGACCATCACCCTCTGCCTCCTGCCACTAAGCCAATTTTGGATCCAATGTGCCAAATTGCCCTGGATCCCATGGGCTCTTAGCTTCTTGACCAGTCTCCCATGCGAGACTTTGTCAAAAGCCTTACTGAAGTCCATGTAGACTACATCAACTGCACTACCCTCATCCACACACCTAGTCACCCCCTCGAAAAATTCAATCAAATTGGTCAGACATGATCTCCCCCTGACAAAGCCATGCTGACTATCCTTGATTAATCCTTGCCTCTCCAAGTGGAGACTAATTCTGTCTCTCAGAATTTTTTCCAATAATTTCCCTACCACTGATGTTAGGCTCACCGGCCTGTAATTCCCTGGTTTATCCCTACTACCCTTCTTGAATAATGGTACTACGTTAGCTGTTCTCCAGTCCTCTGGCACCTCCCCTGTGGCCAGAGAGGTTCTGAAAATTTGTGTCAGAGCCCCTGCAATCTCCTCCCTTGCCTCACACAGCAGCCTGGGATACATCTCGTCTGGGCCTGGGGATTTATCCACTTTTAAGCCCGCTAAAACCGCTAGTACCTCCTCCCTCTCAATGCTAATTTGTTCAAGTATATCACAATCCCCCTGCCTGATTTCTAGGCCTACATCGTCCTTCTCCATAGTGAACACAGATGCAAAATATTCATTTAAAACCTCACCTACATCTTTCGGCTCTACACACAGATTGCCACTTTGGTCCCTAATGGGCCCTACTCTTTCCTTGGTTATCCTCTTGCCCTTAATATACGTATAAAACACCTTGGGATTTTCCTTTATTTTGCCCGTCAGTGTTATTTCATGCCCCCTCTCCGCTCTCCTAATTTCTTTTTTAAGTACCCCCCTGCACTTACTATACTCCTCTAGGGCTTCCACTGTTTTTAGTCCTTTGTATCTGCCAAAAGCCTCCCTTTTTTTCCTAATCCATTCTTGTATATCCCTTGACATCCAGGGTTCCCTGGACTTGTTGGTCCCACCTTTGACCTTTATGGGAACATGTTGGCGCTGTACTCTCTCTATTTCCTTTCTGAATGACTCCCACTGCTCTGATGTGGATTTTCCTACAAGTAGCTGATCCCAGTCCACTTTGGCCAGATCCTGCCTTATCATATTAAAATCGACCTTCCCCCAATTTAGAACCTTTATTTCCGGTCCATCTTTGTCCTTTTCCATGACTACCTTAAATCTCACCGAATTATGGTCACTGTCAGCAAAATGCTCTCCTACTGACACTTCTACCACTTGCCCGGCTACATTCCCTAGAATTAGGTCCAGTACCGCCCCCTCTCTTATAGGACTTTCTACATGCTGGCTCAAAAAGCTCTCCTGGATGCACTTTAAGAATTCCGCACCCTCTAAGCCTTTCACACTCTGACTATCCCAGTTAATATTGGGGAAGTTGAAATCCCCTACTATTATTACCCTATTATTTCTGCACTTCTCTGAGATTTGCCTACATATCTGTTCCTCTATCTCCCCCTGACTGTTTGGGGGCCTATAGTACACTCCCTGCAAAGTGCTTGCCCCCTTTTTGTTTTTAAGTTCTACCCATATGGCCTCATTAGAGGAACCTGCTAAGATATCATCCCTCCTTACAGCAGTAATTGACTCCTTGATTAATATTGCGACACCCCCTCCTCTTTTACACCCCCCTCTGTCTCGCCTGAAGATTCTATACCCCGGAATATTGAGCTGCCAGTCCTGCCCCTCCCTCAACCATGTCTCTGTGATAGCAACAATATCATACTCCCATGTGTTCATCAACACCTTCAAGTCATCTGCCTTACTCGCAAGACTCCTTGCATTAAAATAAATGCCATCCAGCCTTGCCATACTCCCTTGTGCCATTACATATTTGCTCTGCCTTCCAGACTGACTTGTTTTTTCCTCTATACTTGGCTTTGCATCATCCCTTACTATAGCTCCACTCCGTATCCCATCCCCCTGCCAAGTTAGTTTAAACCCCCCCAACAGCACTCGCAAACCTCCCCGCAAGGATGTTGGTCCTGTTCCGGTTCAGGTGCAACCCGTCCGACTTGTACAGGTCCCACCTTCCCCAGAAGCAGACCCAGTGATCCAGGAAACTAAAGCCCTCCCTCCTGCACCAACTCTTTAGCCACGCATTCATCTGCTCTATCCTCCTATTCCTATACTCACTAGCACGTGGCACCGGGAGTAATCCAGAGATTACAACCTTTGAGGTCCTGCTTTTTAATCTGCTACCTAGCTCCCTAAATTCTTGTTGCAGGACCTCATCCCGCTTTCTACCTATGTCATTGGTACCAATGTGAACCACGACCTCTGACTGTTCGCCCTCCCTCTTCAGAATGCACTGCAGCCGTTCAGTGACATCCTTGACCCTGGCACCAGGGAGGCAACATACCATCCTGGAGTCACGTCTGCGGCCACAGAAACGCCTGTCTGCACCCCTCACTATTGCCCTTCCACTCTTACTCCTCCCCTCTTGTGCAGCTGAGCCACCCACAGTGCCGTGAACTTGGCTCTGGCTGCACTCCCCAGAGGAACCGTCACTTTCACCGTTTTCCAACACAGAAAAACGGTTGTTGAGTGAGATGCACTCTGGGGCTTTCCTGACTACCTACCTGCCCCCCCCCTTCTGACTGGTGGTCTCCCATTCCCTCTCTGACTGCACTTTCTTAAGCTGCGGGGTGACCACGTCTAAAAACGTGCTATCCACGTAACTCTCAGCCTCGCGGATACACCGCAGTGCCTCCAGCTGACGCTCGAGCTCCGAAAACCGCATCTCAAGTTGAGGAGAATTTTTTTAACACAGCGAGTTGTTGTGATCTGGAATGTGCTGCCTGAAAGGAAGCAGATTCAATAGTAACTTTCAAAAGGGAATTAGATAAATACTGGAAAAGAAAAAATTTGCAGGGCTGTGGGGAAAGAGCAGGGGGGAGTGGGACTAATTGGAGAGCTCTTTCAAAGAGCCGGCACAGGCACGATGGGCCGAATGGCCTCCTTCTGTGCTGTATCATTCTATGATTCAATGATTCATTCTGCACCATCATCCAGAACATATCAATGACATGAACGACCATTCATATTGTTCTTAGGAACATAGCAAGGAATATAGGAACAGGAGGAGGCCCTTCAGCCCCTTGAGCCTGTTCTGCCATTCAATGAGATCGTGGCTGATCTGTATCTCAAATCCATCTACCTGCCTTGGTTCCCTAACCCTTAATACCCTTACCCAACAAGAATCTATCAAAACAGCAACAGAAAACGCTGGAAAAACTCGGCAGACCAGGCAACATCCGTGGAGAGAGAAACAGAGTTAACGTTTCAGGTCGAAACCCTTCGTCAGAACTGAGAAAAAAGCAGGAAATGAAACAGATAAAGCAAGGGGGAGGCTGGGGACGAAGGGTTTCGACCTGAAACGTTAACTCTGTTTCTCTCTCCACGGATGTTGCCTGGCCTGCTGAGTTTTTCCAGCGTTTTCTGTTGTTGTTTCAATTTTCCAGCATCCGCAGTATTTTGCTATCGTATAAGAATCTATCGATCTCAGGTTTGAAATTTTCAATATAGCCCCAGCCTCAACAGCTTTTTGGGGGGGGAGAGTTCCAGACTTCCACCCTTCTGGAATGGTGCTGGATGGTGCTGATTGAGGGGGGAAGGTTGGTCAAAAAAACAAAAGAAAATTCTGACGCAAGGTCCACAGACCTGAAACGTTGACTCTGTTTCTCTCTCTCTCCACAGACGCTGCCCGACCTGCCGAGCGTTTCCAGCATTTTCTGTTTCTATTTCAGATTTCCAGCACCCGCAAAATTTTGCTTTCGTATTAAAGAAAAGAAAGAACTTGTATTTATCTGCAGCACCTTCCACCTTTAGGCTTCCTTCCGTAGAAAACATGAGCGAACCAGTTGGGATTTTACGACAATCCTGACAGCTTCATGGTCACTTCTTTAAAACTGAATTTAAATTCTCAAACTGCCCATATGGGGGATTGGAACTCACGTTCTCTGGATTACCAGTCCGGGCCCCTGGATTACTAGTCCAGGCCCTTGGTTTACTAGTCCAGGCCCCTGGATTACTAGTCCAGGCCCTTGGTTTACTAGTCCGGGCCCCTGGATTACTAGTCCGGGCCCCTGGATTACTAGTCCGGGCCCCTGGATTACTAGTCCAGGCCCTTGGTTTACTAGTCCGGGCCCCTGGATTACTAGTCCGGGCCCTTGGTTTACTAGTCCGGGCCCCTGGATTACTAGTCCGGGCCCTTGGATTACTAGTCCGGGCCCTTGGTTTACTAGTCCGGGCCCCTGGATTACTAGTCCGGGCCCCTGGATTACTAGTCCAGGCCCTTGGTTTACTAGTCCGGGCCCCTGGATTACTAGTCCGGGCCCTTGGTTTACTAGTCCGGGCCCCTGGATTACTAGTCCGGGCCCCTGGATTACTAGTCCGTGCCCTTGGATTACTAGTCCGGGCCCTTGGTTTACTAGTCCAGGCCCCTGGATTACTAGTCCGGGCCCCTGGTTTACTAGTCCGGGCCCCTGGATTACTAGTCCGGGCCCCTGGATTACTAGTCCGGGCCCTTGGATTACTAGTCCGGGCCCTTGGTTTACTAGTCCGGGCCCCTGGATTACTAGTCCGGGCCCTTGGTTTACTAGTCCGGGCCCCTGGATTACTAGTCCGGGCCCTTGGTTTACTAGTCCGGGCCCCTGGATTACTAGTCCGGGCCCTTGGATTACTAGTCCGGGCCCTTGGTTTACTAGTCCGGGCCCCTGGATTACTAGTCCAGGCCCTTGGATTACTAGTCCGGGCCCTTGGTTTACTAGTCCGGGCCCCTGGGTTACTAGTCCAGGCCCTTGGTTTACTAGTCCGGGCCCCTGGATTACTAGTCCGGGCCCTTGGTTTACTAGTCCGGGCCCCTGGATTACTAGTCCGGGCCCCTGGATTACTAGTCCGGGCCTTTGGTTTACTAGTCCGGGCCCTTGGTTTACTAGTCCGGGCCCCTGGATTACTAGTCTGGGCCTTTGGTTTACTAGTCCGGGCCCCTGGATTACTAGTCCAGTAACGTAGCCTCTGCACCAGTTGTTAAATGCGGTTGTGTAAGAAACGTTTACCTGTTGCCAAGTTAAAGGGCCTTTAACGGAACAGGAATTCATTGGGTTTCCAACGTGTGTGGAAATCGCTTTCTCCTATCTGATTCTTGTTCTAATCTTGGGTCATGGCAAAAACAGCGAAATACGGTGCCAACTTCAAAATAAATCAGCAGATCTGAAGCAAGTCAACACATTTCACCATCAGGAAAAGACACCTAAATATTTGAAAAGAGGAGCGTTTCCATTTGAACTCTGGTTGTGGTATTTTCACTCCTGGCCGAATCCTTCCTGCGATCGCTTTCTGTCACCACGCAGCTGTGAGACATTTTTGTGAAACAAGGTTCGCTTTTTCTTGTTGAAATGTTATTTTTTTTAATCAAGTTATCAAAAATAGTTCTGGAACACCCCACCCTCGATCCTGCTTCCCGGACGGTCCTTTGAGGGTCGGTCAAAGAGTTACTTGTTTGCAAATTGTTTACTATGCAGACAAAACTGATCTTTAACTACTTGTCCATCAAGCTTCAGGCACACACTTCAGAATATTGGTATTAATGCTCCTCCAGTCATGTATCATTGATCCAGTCCGCGTTTTGTATCTGACACTTGATGCAGTGATTGATCCAGCCCATGTTTTGTATCTGACACTTGACGCAGCGATTGATCCAGTCCACGTTTTGTATCTGACACTTGACGCAGCGATTGATCCAGTCCACATTTTGTATCTGACACTTGACGCAGCGATTGATCCAGTCCACGTTTTGTATCTGACATTTGATGCAGTGATTGATCCAGCCCGCGTTTTGTGTATAACTCTTGGTGGTAAATTTTCACGCTCCGATCCAGAATGGTTACAAACTGGTGCCAATCCAACTGGACGTGTAGGGTTGTGACCAGCACGTGATCATCGCCGCTCCCCTGGTCAGATTTGGCCTCATGCTTGGAGCTCCCTAAATTGGAGGAGAGGCAAATCATAGATCGATACAGCACAGAAGGAGGCTATTCGGCCCATCGTGCCTGTGCCGGCTCTTTGAAAGAGCTCTCCAGCTAGTCCCACTCCCCCTGCTCTTTCCCCCACAGCCCTGTGAATTTCTCCCCTTCAAATATTTATCCAATTCCTTTTTGAAAGTTACTATTGAATCTGCTTCCACCGCCCTTTCAGGCAGCGCGTTCCAGATCACAACAACTCGCTGCGTAAAAAAGATTCACCTCATCTCCCCC
This sequence comes from Squalus acanthias, assembly GCA_030390025.1. Classification (NCBI taxonomy): domain Eukaryota; kingdom Metazoa; phylum Chordata; class Chondrichthyes; order Squaliformes; family Squalidae; genus Squalus; species Squalus acanthias. Next base: position 201,144,537 of record CM059427.1, on the reverse strand, counting down.
TCTGGTTCTTTTGCCAATTATCTTATAATACTGGTGCAGGCAAAAATTGGAGAACGTGTAGTCTAGGGGAACAAGTGACAATCGAGTTCAGCTTCCAATAGAGAAAGAAAGACTTGCATTTCTATAGCGCCTTTCACAACCTCAGGACGTCCCAAAGTGCTTTGCAACCAATGAAGCACTTTTGAAGTGTAGTCACTGTTGTAATGTGGGAAACGCGGCAGCCAATTTGCGCACAGCAAGCTCCCACAAACAGCAGTGATATAAAGATCAGATAATTTGTGCTGTATGATTCTATAATCTGTTTTAGTGATGTTGGTTGAGGGATAAATATTGGCCCAGGACATCGGGGAGAACTCCCCTGCTCTTCTTCGAGTGTTAGTGAGCAGACTACACTTCAGAAAGTACTTCATTGGCTGTAAAGCACTTTGGGACGTCCTGAGGTTGATGAAAGGCGCTGTAGAAATGCAAGATCTTTCTTGCTTTGGAGACGGATGATGGTGACCATTCATTTCACACAGGAAAGAAAGGAGAGGAAGAGAGAGAAAGAGAGGGGACAGAGAGAAAGAGAGATGGGGAGAGAGAGAGAGAGAGAGGGGAAGAGAGAGAGAGAAAGAGCAAGCGAGGGAGAGAGTTTTCCCTGTCCCCCACTCTTCCTCTCCCTCGCTCTCTTTCTCTCTCTCCCTCCTCCTTGTCTCTCTCCCCCTCCGTCTCTCTCTCCTTCACTCTCTCTCTCTCTCCCTGCCATTCTCACCCTCTCTCCCTCTCTCTCCCCTTTCTCTCTTCCTTCTCTCCATCTCTCCCCCCTCTTCCCCTCGCTCTCTCCTTTCACTCTCTCCCCTTTTCACTCCCTCTCCCTCTTTCTCTCTTCCTTCTCCCCCTCTCTCCCCCCTCTCTCCCCTTTTCACTCTCTTCCCTTTCTCTCTCTTTCCCTCTCTCTCTCTCTCTTTCTCCCCCCCTCTCTCTCCCTGCCTCTCTCTGAAAGCAGTAATGCAACATAGAATTCCAACCCAGATCTGAAGAAAGGACAGTGATGAACAGCACAGTCAGAGTGCCAGAATGCAGTGTTTGTTTAGTACATTCCTGCATGGGTTCATTCACCTGGGCTGCGACTCAATCACTGCAGCAGCCTGTTATACTTGCTGGCTCCTCGCCGACTACAACAGTTAAAGGTTCAATGGCAACAAAACACTGTTAGTTACAATAACTGAACGAGGTTAATGGTGAGATCAATGGTGTTGGTCTCGTGCTGAAACGGAATTGTATTTTCATTCTGATCGATTGCGCAGGTTAACCTAGGGTGGCTTTGAAAGAAAGACTTACATTTCTCCAGCGCCTTCCGTGACCACCGGACGTCCGAAAGTGCTTTACAGCCAATGAAGTACTTTTTGAAGTGTCGTCACTGTTGTAATGTAGGAAACGCGGCAGCCAATTTGCGCACAGCAAGATCCCACAAACAGCAATGTGATTTTTTTTTTTCTGATGTTGATCGAGGGATAAACATTGGCCCCAGGACACCTCCCCAGCTCTTCTTCGAAATAGTGCCGTGGGATCTTTTACGTCCACCTGAGAGAGCAGACGGGGCCTCGGTTTAACGTCTCATCCGAAAGACGGCACCTCCGACTGTGCAGAATTTCCTCAGTACTGCACTGGGAGTGTCAGCCCGGATTTTTGTGCTCAAGTCTCTGGAGTGGGACTGTGAACGTCAGAGGCGAGAGAGCCGGCACAGGCATGATGGGCCGAATGGCCTCCTTCTGTGGTGTATCATTCTCTGATTCTAAGTCAAACCACGCCAGGGAAAGGAGAAGAGGCTTGAAATATACAGCACCTTAACACATTGCTGCAGTAAGAAATAGTCTCATTATTGCATTCAATATGTGGCTAAAGTACCTGTGCCAGCAGAAGAGACAGACCAGCACTGATAGCTGGAGGACGTTCCAAGGCAAAGGAGATCTCTTTCGGAGAGTTGGCCCCGTCTTCATTTTTCAAGGGCTCAGTGGTTAGCTGGGAATTCTGAGAGAGCTGTTGGGGAGCAGCCGTGGCTCAGTGGGCAGCACCCTCGACTCTGAGTCAGAAGGTTGTGGGTTCAAGTCCCACTCCAGGGACTCGAGCACAAAAATCTAAGCTGACACTCCCACTGCAGTACTGAGGGAGCGCCGCACTGTCGGAGGGTCAGTACTGAGGGAGCGCTGCACTGTCGGAGGGGCAGTACTGAGGGAGCGCTGCACTGTCGGAGGGGCAGTACTGAGGGAGCGCTGCACTGTCGGAGGGGCAGTACTGAGGGAGCGCTGCACTGTCGGAGGGGCAGTGCTGAGGGAGCGCCACACTGTCGGAGGGGCAGTGCTGAGGGAGCACCGCACTGTCGGAGGGGCAGTACTGAGGGAGCACCGCACTGTCGGAGGGGGCAGTACTGAGGGAGTGCCACACTGTCGGAGGGGCAGTACTGAGGGAGCGCCGCACTGTCGGAGGGGCAGTGCTGAGTGAGCACCGCACTGTCGGAGGGGCAGTGCTGAGGGAGCACCGCACTGTTGGAGGGGCAGTGCTGAGGGAGCGCAGCACTGTCGGAGGGGCGGTACTGAGGGAGAGCTGCACTGTCGGAGGGGCAGTGCTGAGGGAGCACCGCACTGTCGGAGGGGCGGTACTGAGGGAGTGCTGCACTGTCGGAGGGGCAGTGCTGAGGGAGCGCTGCACTGTCGGAGGGGCAGTACTGAGGGAGCGCTGCACTGTCGGAGGGGCAGTGCTGAGGGAGCGCTGCACTGTCAGAGGGGCAGTACTGAGGGAGCGCTGCACTGTCGGAGGGGCAGTGCTGAGGGAGCGCTGCACTGTCGGAGGGGCAGTACTGAGGGAGCGCTGCACTGTCAGAGGGGCAGTACTGAGAGAGCGCTGCACTGTCGGAGGGGCAGTACTGAGGGAGCGCTGCACTGTCGGAGGGGCAGTACCGAGGGAGCGCTGCACTGTCGGAGGGGCAGTACTGAGGGAGCGCTGCACTGTCAGAGGGGCCGTCTTTCAGATAGGACGTTAAACTGAGGTCCCGTCTGCCCTCTCAGGTGAATGTAAAAGGTCCCACAGCCACTATTCGAAGGTAAGTTCTCCAACAGTAATCCCTCACCAACATCATTAATAAAATACGTTAACTGATCATTATCGCATTGCTGTTTGTGGGAGCTTGCTGTGCGCAGATTGACCGACGCATTTCCTACATTACAACAGTGACTACACTTCAAAAAGTACTTCATTGGCTGTAAAGCACTTTGTGAAATGCAAGTTCTTTCTTCTTTCTTAAGAATTGACAAGTCTGAGTCCAGCTCCTATAGAGTAAAGAGAAAGAAAGGCTCGCATTTCTATAGCGCCTTTCACGATCACCGGACGTCCCAAAGTGCTTTACAGCCAATGAAGTATTTTTGATCTGTAGCCACTGTTGTAATGCAGATGACCTTAATGCAACACTTTGACATTAGAGATAGGAAAGGAAGACTAATTTGGCCGTCAGTCAGAGTCATAGTATCATAGAATAGTACCCATGATGTGGAGATGCCGGTGTTGGACTGGGGTGGACAAATGTGAGAAGTCGCACAACACCAGGTTGCTTTCGGAGCGCTGCTCCTTCGTCAGGTGAAGTGAAGAGATGTATATCGGCACAGCATATATATGCCGAGGTGTGATGAAAGGCAGTCAGAAAGATTAACTGTAGTCGTCTGCCATTGTACGCTACACAGGCATTGTTCTCTGTCTATATATGCTTTGTCGATTCGTATTCCTTCACTTCACCTGACGAAGGGGCAGCAGCTCCGAAAGCTTGTGATTTCAAATAAAACTGTTGGACTATAACCTGGTGTTGTGCGACTTCTCACTTCTATTTATAAAGCCCAGGATCCCGTGTGTTTTATTAACTGCTTTGTTAACCTGTCCTGCCACCTTCAAAGGTTTGTGCACAAGCACCCCCAGGTCTCTCTGTTCTTGCACCCCCTTTAAAATTGTACTATTTGCTATGTACGGTCTCTCATCATTCTTCCTTCCAAAATGAATCACCTCACACTTCTCTGCATTGAATTTCATCTGCCATGTGACCACCCATTCCACCAGCCCGCCTGTGTCTTCATCTAATTGCATGTGGGAGGGCGGGGCGCCGTGAGGACGCACGTGTCGGGTGACGAATGGCAGGAGCGTGTGGATGTGGGGGGGGAGGGTCTGGCGGGGGGCAGCAGGTCATGTGGTGAAACTTCCCGCAATGCGTCCAATCAGAGGTGAGCACCCCTGGGTGGTCTGAGCCGTGAAGAAAGGAAACCCTTGCTTTGGAGGCGGTGCAACGAAGGTTCACGAGATTGATTCCTGGGTTGAGAGGGCTGTCCTACGAGGAGAGATTGAGTAGATTGGGTCTTTATTCTCTGGAGTTCAGAAGAATGAGAGGTGATCTCATTGAAACGTATAGACAGCTTGACAGGGTAGATGCAGGGAGGATGTTTCCCTGGCTGGGGAGTCAAGAACCAGGGGTCACAGTCTCAGAATAAGGGGTCGGCCATTTAGGACTGAGATGAGGTGAAATTTCTTCACTCAGAGGGTGGTGAATCTTTGGAATTCTCTGCCCCAGAGGGCTGTGGATGCTCAGTCATTGAGTATATTCAAGGCTGGGATCGATAGATTTTTGGACTCTAGGGGAATCAAAGGATATGGGGATCGGGCGGGAAAGTGGAGTTGAGGTAGAAGATCAGCCATGATCTCATTGAATGGTGGAACAGACTCGAGGGGCCGAATGGCCTCCTCCTGTTCCTTTGTTCCTCCGAGAAATTACTCTCTTGTATTAAACCGCTGCTGAAAACAGAAGAGAGAGAAATGTCACACAAACTCATTAAAATCACCAACAGACTTTTCTAGGTCACAGTTGTTTGTTCAGAGAAAGAAGACAGGCTCAGCCAGGCTTCGCGGGGCTTCTAGAAGGTTCCTGCAGGGATTTCTGTTCAAGCTCTGTGGAAGATTGTTGGAGTTTTGCTCAGTGTTCAAGTCTCTCCCCCGCCCACTCGCCAACCAATCCTCGCCACCACAAAAAAACCAGCTCCCAGTCCACACAACTCCAACAAAGTTAGAAGAGAAAATGTTAGTGAGTCAGGAGACATCAGACACCGATTCACATTTCAGGGAAGAGCTGCTGACATCAAGCTCTCTCTTTCACACACTGACTGACCAGTTTTAATAAATTTTATTTCTGATTTACAGCATTCATGTATTTTCCTTTGTATCTTCAATAAAGTTCAGTCTTTACTGGATCTCTTCTCAACACACACTGTTGGGGAAATGTAGAGGGAGCTTTACTCTGTATCTACCCCATGCTGTACCTGCCCTGGGAGTGTTTGATGGGACAGTGTAGAGGGAGCGTTACTCTGTATCTAACCCGTGCTGTACCTACCCTGGGAGTGTTTGATGGGACAGTGTAGAGGGAGCTTTACTCTGTATCTAACCCGTGCTGTACCTGCCCTGGGAGTGTTTGATGGGACAGTGTAGAGGGAGCTTTACTCTGTATCTAACCCGTGCTGTACCTACCCTGGGAGTGTTTGATGGGACAGTGTAGAGGGAGCTTTACTCTGTATCTAACCCGTGCTGTACCTGCCCTGGGAGTGTTTGATGGGACAGTGTAGAGGGAGCTTTACTCTGTATCTACCCCGTGTTGTACCGGTCCTGGGAGTGTTTGATGGGACAGTGTAGAGGGAGCTTTACTCTGTATCTACCCCATGCTGTACCTGCCCTGGGAGTGTTTGATGGGACAGTGTAGAGGGAGCTTTACTCTGTATCTAACCCGTGCTGTACCTGCCCTGGGAGTGTTTGATGGGACAGTGTAGAGGGAGCTTTACTCTGTATCTAAACCACGCTGTACCTGCCCTGGGAGTGTTTGATGGGACAGTGTAGAGGAAGCTTTACTCTGTATCTACCCCATGCTGTACCTGCCCTGGGAGTGTTTGATGGGACAGTGTAGAGGGAGCTTTACTCTGTATCTAAACCACGCTGTACCTGCCCTGGGAGTGTTTGATGGGACAGTGTAGAGGGAGCTTTACTCTGTATCTAACCCGTGCTGTACCTGCCCTGGGAGTGTTTGATGGGACAGTGTAGAGGGAGCTTTACTCTGTATCTACCCCATGCTGTACCTGCCCTGGGAGTGTTTGATGGGACAGTGTAGAGGGAGCTTTACTCTGTATCTAACCCGTGCTGTACCTACCCTGGGAGTGTTTGATGGGGACAGTGTAGAGGGTGCTTTACTCTGTATCTAACCCGTGCTGTACCTGCCCTGGGAGTGTTTGATGGGACAGTGTAGAGGGAGCTTTACTCTGTATCTAACCCGTGCTGTACCTGCCCTGGGAGTGTTTGATGGACAAAATTGAGAGGTCGCACAACACCAGGTTATAGTCCAACAGTTTTATTTGAAATCACAAGCTTTCGGAGCTATCGATTGCTCCTTCCTCAGGTGAAGTAAATTAGATACAGAATCGCCAAAGCATATATAGATAGAGAACAAAGCATGTGTACCTTACAATTGCAGGCCACTAAATTAAATCATCCTGACTATCTGCCGAGGTGTGATAAAGTTAATTAAGTCAGCCAGGAAGGTACCACATCAAAGACATAGCAAGATACAACTGAGACAATGAGTGTTTGATGGGACAGTGTAGAGGGAGCTTTACTCTGTATCTACCCCATGCTGTACCTGCCCTGGGAGTGTTTGATGGGACAGTGTAGAGGGAGCTTTACTCTGTATCTAACCCGTGCTGTACCTACCCTGGGAGTGTTTGATGGGGACAGTGTAGAGGGTGCTTTACTCTGTATCTAACCCGTGCTGTACCTGCCCTGGGAGTGTTTGATGGGACAGTGTAGAGGGAGCTTTACTCTGTATCTAACCCGTGCTGTACCTACCCTGGGAGTGTTTGATGGGGACAGTGTAGAGGGTGCTTTACTCTGTATCTAACCCGTGCTGTACCTGCCCTGGGCGTGTTTGATGGGGACAGTCTAGAGGGAGCTTTACTCTGTATCTAACCCGTGCTGTACCTGCCCTGGGAGTGTTTGATGGGACAGTGTAGAGGGAGCTTTACTCTGTATCTAACCCGTGCTGTACCTGCCCTGGGCGTGTTTGATGGGACAGTGTAGAGAGTGCTTTACTCTGTATCTAACCCGTGCTGTACCTGCCCTGGGAGTGTTTGATGGGACAGTGTAGAGGGAGCTTTACTCTGTATCTAACCCGTGCTGTACCTGCCCTGGGAGTGTTTGATGGGACTGTATAGAGGGAGCTTTACTCTGTATCTAACCCGTGCTGTACCTGCCCTGGGAGTGTATGATGGGACAGTGTAGAGGGAGCTTTACTCTGTATCTAACCCGTGCTGTACCTGCCCTGGGAGTGTTTGATGGGACAGTGTAGAGGGAGCTTTACTCTGTATCTCACCCGTGCTGTACCTGCCCTGGGAGTGTTTGATGGGACAGTGTAGAGGGAGCTTTACTCTGTATCTAACCCGTGCTGTACCTGCCCTGGGAGTGTATGATGGGACAGTGTAGAGGGAGCTTTACTCTGTATCTAACCCGTGCTGTACCTGCCCTGGGAGTGTTTGATGGGACAGTGTAGAGGGAGCTTTACTCTGTATCTAACCCGTGCTGTACCTGCCCTGGGAGTGTTTGATGGGACAGTGTAGAGGGAGCTTTACTCTGTATCTAACCCGTGCTGTACCTGCCCTGGGAGTGTTTGATGGGACAGTGTAGAGGGAGCTTTACTCTGTTTCTCTCTCCACAGATGCTGCCTGGCCTGCTGAGTGTTTCCAACATTTTCTGTTCATATTTCAGGGCAACTAGGGATGGGCAATAAATGCTCTGTCTTGCCTTTGTCCTAAGAATGAATATTAAAAGAAATATTTCTGCTCCACTCTCTTTCAGCTCCCCATTCCGCCTTGTGGCTTGTGAAAACGCCATCAATCAGAGCTGAGTTGCTGGCAATGGACAGAAGGGGGAGGTCAAATCACTCAACAATACCTCCAGAAAAGCCGAGGGGCCAGAAAGTGCTGCAGTAAATCTCTGGACCTCTTGTCGAAAACTTGGAAAGGGTTTTCGGACAAGAATCCAGATAGCTTAAAAGCTTGAGAGGACGACTTAGCAAATTTTGTCAACTCTGCAGCTCAGGCACAGGTTCAGCAACAGTAATCCCTGAAATATGCAATGCTGAGGGACAGCGCAATCAGTCCTGTGGCCTTGTCAGCGAGTCTGCGGCTGTGGGGTTTCTTGTACTGAGGGGCGGGGAAACATAATATACCTTCTGGTTCGGCCTCAGCTGGAGTATCGTGAACAATTCTGGGCACCGCACTTTAGGAAGGATGTCAAGGCCTTAGAGAGGGAGCAGAGGAGATTTACTAGAATTGTACCAGGGAATGAGGGACTTCAGTTACGTGGAGAGATTGGAGAAGCTGGGGTTGTTCTCCTTAGAGCAGAAAAGGTTCAGGGGAGATTTGATAGAGGTGTTCAAAATTATGAAGGGTTTTGATAAGATTAAATAAGGAGAAACTGTTTCCAATGGCTGAAGGGTCGGTAACCAGAGGACACAGATTTAAGATAATTGGCAAAAGAACCAGAGGCGACATGAGCAGTAATTTTTTTTACGCAGCGAGTTGTTGTGATCTGGAATGCGCTGCCTGAAAGGGCGGTGGAAGCAGATTCAATAGTAACTTTCAAAAGGGAATTGGATAAATACTTGAAAAGGAGAAATTTGCAGAGCTATGGGGAAAGAGCAGGGGGAGTGGGACTAATTGGAGAGCCCTTTCAAAGAGCCAGCACAGGCACGATGGGCCGAATGGCCTCCTTCTGTGCTGTACAAATCTATGATGTAATTTTCTCTCTCTGCAACAGAGGGAGCCCTTATTCAATAAAGAAAGACTCGCATTTCTCCAGCGTCTTTAACAACCTCAGGATGTCCCAAAGCACTTTACAGCCAATGAAGTACTTTTTGAAGTGTAGTCACTGTTGTAATGTAGGAAACACCCAGTTAATTTGCGCACAGCAAGCTCCCACAAACAGCAATGTGACAAGGACCAGATAATCTGTTTTTTAGTGATGTTGATTGAGGGATAAATATTGGCCCCAGGACACCGGGGAGAACTCCCCTGCTCTTTTTGGAGTGCCTGGTATGTTTTATATCCACCTGAGAGAGCAGATGGGGCCTTGGTTTAATGTCTCATCTGAAAGACGGCACATCCGACAGTGCGGCGCTCCCTCAGTACTGCCCCTCCGACAGTGCGGCGCTCCCTCAGTACTGACCCTCCGACAGGGCAGCACTCCCTCAGTACTGCCCCTCCGACAGTGCGGCGCTCCCTCAGTACTGCCCCTCCGACAGGGCAGCACTCCCTCAGTACTGCCCCTCCGACAGTGCAGCGCTCCCTCAGTACTGCACCTCCGACAGTGCAGCACTCCCTCAGTACTGCCCCTCCGACAGTGCAGCGATCCCTCAGTACTGCACCTCCGACAGTGCAGCACTCCCTCAGTACTGCCCCTCCGACAGTGCTGCGCTCCCTCAGTACTGCCCCTCCGACAGGGCAGCACTCCCTCAGTACCACCCCTCCGACAGTGCAGCGCTCCCTCAGTACCGCCCCTCCGACAGTGCGGCGCTCCCTCAGTACCGCCCCTCCGACAGTGCAGCGCTCCCTCAGTACCGCCCCTCCGACAGTGCGGCGCTCCCTCAGTACTGCCCCTCCGACAGTGCAGCGCTCCCTCAGTACTGCCCATCAGACAGTGCAGCGCTCCCTCAGTACTGCCCCTCCGACAGTGCAGCGCTCCCTCAGCACTGCCCCTCCGACAGTGCAGCGCTCCCTCAGTACTGCCCCTCCGACAGTGCAGCGCTCCCTCAGCACTGCCCCGCCGACAGTTTCAAAAGGGAATTGGATAAATACTTGAAAAGGAAAAATCTGCTTTTGGTCACCTGTCCTAATGTCTCCTTTTGTGGCTCGGTGTCAAATTTTGTTTGAAATCGCTCCTGTGAATCGCCTTGGGACATTTTACTATGTTAAAGGCGCCGGATAAATGAAAGATGTTGTTGCTTCTATCAGCCTGTCACTTAGAATATTCCAGAACTTGGGGCCCAGGCAGCTGAAGGCACAGGCCGCCAATGGTGGAACGACGGAAATCGGGGGATGCGCAAGATGCCAGAATTGGAGGAGCGCAGAGATCTCGGGGGGTTGTGGGGCTGGAGGAGATTACAGAGATAGGGAGGGGCGAGGCCATGGAAGGATTTGAAAACAAGGATGATAATTTTGAAATCAAGACGTTGCCGGACCAGGAGCCAATGTAGGTCAGCGAGCACAGGGGGAGATGGGTGAACGAGACTTGGTGCGAGTTAGGACACGGGGCAGCAGAGTTTTGGATGAGCTGAAGTTTACGGAGGGTGCAAGGTGGGAGGCCGGACAGGAGAGCGTTGGAATAGTCGAGTCTGGAGGTAAGAAAGGCATGGAATAGGGTTTCAGCAGCGGATGAGCTGAGGCAAGGGCGGAGACAGGTGATGTTATGGAGGTGGAAATAGGCGGCAAGCATTCATCCGATGATCTTACACAACTCGTCTGAGTTGTCAAAAGGATCCATTGAATTTTGTCAGTGGCACATTGTTCGGATTGAAGCAGAAAGAAATCAAAGCAAGGGTTCAGCTTCCAAACTTGATTTTGTTGGAAATTTTACCTTCTCAAAAATGTCTCACAACGTTAGTTGCAGGAGGAGACTTGCTCGAAATCCACTGCAGACATTGTTTGTTAATGTTTTTTATTAGTCCCAGTCTGATACAACTATTTGGAATTGTGTGTATTTTTTGGACTCTGTTGCTGCCGTTTTTAAGGTTGCTGTCTGAAAGAACTTGAAACAATTGCGGAGATTTTATTAATCTGTGTATCAAGTAGTTCAGAGAGGCTCGAATCTCAGGAGTCGAATTATTGACAGCTGTGCACTGGATTATCTCCCAAACTGGATGTCGGTATTTCCCGTCGTATCTCCATCCAGAATTTAGTTGGAGGATGATTAGCATCTTAAACTGAACAGTTTTAGCCCCTGTCGAGCTCCCAGAATGGTTGAGAGTAGTGAAGGTCGTGGGTTCAAGCCTCACTCCAGAGACTTGAGCTTACAATCCAGGCCGACACTCCCAGCGCCGCACTGTCAGAGGGGCAGTACTGAGGGAGCGCTGCACTGTCAGAGGGGCAGTACTGAGGGAGCGCTGCACTGTCAGAGGGGCAGTACTGAGGGAGAGCTGCACTGTCAGAGGGGCAGTACTGATGGAGTGCTGCACTGTCGGAGGGGCAGTACTGAGGGAGCGCTGCACTGTCGGAGGGACAGTACTGAGGGAGCGCCGCACTGTCAGAGGGGCAGTACTGAGGGAGTGCTGCACTGTCGGACGGGCAGTACTGAGGGAGCGCTGCACTGTCGGAGGGGCAGTACTGAGGGTGTGCTGCACTGTCAGAGGGGCAGTACTGATGGAGCGCTGCACTGTCGGAGGGTCAGTACTGAGGGAGCGCTGCATTGTCGGAGGGGCAATACTGAGGGAGCGCCGCACTGTCGGAGGGGCAGTACTGAGGGAGAGCTGCACTGTCGGAGGGTCAGTACTGAGGGAGCGCTGCATTGTCGGAGGGGCAGTACTGAGGGAGCGCCGCACTGTCGGAGGGGCAGTACTGAGGGAGCGCTGCACTGTCGGAGGGGCAGTACTGAGGGAGCGCTGCACTGTCGGAGGGGCAGTACTGAGGGAGCGCTGCATTGTCGGAGGGGCAGTACTGAGGGAGCGCCGCACTGTCGGAGGGGCAGTACTGAGGGAGCGCCGCACTGTCGGAGGGGCAGTACTGAGGGAGCGCTGCACTGTCAGAGGGGCAGTACTGAGGGAGCGCCGCACTGTCGGAGGGGCAGTACTGAGGGAGCGCTGCACTGTCGGAGGGGCAGTACTGAGGGAGCGCTGCACTGTCGGAGGGGGCAGTACTGAGGGAGCGCTGCACTGTCGGAGGGGCAGTACTGAGGGAGCGCCGCACTGTCAGAGGGTCAATACTGAGGGAGCGCTGCACTGTCAGAGGGGCAGTACTGAGGGAGCGCTGCAGTGTCGGAGGGGCAGTACTGAGGGAGTGCTGCACTGTCGGAGGGGCAGTACTGAGGGAGCGCTGCACTGTCGGAGGGGCAGTACTGAGGGAGCGCTGCACTGTCGGAGGGGCAGTACTGAGGGAGTGCTGCACTGCCGGAGGGGCAGTACTGAGGAAGCGTTGCACTGTTGGAGGGGCAGTACTGAGGGAGTGCCGCACTGCCGTAGGGGCAGTAATGAGGGAGCGCTGCACTGTCGGAGGGACAGTACTGAGGGAGTGCTGCACTGTGGGTGGAGCAGTACTGAGGGAGCACCTCACTGTCAGAGGGACAGTTCTGAGGGAGCACCGCACTGTCGGAGGGTCAGTACTGAGGGAGCGCCGCACTGTCGGAGGGGCAGTACTGAGGGAATGCCGCACTGTCGGAGGGGCAGAACTGATGGAGTGCTGCACTGTCGGAGGTGCCGCCTTTCGGATGAGAAGTTAAACCGAGGCCCCGTCTGCTCTCTCAGATGGATGTACAAAATCACATGGTACTATTGGAAGAAGCGCAGGGGAGTTCTCCCCGGTGTCCTGGGGCCAATATTTATCCCTCAACCAACATCACTAAAGAACGAAAGAAAGAAAGGCTTGCATTTATATAGCACATTTCACGACCAGCGGACATCTCAAAGCGCTTTACAGTCATTAAAGTACTTTTGAAGTACTTTTGCACCAACGCTCTTCTCGATCTTCCTTGCGGCAATGCTCCATCTCACCCTCAGTAAGCTCCCCGCTGGAATGGAGCTAACCTACAGAACAAACGGGAAACTGTTCAACCTCTGTCGCCTCCAGTCCAGATCCAAGGTCATCCCATCCTCTGTCATCGAATTACAGTATGCAGACGATGCTTGCGTCTGCACACACTCGGAGGTCGAACTCCAAACCATCGTCAACACCTTCACTGAAGCATACGAGAGTATGGGCCGCACACTAAACATCCGTAAGACAAAGGTCCTCTACCAACCTGCCCCTGCCACACAGTACTGCCCCCCGATTATCAAAATCCACGACAAGGCCTTGGACAACGTGGACCACTTTCCATACCTTGGGAGCCTACTGTCAACAAGGGCAGACGTCGATGACGAAGTCCAACACTGCCTTCAGTGTGCCAGTGCAGCCTCCGGTCACCTGAGGAAGAGAGTGTTTGAAGACCAGGACCTCAAACCCAGCACCAAGCTCATGGTCTACAGAGCAGTAGTGATACCTGCCCTGCTGTATGCCTCAGAGACATGGACCATTTACAGCAGGCACCTCAAAGCACTGGAGAGGTACCACCAACGCTGCCTCCGCAAGATCCTGCAAATCCATTGGCAGGATAGGCGCACCAACGTCAGTGTTCTCGCTCAGGCCAACATCCCCAGCATCGAAGCTTTGACCACGCTCGATCAGCTCCAATTGATGGGTCACATCATCCGCATGCCCGATACGAGACTCCCAAAGCAAGCGCTCCACTCGGAGCTCCGACATGGCAAGAGAGCCCCAGGTGGGCAGAGGAAACGCTTCAAGGACACCCGCAAAGCCTCCTTGAAAAAGTGCAACATCCCCACCGACACCTGGGAATCCCTGGCCCAAGACCGCACAAAATGGAGGAGAAGCATCCGGGAAGGCGCCGAACACCTCGAGTCTCTTCGCCGGGAGCAAGCGGAAGCCAAGCGCAGGCAGCGCAAGGAGCGCACGTCAACCCAAGCACCCAACCCACCCGCCCCTTCAACCACCGTCTGCCCCACCTGTGACAGAGACTGTAGGTCCCGCATCGGACTCATCAGTCACCCGAGAACTCATTTTTAATGTGGCTGCAAGTCATCCTCGGTTCCGAGGGACTGCCTGAGAGAGAAGACTTTTGAAGTGGAGTCACTGTTGTAATGAAAACAGATTATCTGGTCATTATCACATTGCTGTTTGTGGGAGCTTTTTGTGAGCAAATTGGCTGCCACGTTTCCCACATTACAACAGTGACTAAACTCGAAAAGTACTTAATTGGCTGTAAAGTGCTTTGCGACGTCCTGAGATGGTGAAAGGCCCTATAGAAATGCAACTTTTTAATAGAATTTCCTGTAATTGCAGTCAGACATAAAGGACTGTCCGTGCCTAGCGCACAGAGAGGAAATCCCGGGGGTGGGGGGGCGGCGGGGGGCAGGATCTCACACCTGGAACGGAGCGCACCAGAATTTCCTCTACACAGGTGGGCCTTCACACCAAGAGTGAAATCTGATACAACATACACTGCTGAGGCTCAAGAGAAACCTCGGACTTTGCTGCTTTACTGAACCTCGGATAATGAACGGACAGAAAATACAGACTTGCATTTATATAGCGCCTTTCACGACCTCAGGACGTCCCAAAGAGCTTTACAGCCAATGAAGTACTTTTTGAAGTGTAGTCGCTGTTGTAATGTAGGAAACATGGCAGCCAATTTGCGCACAGCAAGCTCCCACAAACAGCAATGTGATAATGACCAGATCATCTGGGTTTTTTTTTAGTGATGTTGATTGAGGGATAAATATTGGCCCCGGGGTGATGAGCTGCCCGAAAGGAATTTACTGCAAAAATCTTATTTTTCGTTTCTCTAACTGGATACTCAGCCCCAGGTGTGACCTGCGAGTTCCAGCTCGTTAGTGCTGCGTTTGACATGAACCGCGCCTGAATTTGCAGGGAGGGAGTCAAAGAGAACAAATTGTTCAAAGTGCAGGCTGAGGGGTGGCTCCTGGGGTGATAAAGAAGGGGAGGCGACTCCAGCGCGGAGTTGCACTTACAGAGCTGGGCTACCCACACAATGCGGTCCTGGCAGTAATCGCTATCCCCCGCATTGTGTGCCGGTCTGCGCAAATAATGCGTTTCTTCCATTGACGGGGAGACCCCCGGTTAGACTAACCCGAGAGTGCCGCACAAAGGCTCAAAGGATTGTGTCAGCATCTCAGCCTTCTCTCAGAGTTCTGGCAAAAACCCGTTTCACCTTCGAGGACCTGGAAGCTTCTGAATATTCGTTTGCAAAGCTGCCCAACTCCTTTTCAAACTGCGCGCAGCCCAACTACAAAAATCATGAAGGGTTTTGATAGAGTAAATAAGGAGAAACTGTTTCCACTGGCAGGAGGGTCGGTGACCAGAGGACACAGATTTAAGGTGATTGGCAAAAGAACCAGAGGGGAGATGAGGAGAATTTTTTTACGCAGTGAGTTGTTGTGATCTGGAACGCGCTGCCTGAAAGGGCGGAGGAAGCAGATTCAATAGTAACTTTCAAAAGGGAATTAGATAAATACTTGAAAAGGAAAAATTGCAGGGCTGTGGGGAAAGAGCAGGGGGAGTGGGACTAATTGGAGAGCTCTTTCAAAGAGCCGGCACAGGCACGATGGGCCGAATGGCCTCCTTCTGTGTTGTATCATTCTCTGATTCTATGATCCATCTACGATACAGATACATAAAGGGACCAGCAAGCATTGGCAGGGCGAAGTTCTGAATTCACCCCATGCAAATATCAGCTCCATTACGATTCCCACCTTCGAGTTTCCTACAACAGTGACCACACTTCAAAAAGTACTTCATTGGCTGTAAAGCGCTTTGGGACGTCCTGAGGTGGTGAAAGACGCTGTAGAAATGCAAGTCTGTCTTTCTTTCGTTGAGAGAAATTCCTTTCTTGGCTGTTTTATCAAAGATTTACCCCTTGAAATGGAACGTAGGAACAGGAGGAGGCCATTCAGCCCCTCGAGCCTGCTGATCTCGGCTGATCTGTGTCTCAAGCCCATCGACCCACCTTTGTTCCAGATCCCTCAATACCTTTACACGTCTCTAAATGGGCTAAAGAATGAGAGATTACCAGAGATTGGTTCGTGTGTAGTAATCCTAACATAAACGTGTTGAGATGTAACGTAACGAAAAGGTGTTCTGACGAAGGGTCATCGACCTGAAACGTTGACTCTGTTTCTCTCTCCACAGATGCTGCCTGACCTGCCGAGTATTTCCAGCATTTTCTGGGGGTTTTTTAATTTTAAATGGTGATAATGTTGTGTAGATAAACGTGGAGGCCATTCTTCGCGAGCTGCTCCCAGCAAGCCGACGCGAATCAAACGGTCAGCTCCTCTGTTTTCAGTGGTTGAGGGAGGCGGGTTGGCCGGGATTCTGGGGACAACTCCCCCTGCGCTGCTCCCGGTAATGCCGCGGGATCTTTCACATGAGCCAGCAGACCGGGGGGGCCTCGCTTCGACGTCACACCCAAAGGGCGGCCCCTCTGACGGGGCAGCGGTCCCTTGGTACTGCGCTGGAGCGCCGGCCTGGTCCTGGGGAGGAGTTTGAATGCCAGCATGTGCTGGGCTACGTCACGTGCAACCGGTTTACTACGGACAGTCTGTGCGTGAAGACGGGGCACAGCCAAACTCTTCATAATGGCAAACTTCAAATGTTATTTTACATCGGGAATTTAGTAGCAAGAGTTGAAAATACCAGTAAACACACGTATGTAAACATGCATGTGTGTAAGTGTACGTGTGTGAACATGCATGTATGCAAACACATGTTTGTAGGCATGCATGCATGTGTGTGTAAACGCATATTTATGTAAGCATGCCTGTAAGCACACGTGTGTAAACAGACGTATGTAAGTATACACACGCAAGCATGCGGGCATATAAGCACACATGCCTGTGAGCACACATGATAGTCTCTCCGGCTGTTTGAGTGTGGCTCACTGCCCAGTGCATGAATCAGCAGCGATTTCCTGCTCGCGGACCAGGAGAGCAGAGTTGCTGCTGCACAGGACTCACGGGGTGGCGACAGCAGCCCCGCTAACCCCTCAGCTCACCGTACCTAGAATCATAGAAATTTACGGCACAGAAGGAGGCCATTCGGCCCATCGCGTCCGTGCCGGCCAACAAAAAGCTCTCCAGCCTAATCCCACTTCCCAGCTCTTGGTCCGTAGCCCTGTAGGTTGCAGGCACTTCCAGTGCATATCCAAGTACTTTTTAAATGTGATGAGGGTTTCTGCCTCTACCACCCTTTCAGGCAGTGAGTTCCAGACCCCCCACCACTCTCTGGGTGAAAAAAATTCTCCTCAAATCTTCTCTAAACCTTCCACCAATTACTTTAAATCTCTGCCCCCTGGTTATAGACCTCTCTGCTAAGGGAAATAGGTCCTTCCTATCCACTCTATCTAGGCCCCTCATAATTTTAGACACCTCAATTAAATCTCCCCTCAGCCTCCTCTGTTCCAAAGAAAACCACCCCAGCCTATCCAATCTTTCCTCATAGCTAAAATTCTCCAGTCCTGACAACATCCTGGTGAATCTCCTCTGCACCCTCCGTTACAGATTTTAAAAAACGCCTTGCGAAAATGGTGAGAACCAAAACCCCCTGGACAAGCTCCGACGTGATCAGCCAGGGCGGGACGCTCCCCCCTCCCCCACCCCCGGGCGGGTGCTGTGGCTGGGCTGGGCGACACAATGAGCGCATCAGTCTGTGAGATAATCGCAGCCCGCGATCGGGACACGGGAGACGTCCCACCGCGTTGAATGCCTGCGGGGCCACGGAGCGCGATGCACTGCGAGCACGGGCAGTCCAGCATTTCTCACTTTAGTTGCGATAATATTTTTTTTGTTTCGTGAAGCAGTAGCGCCACCTGCTGGTGGCAAACACTCCCGGCACCGCTGCCCGAAGGAAATAGGTCGGCGCTGCTTTTAGAAAATCCACTGCGGACAGAGAGAATTACACAGAGCCCCGTCACAACAACAGCTCCAACTG
Source organism: Squalus acanthias (assembly GCA_030390025.1). Taxonomy (NCBI): domain Eukaryota; kingdom Metazoa; phylum Chordata; class Chondrichthyes; order Squaliformes; family Squalidae; genus Squalus; species Squalus acanthias. The sequence goes on along the minus strand of CM059427.1, from coordinate 201,126,724 downwards.
TTAGACGGCGCCTTTAACCTAGTAAAACGTCCCAGGGCCCTTCACAGGAGCGATTATCAAACAAAATTCGACACCGAGACACATGAGATACTAGGGCAGGTGACCAAAAGCTTGGTCAAAGGGGTAGGTTTTAAGGAGCGTCTTAAAGGAGGAGAGAGAGGTAGAGAGGCGGAGAGGTTTAGGGAGGGAATTCCAGAGTTTAGGGCCCGGGCAGCTGAAGGCACGGCCGCCAATGGTGGAGCGATGAGAATCAGGGATGCTCTAGAGGCCAGAATTAGAGGAGCGCAGATATCTCATGGGGGTTGTAGGGCTGCAGGAGATTATAGAGATAGAACATAAGAAATATATTCCATTTGCCATGTTCTTGCCCACTCACTTAGCCTGTCTCTATCTCCCTGAAACCTCTTTGCATCCTCCTCACAACTTACATTCCCACCCAGCTTTGTATCATCAGCAAACTTGGATATATTACATTTGGTTCCCTCATCCAAATCATTGATGTAGATTGTGAATAGCTGAGGCCCAAGCACTGATCCTTGTGGTACCCCACTAGTTACAGCCTGCCATCCTGAAAATGACCAGTTTATTCCTACTCTCAGTTTTCTGTCCATTAACCAATCCTCAATCCATGCAAGTATATTACCCCCAATCCCATTAGCCCTAATTTTGTTTAATAACCTGTTGTGTGGCACCTTATCGAATACCTTCTGAAAATCCAAATACACCACACTCACTGGTTCCCCCTTATCTATTCTGTTAGTTACAACCTCAAAAAATTCTAACAGATTTGTCAAACACGATTTCCCTTTCATAAATCTGTGTTGACTCTGCCCAATCCTATTATTATTTTCTAAGTGCAATGTTACCACGTCCTTAATAATAGATTCTAGCATTTTCCCTACTACTGATGTCAGGCTAACTGGTCGATAGACCCCCTTTTTCTCTCTCCCTCCTTTCTTAAATAGTGGAGTTACATTTGCCACCTTCCAATCTGCGGGAACCATTCTAGAATCTATAGAATTTTGGAAAATGACAACCAAGGCATCCACTATCTCTATAGCCACCTCTTTCAAAACCCTTGGATGTAGGCCAACAGGTCCAGGGGATTTATCAGCTTTCAGTCCCATTAATTTCTCCAGTACTATTTTTTTACTAATACTAATTTCTTTCAGTTCCTCATTCTCGCTAGAGCCTTGGTTCTCCATTATTTCCGGGAAGATAGGGCAGGGGGGCGAGGGCATGGAGGGATTTGTAAACAGAGATGAGAATTTTAAAATCGAGGTGTTGCCAGACCGGGAGCCAATCTAGGTCAGCGAGCACAGGGGGTGATGGGTGAACGGGACTTAGTACAAGGGCAGAGTTTTGGATGTGCTGAAGTTTACGGAGGATGGAACACGAGAGGCCGGACAGGAGTGCATTGGAATTGATGAGGGGCGAGGAGGCCATGGTGGGATTTGAATACGAGGTCTCACCGTGGGGATTACTGCACGCCCGAGGTGCGTTAATCCTTCGAGCGCTGCTGCTAACTTCACGTTCTGGTGTGACTTTGTCTGTCGGGGGGTGGAGGGGTAGAGCTGACCGTATCAGTCTTTGAATCTGGGCAATTTGATTGACTGAAAAAAAACTTAATGAAAAGCATAAAAAGAAGTGGTTGGCATGAGGAAAATGGACAAAGCGAAGTAGAAAAAGAAAGACAACTTTAACAAGTCAAACTTTGGTGAAAAACAAGGGGGCTCCGTTTAACGTTTCATCCGAAAGACGGCATCTCCGACACTGCAGCGCTCCCTCAGTACTGCCCCTCCGACAGTGCAGCGCTCCCTCAGTACTGCCCCTCCGACAGTGCAGCACTCCCTCAGTACTGCCCCTCTGACAGTGCGACGCTCCTTCAGTACTGCCCCTCCGACAGTGCAGCGCTCTCTCAGTACCGCCCCTCCGACAGTGCGACGCTCCTTCAGTACTGCCCCTCCGACAGTGCGGCGCTCCCTCAGTACTGACCCTCCGACAGTGCGGCGCTCCCTCAGTACTGCCCCTCCGACAGTGCGACGCTCCTTCAGTACTGCCCCTCCGACAGTGCGGCGCTCCCTCAGTACTGCCCCTCCGACAGTGCAGCGCTCCCTCAGTACTGCCCCTCCGACAGTGCAGCGCTCCCTCAGTACTGCCCCTCCGACAGTGCAGCGCTCCCTCAGTACTGCCCCTCCGACAGTGCAGCGCTCCCTCAGTACTGCCCCTCCGACAGTGCAGCGCTCCCTCAGTACTGCCCCTCCGACAGTGCGGCGCTCCCTCAGTACTGCCCCTCCGACAGTGCAGCGCTCCCTCAGTACTGCCCCTCCGACAGTGCGACGCTCCTTCAGTACCGCCTCTCCGACAGTGCAGCACTCCCTCAGTACTGCCCCTTCGACAGTGCAGCACTCCCTCAGCACTGACAGAAAGAAAGACTTGCATTTATACAGCACCTTTCATGACTTCAGGACATCCCTAAGTGCTTTATAGCCAATGAAATACGTTCTTTTTCAAGTGAGGTCACTGTATGAGATTTGAGCACAAAATCTAAGCTGACACACCCAGTGCATTAGAACATAAGAACTAGGAGCAGGAGTCGGCCATACAGCCCCTCGAGCCTGCTCCACCATTCAATAAGATCATGGCTGATCTTCGACCTCATCTCCACTTTCCCACCCGATCCCCATATCCCTTGATTTCCCCTAGAATCCAAAAATCTATCTATCTCTGAATATACTCAATGACTGAGCATCCACAGCCCTCTAGGGCAGAGAATTCCAAAGATTCACCACCCTCTGAGTGAAGAAATTTCTCCTCATCTCAGTCCTAAATGGCCGACCCCTTATTCTGAATCTGTGACCCCTGGTTCTAGACTCTCCAACCAGGGGAAACAACCTCTCAGCATCTACCCTGTCAATCCCCCTCAGAATCTTATATGTTTCAATGAGGTCACCTCTCGTTCTTCTAAACTCCAGAGAGTATAGGCCCAATCTACTCAATCTCTACTCATAGGACAGCCCCCTCATCCCAGGAATCAATCTAGTGAACCTTGGTTGCACCGCCTCTAAGGCAAGTATATCCTTCCTTAGGTAAGGAGATCAAAACTGTGCACAGTACTCCAGGTGTGGTTTCACCAGGGCCCTGTACAATTGTAGCAAGACTTCCTTACTCTAGTACTCCAACCTGCTTGCAATAAAGGCCAACATACCATTTGTCTTCATACTTGCTTGCTGTACCTGCATGCTAACTTATTGTGTTTCTTGTACTAGGACACCTAAGTCTCTTTGAACACCAACATTTAATAGTTTCTCACCATTTAAAAAATATTCTGTTTTTCTATTCTTCCTACCAAAGTGGATAACTTCACACTTCCCCACATTGTAATCGATTTGCCATGTTCTTGCCTACTCAGTCAACCTGTCTATATCTCTCTGCAGCCTCTTTGCATCCTCCTCACAGCTTATTTTCCCACCGAACTTTGTATCATCAGAAAACTTGGATCCGTTGCACTCGGTCCCTTCATCTAAGTCATTAATATAGATTGTAAATAGCTGAGGCCCAAGCACTGATCCTTGCGGCAACCCACTAGTTACAGACTGCCAACCGGAAAATGATCCGTCTATCCCTACTCTCTGTTTTCTGTCCGTTAACCAATCCTCTATCCATGCTACTATATTACCCCCAACCCCATGAGCCCTTATCTTGTGTAGCAACCATTTATGTGGCTCCTTATCGAATGCCTTTTGGAAATCCAAATATACTACATCCACTGGTTCCCCTTTATCGACACTGCTGGTTACATCCTCAAAAAACTCTAATAAATTTGGTAAACACGATTTCCCTTTCAAAAAACCATGTTGTCTCTGCCTAATCATATTATGATTTTCTAAGTGCCCTGTTACCACTTTCTTAATAATAAATTCCAGCATTTTCCCTGCAACTGATGTCAGGCTAACTGGCCGGTAGTTCCTGTTTTCTCTTTCCCTCCTTTCGTGAATAGTGGGGTTACATTTGTTACCTTCTGATCTACTAGGACCATTCTTGAATCTAGGGAATTTTGAAAGATCACAACCAATGTATCCACTATCTCTGCAGCCACCTCTTTTAGAACCCTAGGATGTAGGCCATCAGGTCCAGGGGATTTGTCGGTTTTTAGTCCCATTAGTTTCTCAAGTACTGAGGGAGCGCTGCACTGTCGGAGGGGCAGTACTCAGGGAGCGCTGCACTGTCGGAGGGTCAGTACTGAGGGAGCGCTGCACTGTCGGAGGGGCAGTACTGAGGTCGCGCTACACTGCCGGAGGGGCAGTACTCAGGGAGCGCTGCACTGTCGGAGGGTCAGTACTGAGGGAGCGCTGCACTGTCGGAGGGGCAGTACTGAGGGAGCACTGCACTGTCGGAGGGGCAGTACTCAGGGAGCGCTGCACTGTCGGAGGGGCAGTACTGAGGTAGCGCTACACTGTCGGAGGGGCAGTACTCAGGGAGCGCTGCACTGTCGGAGGGGCAGTACTGAGGGAGCGCTGCACTGTCGGAGGGGCAGTATTGAGGGAGCGCCGCACTGTCGGAGGGGCAGTACTGAGGGAGCGCTGCACTGTCGGAGGGGCAGTATTGAGGGAGCGCTGCACTGTCGGAGGGGCAGTGCTGAGGGAGCGCTGCACTGTCGGAGGGGCAGTACTGAGGAAGCGCTGCTGTGCCGGAGGGGCAGTACTGAGGGAGTGCTGCTCTGTCGGAGGTGCCGTCTTTCAGATGAGACGTTAAACCGAGGCCCCATCTGCCCTCTCAGGTGGATGTAAAAGATCCCACGGCCACTATTTCGAAGAAGAGCAGGGGCGTTATCCCCAGTGTCCTGGGGCCAATATTTATCCCTCAATCAACATCACTAAAACAGATTATCTGGTTGTCACATTACTGTTTGTGGGAGCTTGCTGTGCATAAATTGGCTGCCGCGTTTCCTACACTTCAAAAAGTACTTCATTTGCTGGAAAGCGCTCTGGGACATCCTGAGGTTGTGAAAGACGCTATAGAAATGCAAATCTTTCTTTATTGAATAAGGGCTCCCTCTGTTGGAGAGAGAGAAAATTACATCATAGATTTGTACAGCACAGAAGGAGGCCATTCGGCCCATCGTGCCTGTGCCGGCTCTTTGAAAGAGCTCTCCAATTAGTCCCACTCCCCCTGCTCTTTCCCCACAGCCCTGCAAATATTTCCTTTTCAAGTATTTATCCAATTCCCTTTTGAGAGTTACTATTGAATCTTCTTCCACCGCCCTTTCAGGCAGCGCATTCCAGATCACAACAACTCGCTGTGTTGAAAAAATTCTCCTCATCTCCCCCTCTGGTTCTTTTGCCAATTATTTGGATCTGGGATTCACTCCCCCAAAGCGCTTTGGATGTTGGGGGCCAATTTAAATTCGCAAGATTGATAGGGTTAGAAATTCACTGTAGCCCAGGAATGGGCGGTCATTAGAAAAGTTGGAGAATTAGTGCCAGGCGTTAATGCTTTAGACTGCATGCAAAATTCGTGCTCACTGCTCAAAGAAATGATTGGAGTCCTAATTCAAGTCTTTAAGCCCAAGTTCATTGGCATTACACTCAAAGGGTGGACCAATATCAGGTGCAGTCTAATCGCAAGTCATAGAAACATAGAAACATAGAAGATAGGAGCAGCAGTAGGCCATTCGGCCCCTCGAGCCTGCTCCGCCATTCGATGAGATCATGGCTGATCATCCAAATTCAGTACCCTGTCCCTGCCTTCTCCCCATATCCCTTGATACCTTTAGCTTTAAGAAATATATCTAACTCATTCTTGAATATATTTAATGACTTGGCCTCAACTACCTTCTGTGGTAGAGAATTCCACAGGTTCACCACTCTCTGGGTGAAGAAATTCCTCCTCATTTCTATCCTAAATGGCTTACCCCTTATCCTTAGATTATGACCCCTGGTTCTGGACTCTCCGACCATCGGGAACATTCTTCCTGCATCTAGTTTGTCCAGACCTGTCAGAATTTTATATGTTTCGATGAGATCCCCTCTCGTTCTTCTATACTCCAGCGAGTATAAGCCCAATTGACCCAATCTCTCCTCATATGTCATTCCTGCCATCCCAGGTATCAGCCTTGTGAATCTTCGCTGAACTCCTTCCATGGCAAGAACATCCTTCCTCAGATAAGGCGACCAAAACTGTACACAGTACTCAAGGTGTGGTCTCACCAAGGCCCTGTACAACTGCAGCAGGACATCCCTGTTCCTGTACTCAAACCCTTTCGCTATGAAGGCCAACATACCATTTGCCTTCTTAACCGCCTGCTGCATCTGCATGCTTACCTTCAGCGACTGGTGCACAAGGACACCCAGGTCTCGTTGCACTTCCCCTTCTCCCAATCTATTGCCATTCAGATAATAGTCTGCCTTTCTGTTTTTGACACCAAATTGGATAACCTCGCATTTATCCACGTTATCTTGCATCTGCCACGCTTCTGCCCACTCACCCAACCTGTTCAAATCATCCTGGAGTTTCTCGGTATCCTCCTCGCAGCACACACGCCCACCCAGCTTTGTGTCATCTGCAAACTTGGAGATATTACATTTAGTTCCCTTATCTAGATCATTAATATATATTGTGATGTGTCATGAATGCCACAGGCTTTTTTCAGTACTTAAAGGGAAGGTTCATTGATGCTGCAGAAACGCATTCTCAGCATTGCTGGCTGTGCAGCTGCCTCAGCAAGCAGCAGCACATCAAGGAGAAGGAGCCAGAGGACTGAAGCAGCTGTACTCATGGCAGATCTGTGTTCCCCAGGACCCATACACAGTGCAGGAAGAGCCTTTCGCACTTTCCATCTAATCATGCTGTATGCATGCATTTCTCCCTTCCTGCCCCCCTCCCATCACCTTAACCCGACTCTTGTGCCTTTATGCTTTCAGATAATCAGCAAGTACTGAAGCAACCTGTCCCTGAGGGCACCGTAGAGAGCGAGGTGGGAGAAGAGGAGGAGGAAGAACACACCGCGTCACTGCATGTCTCACCTGCAGGCACCAGCTCAGATACTGGCACTACACGTTCTTTAGAGGCTAGTATAGTAGCGGAGTCTGCACAGGGTGAGGCACCAGGGACGAGTGGGCTGCAGTAAGGCCAGGGGGAAAGGGTAGGTCAGGGGCCAGCTCCCCGGAGGGCAAGTTTGCGCGCGAGTTCTACTGCACAGGACTCAGATGAGGACCTCAATGGGGAGGCGTTTAGAAGAAGGGTGATGGGCATGCACACGGAGATGATGGGTGCAATGGCAAGGGTGCCTGAAAGCCTCTCGGCAATGGTAAGGAGCGTGGAGGAGTCCACCTCCAACATTGCACAAGGCTCTGCGCACACCATGGAGCCCATCATTTCCAGTCTGCAAAGGATGGTAGACTCCCAGAGAGGCCGTGGCGACCCAAACCTGATGCCACATATGATGGGCGATCTGGCAGCTTCCATTGCAGCACAGGTGGAAGCGACGCAACGTCTTAGTGCTGTAATGCAGTCTATGCTTGGTGGCATTCAATCTCAGACAGCTCTCATGCAGTCTCAGCTTGATGCCACGCAAGCTCTGACTGCTGCCATCGTGGCTGGGTCTACCACCGTCCACCGGGGCTTTCACGGTATCGCAGCAGGCCAGCAATCTGTGCTCCAACAGATTGCTAGGGATGCTGAGGTGCTGCCCCGGGGGAGTGGCAGTGGGTCAGTGGAGCAGGAACTGCTCCCACCACTGGCACTCCGCCATTGTCCTTGTCGCTGCCTGTCATCCAGCCAGCCCAGACTGTTGCCTGAGGTGGTGCAGTCTACAGCCGGGCCTTCCAGGCTCAGAGCTGGTCGAGACTCCTCCACGCTCCTTACCGGGTCAAAGTGCAGAAAAATATTAATCAGACAAAGTTGAAGGCACTTTATCTAAATGCACGTAGCATTTGCAACAAGGTGGATGAATTAATGGCACAAATAGAAGTAAATGGGTATGATGTAATTGCCATTACAGAGACATGGTTGCAGGGTAACCAAAGCTGGGAACTGAATGTTCCAGGGTACTCAACATTTAGGAAGGACAGACAAAAAGGAAAAGGAGGTGGCGTAGCGCTGTTAATAAGGGATGAGATCAGTATGGTAGAGATAAAAGATCTTGGCTCGGCAGATCGTGATGTAGAACTGGAATCAGTTTGGGTGGAGCTAAGAAACAGCAAAGAGCAGAAAACATTGGTGGGAGTTGTGTATAGGCCACCAAACAGTAATGGTAATGTAGGGCACAGTATCAATCAAGAGATTAGAAGTGCATGTAACAAGGGCAATAATGTAATCATGGGGGACTTTAATCTACATATTGACTGGGCAAATCAAATTACGACTAATGGTGTGGAGGACGAATTCTTGGAATGCATGCGAGATGGTTTCCTGGATCAGCATGTGGAGGAGCCAACCAGGGAACAGACTATTCTGGATCTGGTACTGTGTAATGAGAAAGGGCTAATCAATAATCTTGTGGTAAAGGGGCCTTTAGGGACAAGTGATCATAATATGATTGAATTTTACATTAAGTTTGAGAGTGATGTAGTCCAATCTGAAACTAAGGTCTTCAATCTAAACAGAGGAAACTACAAGGGTATGAGGGACAAGTTGGCCATGGTAGATTGGGAGACTACACTAAAAGGTATGAAGGTGGACATACAATGGCTAACATTCAAGGAAATAATGCATAATTTGCAACAAACATATATTCCTCTAGGGCATAAAAACCCAAAAGGAAAAGTGATCCAACCATGGCTAACAAAAGAAATTAAAGCTAGTATTAAGTCAAAGGAGGAAGCTTATAAAATTGCCAGAAAAAGCGGTCAGCCTGAGGATTGGGATCTTTTAAGAAATCAGCAAAGGGGGACCAACAAATTGATGAAGAAAGGGAAAATGGAATATGAGCACAAACTAGCGAAAAATACAAAACTGGATTGTAAAAGCTTCTATAGGTATGTCAGAGACGGGGGAATTTATAATGGGGAATGAGGAAATGACAGAGAAATTCAATAAATACTTTGGGGGAAAAATTCAGTTGGTTACGCCTCCCGTTAGCGCCTTAAGAGGGCACTAATGGGGAGCAAAGCAACTAGCGCCCGGGCGCAGCGATGTTTGCGCCGCTCGCGAAATTAACAAGACATTTTGCGGTGGCGCTAAACACTACCGCCACGATCTCCTGCGCCGGCAGATCGTGACGTCAGTTGAGTGCGCAACGCCCCGGTAGCGCCCCGGAGCGGATATTGAGTGGCGCCCCCTGCCTTACTGCCTGCCGCTAGCAACGACAGGTTGAGGGGAGCGTTTTGTAGTCAGGAAGGGACTGGGGGAGTGCTATTTAAAGGCGACCGCTTCCTGCCTTTTATTGTTGATGACATTTTTGAACCACGCATTCTGAGAGAGAGAGAGAGAGACTTCTGGAGAGATTCAATGCTGTGTGAAGGAGTTTTGGGTACTGAGCAGCACTTTGCAGGTTCATTTTGATTTGCCCTTCCTTGTATCGATTTAGAAGAGACTGTGGGGGCTGCACTCTGAGCTCTTTCCCTGGTTCTCTCCATTGTTCTATCCAGCAGATTTGACGTACAGGTCTCTCCATCCCGAGATTCAAGGCTGCAATGAGCAGGATGTGGATGGAAAGCAAGATCAACCGTCCCCTTTAAGAACTGGCCGGCGCCATTGTGTGTGTGTTCCATTGCTGACTGACATCACATGAGCTTCACCAGAGCTCTGAGGTAACGCCTCGCTCCTCGGCCTTTGCGCCTTAAGACAGGTGTGAAGCGCTTGATTTAGCGCTCCAATCACCTCCAGGGGCGATAAAAGTCAAGTTTGCAGTCGGAGGCGATAATTAGCGCCAGGCGCCAATCTTTGCGCCCGGCCGATAATTGCGCCCCAAATGGGGCGATACTGAATTTCTCCCCCCTTGTTTCTATCTTCACGGAGGAAGACACAAAAAACCTCCCAGAAATAACATAAGAACATAAGAACATAAGAAAAAGGAGCAGGAGTAGGCCAATCGGCCCCTCGAGCCTGCTCCGCCATTCAATAAGATCATGGCTGATCTGATCCTAACCGCCAATCTACTATCTACTATCACAGAACCATCTCCTGCATCTAACAGAATTGCACACACGAAATAGGAGCAGAATCAGGCTACACGGTCCCTGGGCCCGCTCCACTACCCACAGGGCCATGACCGATCCGAACCTAGACTCATGTCCAAATTCCTGCCCGCTCCCCGTAACCCTTAATGCCCTTTACTTCTAGGAAACTGTCTATTTCTGTTTTAAATTTATTTAATGATGTAGCTTCTACAGCTTTTTGTGGCAGCATATTCCATGGACCTACCACCCTCTGAGTGAAGTAGTTCCTCCTCATCTCAGTTTTGAAAGAGCAGCCCCTTATTCTAAGACTATGTCCCCTAGTTCTAGTCTCACCCGTCATCGGGAACATCCTCCCCGCATCCACCCGATCCAACCCCTTCACAATCTTATATGTTTCAATAAGATCGCCTCTCATTCTTCTGAACTCCAATGAGTAGAGTCCCAATCTACCCAACCTCTCCTCATATGACCACCCCCTCATCCCCGGGATTAACTGAGTGAACCTTTTTTGCACTGCCTCGAGAGCAAGGATGTCTTTCCTTAAGTAAGGACACCAAAACTGTATGCAGTATTCCAGGTGCGGTCTCACCAATACCTTATACAACTGAAGCAATACCTCCCTATTTTTATATTCTATCCCCCTAGCAATGAAAGCCAACATTCCATTTGCCTTCTTAATCACTTGCTGCACCTGCATACTAACCTTTTGAGTTTCGTGCACCAGGACCCCCAGATCCCTTTGCACTTCAGTACTCTCCAGTTTCTTGCCATTAAGATAATAAATTGCTCTAGGATTTTTCCTGCCAAAGTGCATCACCTCACACTTTCCAGTGTTGTATTCCATCTGCCAAATCTCTGCCCACTTACTTAGCCTGTCTATGTCCCCTTGCAGGTTTTTTATGTCCTCCTCACTCACTACTTTCCCTCCCATCTTTGTATCATCTGCAAATTTTGATATGTTACACTTGGTCCCTTCCTCCAAATCGTTAATATAGATTGTAAAGAGTTGGGGACCCAGCACTGACCCCTGTGGAACACCACTAGTTACTGATTGCCAGTCTGAGAATGAACCATTTATCCCAACTCTTTGCTTTCTGTTAGATAGCCAATCCTCTATCCATGCCAGAATATTACCCCCAATCCCGTGATTTTTTACCTTAAGCAATAATCTTTTGTGTGGCACCTTGTCAAATGCCTTTTGGAAGTCTAAATACACTACGTCCACTGGTTCCCCTTTATCCACTCTATATGTTACTTCCTCAAAGAACTCCAGCAAATTTGTCAAACATGACTTCCCCTTCGTAAAACCATGCTGACTTTGTCCTATTAAATTATGATTATCCAAATGTCCTGTTACTGTTTCCTTAATAATGGACTCCAAAATTTTACCTACCACAGATGTTAGGCTAACCGGTCTATAGTTACCAGCCTTCTGTCTACTGCCCTTTTTAAATAAGGGTGTTACATTAGCAGTTTTCCAGTCTGCCGGGATCTTTGCTGAGTCCAGGGAGTTTTGAAAAATTATTACCAATGCATCTACAATCCCAACCGCCACTTCCTTCAAGACTCTAGGATGTAAGCCATCAGGTCCAGGTGATTTATCCGCCTTGAGTCCCATTATTTTACCGAGTACCACTTCCTTAGTGATTTTGATGGTGTTTAGCTCCTCTCCCCCTATAGCCCCCTGTTTGTCCAGTGTTGGGATATTCTTAGTGTCCTCTACTGTAAACCAAGAAAACCAATGGTGGGGCGAGAATGAGGAACTTAAAGAAATTATTATTAGTAAAAAAACAGTACTAGCAAAATTAATGGGGCTAAAAGTCGATAAATCCCAAGGACCGGATGACCTACATCCTAGGGTTTTACAAGAGGTGGCCATTGGAATAGTGGACGCATTGGTTGTCATCTTCCAAAATTCTGTAGATTCTGGAATGGTTCCTGCAGATTGGAGGATAGCAAATGTAACCCCGCTATTTAAGAAAGGAGGGAGAGAGAAAACGGGGAACTACAGACCTGTTAGCCTCACATCAGTAGTTGGGAAAATGCTGGAATCTATTATAAAGGATGCAATAACTGGGCACTTAGAAACTGATAGTAAGATTGGGCAGAGTCAACATGGATTTATGAAAGGGAAATCCTGTTTGACAAACCTATTGGAGTTCTTTGAGGATGTAACTAGTGGAGTAGACAAAGGGGAACCGGTAGATGTGGTGTATTTGGATTTTCAGAAGGCCTTCGATAAGGTCCCACACAAGAGGTTGGTGAACAAAATTAGGGCACATGGAATTGGGGGTAATATACTAGCATGGATTGAGAATTGGTTAACAGACAGAAAACAAAAAGTAGGGATAAATGGGTCTTTTTCAGGATGGCAGGCTGTGACTAGTGGGGTACCGCAAGGATCGGTGCTTGGGCCCCAGCTATTCACAATCTATATCAATGATTTGGAAAGGGGAATAAATGTAACATTTTCAAATTTGCTGATGACACAAAGCTAGGTGGCAGTGTTAGTTGTGAAGAGGATGTGAAGAGGCTTCAAGGGGATCTCGACAGGCTCAGTGAGTGGGCGAGAACATGGCAGATAAATATAATGTGGATAAATGTGAAGTTATCCACTTTGGTAGAAAAAACAGAAAGGCAGAGTATTTCCTAAATGGTGAAAGATTGGGGAATGCAGATGCTCAAAGGGACCTGGGTGTCCTTGTACATGAGTCACTGAAAGTGAATGTGCAGGTGCAGCAAGCCATTAGGAAGGCAAATGGTATGCTGGCCTTCATTACAAGAGGATTTGAGTACAGGAGTAAAGAAGTCTTACTCCAATTATATAGGGCCTTGGTGAGACCACACCTGGGGTACTGTGTACAATTTTGATCTCCTTACCTAAGGAAGGATATACTTGCCATAGAGGGAGTGCAATGAAGGTTCACGAGATTGATTCCTGGGATGGCGGGACTGTTGTATGAGAAGAAATTGAGTAAACTGGGCCTGTATTCTCTTGAATTCAGAAGAATGAAAGGCGATCTCATTGAAGCATACAAAATTATTATAGGGCTTGATAGGATGGATGCTGGGAGAATGTTTCCCTTGGCTGGGGAGTCTAGAACCATGGGCCACAGCCTCAGGATAAAGGGTAGGCCATTCAGGGCTGAGATGAGAAGAATCTTTGGAATTCTCTACCCCAGAGGGCTGTGGAGGCTCAGTCATTGGGTATATTCAAAACAGAATTCGATAGATTTCTGACTAGTAAGGGCATCAAGGGATATGGCGATAAGACCGGTGAATGGAGTTGAGGCAGAAGATCCATGATCTCATTGAATGGCGGAGCAGGCTCGAAGGGCCAAATGGCCGACTCCTGCTCCTATTTCTTATGTTCTTATGAAAGCGTCCTGCCATCTGAAGTCTCCCATACGGACACTCAGCAGCCTTCCACCTGCCCTACTGCAGCCATTGGGCCAACACTTCGTAGGAGCACTCCCTCGCTCCTGTTCCCCCTCCTCATTGTCCTCCTCACCTTCCTCTTCCTCCTCCTGACGTGGTCCCGCAATCCCTGGTGGCAAGGGCTGGGCCCTCATGATGGCCAAGTTGTGGAGCATGCAGCAGACCACCACGAAACGGGACACCCGCCAAGCCGAGTACTGGAGGGCTCCTCCTGAGCGGTCAAGGCAGCGAAACCATTGCTTGAGCACTCCGATGGTCTGCTCGGTGATGTTCCTGGTGGCAGCATGGCTCTCATTATATGAGTGCTGGGCAGTAGTGTTGGGATTGCAGAGGGGAGTCATGAGCTAGTCGGATAGCCCTTGTCGTGGTGGCTAGAAGAGTGCTGGCACACCGGGCTGGCGCCGGATGAAGGCATCATGGCTGCTGCCAGGATAGCGGGCATTCACATTGAGGATTCGCTGTGTGTGGTCACACACCAACTGCACATTAAGTGCGTGGTAGCCTTTGCAGTTATGGAAGATCTCAGGATTGTTATGCGGTGCCCACAAAGCCACGTGGGTGCAGTCAATGGTGCCCTGCACCATGGGGAATCCTGCTATCTTGGCAAAGCCACATGCACGCTCGTCCTGCTTCTCTCTGGTGATGGGGAAGAAAATGTAGTCTCTTCTCCTGGTGCAGAGAGCCTCTGTGACCTCCCGGATGCAGCGATGGCCGGCGAACTGAGAGATGTTAGTTATGTCTCCTGTTGCAGACTGGACGGATCCGCTGGTGAAGAAATTGAGGGCGACGGTGACCTTGACTGCCATTGGGAGAGCCATGGCCACCCTGATCTGAGGCTGGAGGTCTGGTTGCAGCAGGTGGCTGAGTTCTGTGACCACCTCCTTGCTGAAGTGAAGCCTTCTAATACACTGCTGCTCGCTTAATTGAAGGTAGGAGAAGTGCTCTCGGAAGACCCTTGGAGGGTAAGGCTTCCTGTTGAGAGCCCTGATGGTCCTCCTCCTCCCTCTGACCACATGTTCCAGTCTTTCTCGCTGTCTCCGCTCCCTCCACCATAGATCCTGGAGGGTGAGGTCGACTGCTAGTACAGCCCCCTTTAATGTTACCAAGTGTAGCAGTTTGATTTTTTTAAGAATAAATGTAGCTACTTTCTAGTTGCCGCAACACTCCTGATACTAAATAACCTTGAAATTACGGAAAGAGACTGTTGGACTATGTGAAACTGACAAGATACCACTGAAACTGCACTAACCTACAGCTGTGACTCATTACTCATGATCCCTTTAAATAACGTCCCTGGAGCCAGCTTCCTGCTGTGTCACGCCAGCTCTCCCTGTCGCTGTTTCCTCCAGGCGTTAAGAAGGTGGTGACAATCAATTTTGCAGATCGGGCAGTCAGTGAGTGTCGGGCGGTCAGTGAGTGTCGGGCGGTCAGTGAGTGTCGGGCGGTCAGTGAGTCAGTGAGTGTCGGGCGGTCAGTGAGTCAGTGAGTGTCGGGCGGTCAGTGAGTGTCGGGCGGTCAGTGAGTCAGTGAGTGTCGGGCGGTCAGTGAGCGTCGGGCGGTCAGTGAGTGTCGGGCGGTCAGTGAGTCAGTGAGTGTCGGGTGGTCAGTGAGTGTCGGGGAGTCAGTGAGTGTCGGGCGGTCAGTGAGTGTCGGGCGGTCAGTGAGTCAGTGAGTGTCGGGCGGTCAGTGAGTGTCGGGCGGTCAGTGAGTCAGTGAGTGTCGGGCGGTCAGTGAGTGTCGGGTGGTCAGTGAGTCAGTGAGTGTCGGGCGGTCAGTGAGTGTCGGGTGGTCAGTGAATGTCGGGCGGTCAGTGAGTCAGTGAGTGTCGGGTGGTCAGTGAGTGTCGGGTGGTCAGTGAGTCAGTGAGTGTCGGGCGGTGAGTGAGTGTCGGGCGGTCAGTGAGTCAGTGAGTGTCGGGCGGTCAGTGAGTGTCGGGCGGTCAGTGAGTGTCGGGCGGTCAGTGAGTGTCGGGCGGTCAGTGAGTGTCAGGCGGTCAGTGAGTCAGTGAGTGTCGGGCGGTCAGTGAGTGTCGGGCGGTCAGTGAGTGTCGGGCGGTCAGTGAGTCAGTGAGTGTCGGGCGGTCAGTGAGTCAGTGAGTGTCGGACGGTCAGTGAGTGTCGGGCGGTCAGTGAGTCAGTGAGTGTCGGACGGTCAGTGAGTGTCGGGCGGTCAGTGAGTCAGTGAGTGTCGGGCGGTCAGTGAGTGTCGGGCGGTCAGTGAGTCAGTGAGTGTCGGGCGGTCAGTGAGTGTCGGGCAGACAGTGAGTCAGTGAGTGTCGGGCGGTCAGTGAGTGTCGGGCGGTCAGTGAGTGTCGGGCGGTCAGTGAGTGTCGGGCGGTCAGTGAGTCAGTGAGTGTCGGGCGGTCAGTGAGTCAGTGAGCGTCGGGCGGTCAGTGAGTGTCGGGCGGTCAGTGAGTCAGTGAGTGTCGGGCGGTCAGTGAGTGTCGGGCAGTCAGTGAGTGTCGGGCGGTCAGTGAGTGTCGGGCGGTCAGTGAGTGTCGGGCGGTCAGTGAGTGTCGGGCAGTCAGTGAGTGTCGGGCAGTCAGTGAGTGTCGGGCGGTCAGTGAGTCAGTGAGTGTCGGGCGGTCAGTGAGTGTCGGGCGGTCAGTGAGTCAGTGAGTGTCGGGCGGTCAGTGAGTCAGTGAGTGTCGGGCGGTCAGTGAGTGTCGGGCAGTCAGTGAGTGTCGGGCAGTCAGTGAGACATTGGCTCCCGGTCCAGCAACGCCTCGATTTCAAAATTCTCATCCTTGTTTTCAAATCCCTCCATGGCCTCGCCGCTCCCTATCTCTGTGACCTCCTCCAGCCCCACAACCGCCCCCCCACCCCCGAGATCTCTGCGCTCCTCTAAATCTGGCCTCTTAAGGATCCCTGATTTTAATCGCTCCACCATTGGTGGCCGTGCCTTCTGTTGCCGGGGCCCCAAGCTCTGGAATTCCCTCCCTAAACCTCTCCGCCTCTCTCTCCTCCTTCAAGATGCTCCTTAAAACCGACCTCTTTCACCTGTCCTAATGTCTCCTTATGTGGCTCGGGGTCAAATTTTGTTTTATAATACTCCTGTGCAGCACCTTGGGACATTTTACTACGTTAAAGGTGCTGTATAAATACAAGTTGTTGTTGTTGTTTAGTGGGGATTTTTAGAGTCAGAAACAGGAACTGGGGCCAGAGAAACTAATTCCAGTAATTGTGGCGTCAGTTGAATGGATGCAGTGATTCCCACTCTCACACACCTGGAGGTTAACACAACTCCTGTTGCGGGCGGGCACCACCTTGTGAAACGTATGGGTGGCTCGGCCGTGTACAGGTAAGAGCTCTGTTGGAGAGCTTGAACTAAAGCAGGTTGTGCCTCGTTTACTGAGCTCAGCCAGAGCAGCACTGGGGCGAGGGCTAACACACTCTCACTGGAGCAAAGGCATGGAAAAAATCTCTCTCCAGCTTCTCTTCATTTGTGCCCTCATAATTTCATGAGTGTTTGCTTGGCTCAGTGCACTCTCCCCTCTGAGTCAGAAGGCTGTGGGTTCGACACCCGCTCCAGAGACTTGAGCACAAAAAAATTTAAGCTGGCACTCCACTGCAGCGCTGAGGGAGCGCCGCACTGTCGGAGGGTCAGCGCTGAGGGAGCGCCACACTGTCGGGGAAAGAAAGAAAGACTTGCTTTTCTACAGCGCCTTTCACGACCACCGGACGTCTCAAAGTGCTTTACAACCAATGAAGTAATATTTGGAGTGTAGTCACTGTTGTAATGTGGGAAACGCAGCAACCAATTTGCACACTGCAAGCTCCCACAGACAGTAATGTGATAATGACCAGATAATCTGGTTTTGTGATGTTGATTGAGGGATAAATATTGGCCAAGACACCGGGGATAACTCCCCTGCTCTTCTTCAAAATAGTGGCCATGGCATCTATTACGTCCACCTGAGAGGGCAGACGGGGCCTCGGTTTAACGTCTCAGCTGAAAGACGGCGCCTCCGACAGTGCAGCACTCCCTCAGCACTGCACTGTGAGTGCCAGCCTAGCTTTATGTGCTCCAGTCCCTGGAGTGGGACTACGAACCCACAACCTTCTGACTCAGAGGCGAGTGTGCTACTAGCTGAGCCACAGCTGACACTCCAGCGCAGTGCTGAGGGAGTGCTGCACTGTCGGAGGTGCCGTCTTTCGGATGAGACGTTAAACTGAGGCCCCGTCTGCTCTCTCAGGTGGACGTAAAAGATTCCACGGCACTATTTCAAAGATGATCAGGGCGTTCTACCCGGTGTCCTGGCCAATATTTATCTCTCAACCAACATCACTAAAGACACATGACCTGGTCATTTATCTTATCATTGTTTGTGGGAGCTTGCTGTGCGCAAATTAGCTGCCGCGTTTCCAACATTACAACAGTGACTACAGTTCAAAAGTACTTCATTGGCTGTAAAGTGCGTTGGGACGTCCTGAGGAATCTCAAAGACGCTGGAGAAAGGAAAGTGCATGGTTAAGATACAGAGTAAAGCTCCCTCTACACTGTCCCATCAAACACTCCCAGGGCAGGGACAGCACGGGTTAGATACAGAGTAAAGCTCCCTCTACACTGTCCCATCAAACACTCCCAGGGCAGGTACAGTACGGGTTAGATACAGAGTAAAGCTCCCTCTACACTGTCCCCATCAAACACTCCCAGGGCCGGTACAACACGGGGTAGATACAGAGTAAAGCTCCCTCTACACTGTCCCATCAAACATTCCCAGGGCCGGTACAACACGGGGTAGATACAGAGTAAAGCTCCCTCTACACTGTCCCATCAAACACTCCCAGGGCAGGTACAGCACGGGTTAGATACAGAGTAAAGCTCCCTCTACACTGTCCCATCAAACATTCCCAGGGCCGGTACAACACGGGGTAGATACAGAGTAAAGCTCCCTCTACACTGTCCCATCAAACACTCCCAGGGCAGGTACAGCACGGGTTAGATACAGAGTAAAGCTCCCTCTACACTGTCCCATCAAACACTCCCAGGGCAGGTACAGCACGGGTTAGATACAGAGTAAAGCTCCCTCTACACTGTCCCATCAAACACTCCCAAGGCAGGTACAGCACGGGTTAGATACAGAGTAAAGCTCCCTCTACACTGTCCCATCAAACACTCCCAGGGCAGGTACAGCACGGGTTAGATACAGAGTAAAGCTCCCTCTACATTTCCCCAACAGTGTGTGTTGAGAAGAGATCCAGTAAAGACTGAACTTTATTGAAGATACAAAGGAAAATACATGAATGCTGTAAATCAGAAATAAAATTTATTAAAAATGGTCAGTCAGTGTGTGAAAGAGAGAGCTTGATGTCAGCAGCTCTTCCCTGAAATGTGAATCAGTGTCTGATGTCTCCTGACTCACTAACATTTTCTCTTCTAACTTTGTTGGAGTTGTGTGGACTGGGAGCTGGTCTTTTTGTGGTGGCGAGGATTGGTTGGCGAGTGGGCGGGGGAGAGACTTGAACACTGAGCAAAACTCCAACAATCTTCCACAGAGCTTTAACAGAAATCCCTGCAGGAACCTTCTAGAAGCCCCGCGAAGCCTGGCTGAGCCTGTCTTCTTTCTCTGAACAAACAACTGTGACCTAGAAAAGTCTGTTGGTGATTTTAATGAGTTTGTGTGACATTTCTCTCTCTTCTGTTTTCAGCAGCGGTTTAATACAAGAGAGTAATTTCTCGGAGGAACATAGGAACAGGAGGAGGCCATTCAGCCCCTCGAGTCTGTTCCACCATTCAATGAGATCATGGCTGATCTGTATCTTAACTCCATCTACCTCATCTCAGTCTTAAATGGCCGACCCGTTATTCTGAGACTGTGACCCCTGGTTCTAGACTCCCCAACCTGGGGAAACATCCTCCCTGCATCGACCCTGTCAAGCTCTGTAAGAATTTTGTATGTTTCAATGAGATCACCTCTCATTCTTCTAAACTCTAGGGAATATAGGCCTAGTCTATTCAATCTCTCCTCATAGGACAATCCCCACTTCCCAGGAACTAGTCTGGTGAACCTTTGTTGCACTCCCTCTGTAACAAGTAGATCCTTCATTAGGTAAGGAGACCAAAACTGTACACAATACTCCAGGTGTGATCTCACCAGGGCCCTATATATTTGCAGTAAGGCGTCTTTACTCTTATACTCAAATTCTCTTGTAATAAAGGCTAACATACCATTTGCTTTCCTAATTGCTTGCTGTACCTGCATGTTAACTTTCATTGACTCATGTACAAGGACACTCGGGTCCCTCTGAACACCAACATTTCCCAATCTCTCACCATTTAAAAAATACTCTGCTTTTCTATTTTTCCAACCGAAGTGGATAACTTCACATTTCTCCACATTATATTCCATTTGCCATGTTCTTGCCCACTCACTTAGCCTGTCTATATCCCCTTGAAGCCTCCTTGCATCTTGCTCACAACTTACATTCCCACCCAGCTTTGTATCGTCAGCAAACTTGGATATATTGCATTTGGTCCCCTCATCCAAATCATTGATGTAGTTTGTGAATAGCTGAGGCCCAAGCACTGATGCTTGCGGCCTGCCAACCCGAAAATGACCCGTTTATTCCTACTCTCTGTTTTCTGTCTGTTAACCAATCCTCAATCCATGCTAATATGACTAATATTTATCCCTCAATCAACATCACTATAAAACAGAAGATCTGGTCATTATCACATTGCTGTTTGTGGGAGCTTGTTGTGCGCAAATTGGCTGCCGCGTTTCCTACATTACAACAGTGACTGCACTTCAAAAAGTACTTCACTGGCTGTAAAGTGCTTTGGGACGTCCTGAGGTTGTGAAAGGTGCTATAGAAATGCAAGTCTCTCTTGCTTCTATTGTTTAATGTCCATTCCCTCCTTTGAGAAGCACCTTTTGGGATGTTCTGCTAACTTAAAGGCGCTACACCAGTGAGAGTCTTTGCTACAGATCTGTGTTCCATTACTGTTTGTTGCAGCGTTCCCGAGAGTGACTGTGGAGCAAGGTGAGGGGTGGGAACACACGGCCCTTGACCACAGAATGGTACCAGGGATGAGGGACCTCGGTGACATGGAGAGACCGGAGAATTTTGGGTTGTTCTCCTTAGAGCAGAGATGGTTAAGTTGGAGATTTAATCGAGATGTTCAAAATCATGAAGCGTTTTTATAGAGTAAATAAGGAGAATGTTTCCACTGGCAGGAGGGTCGGTAACCAGAGAAACGCGCTGCCTGAAAGGGCGGTGGAAGCAGATTCAATAGTAACTTTCAATCGGAAATTGGCTAAATACTTGAGGGGGTAACATCTGCAGGGCTGTGGGGAAAGAGCAGGGGGGAGTGGGACTAATTGGAGAGCTCGTTCAAAGAGCCGGCTCAGGCACGATGGGCCGAATGGCCTCCTTCTGTGCTGTAAGATTCGATGATTCTATGATATGTTAGTCAGTAACCCAACTCCCAATGGTCAGTGCAGGGGCTACAGTGAAGGTCGTCCCACGTTCAGTATCCCAGAAGGTGGGGCTGTTCTCCCTAGGAAAAAACCGGAGACTGGACTCACTGTGTGCGCGGTTTACTGCTCCCGATTACAAATAAATCAAGGAGTTCGGAATCCAGGCATTCTGCTTTAACAGTCCTGAAATGTGGAACAGTCCAACTGAAGTTATGGCTTTCGGACACAAGGTGGCGAGCGTGGTTCTCTTGAACAGTTCCATGGTGCAGGCTAAAGAGTTACTGGGAGATTATCTCCCTCGGTTACTGAGAGATTAACTCCCTCGGTTACTGAGAGATTAACACCCTCGATTACTGAGAGATTAACTCACTCGATTACTGAGAGATTAACTCACTCGATTACTGAGAGATTAACTCACTCGGTTACTGAGAGATTAACTCCCTCGATTACTGAGAGATTAACTCCCTCGATTACTGGGAGATTAACTGCCTCGATTACTGAGAGATTAACTCCTTCGATTACTGGGAGATTAACTCCCTCGATTACTGAGAGATTAACTCACTCGGTTACTGAGAGATTAACTCACTTGATTACTGGGAGATTAACACACTCGATTACTGAGAAATTAACTCACTCGATTACTGAGAGATTAACTCCCTCGATTACTGGGAGATTAACTCGCTCGGTTACTGAGAGATTAACTCGCTCGATTAATGGGGGATTAACTCACTCGATTACTGAGAGATTAACTCACTCGATTACTGAGAGACTAAATCCCTCGATTACTGAGAGATTAACTCACTCGGTTACTGAGAGATTAACTCACTTGATTACTGGGAGATTAACACACTCGATTACTGAGAAATTAACTCACTCGATTACTGAGAGATTAACTCCCTCGATTACTGAGAGATTAACTCCCTCGATTACTGAGAGATTAACTCACTCGATTACTGAGAGATTAAATCCCTCGATTACTGAGAGATTAACTCACTCGGTTACTGAGAGATTAACTCCCTCGGTTACTGAGAGATTAACTCCCTCGATTATTGGGAGATTAACTCCCTCGATTACTGAGAGATTAACTCACTCGGTTACTGAGAGATTAACTCACTTGATTACTGGGAGATTAACACACTCGATTACTGAGAAATTAACTCACTCGATTACTGAGAGATTAACTCCCTCGATTACTGAGAGATTAACTCACTCGATTACTGAGAGATTAACTCACTCGATTACTGAGAGATTAACTCACTCGGTTACTGAGAGATTAACTCACTCGGTTACTGAGAGATTAACTCCCTCGATTACTGGGAGATTAACTCCCTCGATTACTGAGAGACTAACTCCCTCGCTAACTGAAAGATGAACTCCCTCGATTACTGAGAGATTAACTCCCTCGATTACTGGGAGATTAACTCGCTCGGTTACTGAGAGATTAACTCGCTCGATTAATGGGGGATTAACTCACTCGATTACTGAGAGATTAACTCCCTCGATTACTGGGAGATTAACTCCCTCGATTACTGAGAGATTAACTCCCTCGATTACTGAGAGATTAACTCACTCGATTACTGAGAGATTAACTCCCTCGATTACTAAGAGATTAACTCACTCGATTACTGAGAGATTAACTCCCTCGGTTACTGAGAGATTAAATCACTCGATTACTGGGAGATTAACTCCCTCGATTACAGAGAGATTATCTCCCTCGATTACTGAGAGATTAACTCCCTCGATTACTGAGAGATTAACTCCCTCGATTACTGAGAGATTAACTCCATCGGTTACTGAGAGATTAACTCACTCGATTACTGGGAAATTAACACCCTCGATTAGTGAAAGATTAACTCACTCAATTTCTGAGAGATTAACTCCCTCGATTACTGAGAGATTAACTCACTCGATTACTGAGAGATTAACTCCCTCGATTACTAAGAGATTAACTCACTCGATTACTGAGAGATTAACTCCCTCGGTTACTGAGAGATTAAATCACTCGATTACTGGGAGATTAACTCCCTCGATTACAGAGATATTAACTCCCTCGATTACTGAGAGATTAACTCCCTCGATTACTGAGAGATTAACTCCCTCGATTACTGAGAGATTAACTCCCTCGGTTACTGAGAGATTAACTCACTCGATTACTGGGAGATTAACACACTCGATTACTGAGAGATTAACTCCCTCGATTACTGAGAGATTAACTCACTCGATTACTGAGAGATTAAGTCACTCGATTAGTGAGAGATTAACTCACTCGGTTACTGAGAGATTAACTCCCTCGATTACTGCGAAATTAACTCCCTCGATTACTGAGAGATTAACTCACTCGGTTACAGGGAGAATAACTCCCTCGATTACTGGGAGATTAACTCACTCGGTTACTGAGAGATTAACTCCCTCGATTACTGGGAGATTAACTCACTCGGTTATTGAGAGATTAACTCGTTCGATTACTGAGAGATTAAATCACTCGTTTACTGGGAGATTAACTCACTCGATTACTGAGAGATTAACTCACTCGATTACTGAGAGATTAACTCACTCGATTACTGGGAGATTAACTCCCTCGATTACAGAGAGATTAACTCCCTCGATTACTGAGAGATTAACTCCCTCGATTACTGAGAGATTGACTCACTCGGTTTCTGAGAGATTAACTCCTTCGATTACTGAGAGATTAACTCACTCGATTACTGGGAAATTAACTCCCTCGATTACAGAGAGATTAACTCCCTCGATTACTGAGAGATTAACTCCCTCGATTACTGGGAGATTGACTCACTCGGTTTCTGAGAGATTAACTCCTTCGATTACTGAGAGATTAACCCACTCGATAACTGAGAGATTAACTCACTCGGTTACGGGGAGATTAACTCCCTCGATTACTGGGAGATTAACTCACTCGGTTACTGAGAGATTAAATCACTCGTTTACTGGGAGATTAACTCACTCGATTACTGAGAGATTAACTCCCTCGATTACTGGGAGATTAACTCGCTCGGTTACTGAGAGATTAACTCGCTCGATTAATGGGGGATTAACTCACTCGATTACTGAGAGATTAACTCCCTCGATTACTGAGAGATTAACTCACTCGATTACTGAGAGATTAACTCCCTCGATTACTGAGAGATTAACTCACTCGATTACTGAGAGATTAACTCCCTCGGTTACTGAGAGATTAAATCACTCGATTACTGGGAGATTAACTCCCTCGATTACAGAGAGATTAACTCCCTCGATTACTGAGAGATTAACTCCCTCGATTACTGAGAGATTAACTCCCTCGATTACTGAGAGATTAACTCACTCGGTTACTGAGAGATTAACTCACTCGATTACTGGGAGATTAACACACTCGATTACTGAGAGATTAACTCCCTCGATTACTGAGAGATTAACTCACTCGATTACTGAGAGATTAACTCACTCGATTAGTGAGAGATTAACTCACTCAATTACTGAGAGATTAACTCCCTCGATTACTGAGAGATTAACTCACTCGATTACTGAGAGATTAACTCCCTCGATTACTAAGAGATTAACTCACTCGATTACTGAGAGATTAACTCCCTCGGTTACTGAGAGATTAAATCACTCGATTACTGGGAGATTAACTCCCTCGATTAGTGAGAGATTAACTCACTCAATTACTGAGAGATTAACTCCCTCGATTACTGAGAGATTAACTCCCTCGATTACTGAGAGATTAACTCACTCGGTTACTGAGAGATTAACTCACTCGATTACTGGGAGATTAACACACTCGATTACTGAGAGATTAACTCCCTCGATTACTGAGAGATTAACTCACTCGATTACTGAGAGATTAAGTCACTCGATTAGTGAGAGATTAACTCACTCGTTTACTGAGAGATTAACTCCCTCGATTACTGAGAGATTAACTCCCTCGATTACTGAGAGATTAACTCACTCGATTACTGGGAAATTAAATCCCTCGATTACAGAGAGATTAACTCACTCGATAACTGAGAGATTAACTCCCTCGGTTACTGGGAGATTAACTCCCTCGATTACTGGGAGATTAACTCACTCGGTTACTGAGAGATTAAATCACTCGTTTACTGGGAGATTAACTCACTCGATTACTGAGAGATTAACTCCCTCGATTACTGGGACATTAACTCCCTCGATTACTGAGAGATTAACTCAATCGAATACTGGGAATTTAAGTCACTCGAATACTGAGAGATTAAATCACTCGATTACTGAGAGATTAACTCCTTCGATTACTGAGAGATTAACTCCCTCGATTACTGAGAGATTAACTCACTCGATTACTGAGAGATTAACTCCCTCGATTACTAAGAGATTAACTCACTCGATTACTGAGAGATTAAATCTCTCGATTACTGAGAGATTAACTCACTCGATTACTGAGAGATTAACTCCCTCGATTACTAAGAGATTAACTCACTCGATTACTGAGAGATTAAATCACTCGATTACTGGGAGATTAACTCCCTCGATTACAGAGAGATTAACTCCCTCGATTACTGAGAGATTAACTCCCTCGATTACTGAGAGATTAACTCCCTCGATTACTGAGAGATTAACTCCCTCGGTTACTGAGAGATTAACTCACTCGATTACTGGGAGATTAACACACTCGATTACTGAGAGATTAACTCCCTCGATTACTGAGAGATTAACTCACTCGATTACTGAGAGATTAACTCACTCGATTAGTGAGAGATTAACTCACTCAATTACTGAGAGATTAACTCCCTCGATTACAGAGAGATTAACTCACTCGATTACTGAGAGATTAACTCCCTCGATTACTAAGAGATTAACTCACTCGATTACTGAGAGATTAACTCCCTCGGTTACTGAGAGATTAAATCACTCGATTACTGGGAGATTAACTCCCTCAATTACAGAGAGATTAACTCCCTCGATTACTGAGAGATTAACTCCCTCGATTACTGAGAGATTAACTCCCTCGATTACTGAGAGATTAACTCCCTCGGTTACTGAGAGATTAACTCACTCGATTACTGAGAGATTAACACACTCGATTACTGAGAGATTAACTCCCTCGATTACTGAGAGATTAACTCACTCGATTACTGAGAGATTAAGTCACTCGATTAGTGAGAGATTAACTCACTCGGTTACTGAGAGATTAACTCCCTCGATTACTGCGAAATTAACTCCCTCGATTACTGAGATATTAACTCCCTCGATTACTGAGAGATTAACTCACTCGATTACTGAGAGGTTAACTCCCTCGATTACTGAGAGATTAACTCACTCGGTTACAGGGAGAATAACTCCCTCGATTACAGAGAGATTAACTCACTCGATAACTGAGAGATTAACTCCCTCGGTTACTGGGAGATTAACTCCCTCGATTACTGGGAGATTAACTCACTCAGTTACTGAGAGATTAAACCACTCGTTTACTGGGAGATTAACTCACTCGATTACTGAGAGATTAACTCCCTCGATTACTGGGACATTAACTCCCTCGATTACTGAGAGATTAACTCAATCGAATACTGGGAATTTAAGTCACTCGAATACTGAGAGATTAAATCACTCGATTACTGAGAGATTAACTCCTTCGATTACTGAGAGATTAACTCCCTCGATTACTGAGAGATTAACTCACTCGATTACTGAGAGATTAACTCCCTCGATTACTAAGAGATTAACTCACTCGATTACTGAGAGATTAAATCCCTCGATTACTGAGAGATTAACTCACTCGATTACTGAGAGATTAACTCCCTCGATTACTAAGAGATTAACTCACTCGATTACTGAGAGATTAACTCCCTCGGTTACTGAGAGATTAAATCACTCGATTACTGGGAGATTAACTCCCTCGATTACAGAGAGATTAACTCCCTCGATTACTGAGAGATTAACTCCCTCGATTACTGAGAGATTAACTCCCTCGATTACTGAGAGATTAACTCCCTCGGTTACTGAGAGATTAACTCACTCGATTACTGGGAGATTAACACACTCGATTACTGAGAGATTAACTCCCTCGATTACTGAGAGATTAACTCACTCGATTACTGAGAGATTAAGTCACTCGATTAGTGAGAGATTAACTCACTCGGTTACTGAGAGATTAACTCCCTCGATTACTGCGAAATTAACTCCCTCGATTACTGAGAGATTAACTCCCTCGATTAGTGAGAGATTAACTCACTCAATTACTGAGAGATTAACTCCCTCGATTACTGAGAGATTAACTCCCTCGATTACTGAGAGATTAACTCCCTCGGTTACTTAGAGATTAACTCACTCGATTACTGGGAGATTAACTCCCTCGATTACAGAGAGATTAACTCCCTCGATTACTGAGAGATTAACTCCCTCGATTACTGAGAGATTAACTCCTTCGATTACTGGGAGATTAACTCCCTCGATTACTGAGAGATTAACTCACTCAATTACTGTGAGGTTAACTCCCTCGATTACTGAGTGATTAACTCACTCGGTTACAGGGAGAATAACTCCCTCGATTACTGGGAGATTAACTCACTCGGTTACTGAGAGATTAACTCCCTCGATTACTGGGAGATTAACTCACTCGGTTATTGAGAGATTAACTCGTTCGATTACTGAGAGATTAAATCACTCGTTTACTGGGAGATTAACTCACTCGATTACTGAGAGATTAACTCACTCGATTACTGAGAGATTAACTCACTCGATTACTGGGAGATTAACTCCCTCGATTACAGAGAGATTAACTCCCTCGATTACTGAGAGATTAACTCCCTCGATTACTGAGAGATTGACTCACTCGGTTTCTGAGAGATTAACTCCTTCGATTACTGAGAGATTAACTCACTCGATTACTGGGAAATTAACTCCCTCGATTACAGAGAGATTAACTCCCTCGATTACTGAGAGATTAACTCCCTCGATTACTGGGAGATTGACTCACTAGGTTTCTGAGAGATTAACTCCTTCGATTACTGAGAGATTAACCCACTCGATAATGGAGAGATTAACTCACTCGGTTACGGGGAGATTAACTCCCTCGATTACTGGGAGATTAACTCACTCGGTTACTGAGAGATTAAATCACTCGTTTACTGGGAGATTAACTCACTCGATTACTGAGAGATTAACTCCCTCGATTACTGGGAGATTAACTCGCTCGGTTACTGAGAGATTAACTCGCTCAATTAATGGGGGATTAACTCACTCGATTACTGAGAGATTAACTCCCTCGATTACTGAGAGATTAACTCACTCGATTACTGAGAGATTAACTCCCTCGATTACTAAGAGATTAACTCACTCGATTACTGAGAGATTAACTCCCTCGGTTACTGAGAGATTAAATCACTCGATTACTGGGAGATTAACTCCCTCGATTACAGAGAGATTAACTCCCTCGATTACTGAGAGATTAACTCCCTTGATTTCTGAGAGATTAACTCCCTCGATTACTGAGAGATTAACTCACTCGGTTACTGAGAGATTAACTCACTCGATTACTGGGAGATTAACACACTCGATTACTGAGAGATTAACTCCCTCGATTACTGAGAGATTAACTCACTCGATTACTGAGAGATTAACTCACTCGATTAGTGAGAGATTAACTCACTCAATTACTGAGAGATTAACTCCCTCGATTACTGAGAGATTAACTCACTCGATTACTGAGAGATTAACTCCCTCGATTACTAAGAGATTAACTCACTCGATTACTGAGAGATTAACTCCCTCGGTTACTGAGAGATTAAATCACTCGATTACTGGGAGATTAACTCCCTCGATTACAGAGAGATTAACTCCCTCGATTACTGAGAGATTAACTCCCTCGATTACTGAGAGATTAACTCCCTCGATTACTGAGCGATTAACTCACTCGGTTACTGAGAGATTAACTCACTCGATTACTGGGAGATTAACACACTCGATTACTGAGAGATTAACTCCCTCGATTACTGAGAGATTAACTCACTCGATTACTGAGAGATTAAGTCACTCGATTAGTGAGAGATTAACTCACTCGTTTACTGAGAGATTAACTCCCTCGATTACTGAGAGATTAACTCCCTCGATTACTGAGAGATTAACTCACTCGATTACTGGGAAATTAACTCCCTCGATTACAGAGAGATTAACTCACTCGATAACTGAGAGATTAACTCCCTCGGTTACTGGGAGATTAACTCCCTCGATTACTGGGAGATTAACTCACTCGGTTACTGAGAGATTAAATCACTCGTTTACTGGGAGATTAACTCACTCGATTACTGAGAGATTAACTCCCTCGATTACTGGGACATTAACTCCCTCGATTACTGAGAGATTAACTCAATCGAATACTGGGAATTTAAGTCACTCGAATACTGAGAGATTAAATCACTCGATTACTGAGAGATTAACTCCTTCGATTACTGAGAGATTAACTCCCTCGATTACTGAGAGATTAACTCACTCGATTACTGAGAGATTAACTCCCTCGATTACTAAGAGATTAACTCACTCGATTACTGAGAGATTAAATCCCTCGATTACTGAGAGATTAACTCACTCGATTACTGAGAGATTAACTCCCTCGATTACTGAGAGATTAACTCACTCGATTACTGAGAGATTAACTCCCTCGGTTACTGAGAGATTAAATCACTCGATTACTGGGAGATTAACTCCCTCGATTACTGAGAGATTAACTCCCTCGATTACTGAGAGATTAACTCCCTCGATTACTGAGAGATTAACTCCCTCGATTACTGAGAGATTAACTCCCTCGGTTACTGAGAGATTAACTCACTCGATTACTGAGAGATTAACTCACTCGATTACTGAGAGATTAACTCCCTCGATTACTGAGAGATTAACTCACTCGATTACTGAGAGATTAACTCACTCGATTACTGAGAGATTAACTCACTCGATTACTGAGAGATTAACTCCCTCGATTACTGAGAGATTAACTCACTCGATTACTGAGAGATTAACTCCCTCGGTTACTAAGAGATTAACTCACTCGATTACTGAGAGATTAACTCCCTCGGTTACTGAGAGATTAAATCACTCGATTACTGGGAGATTAACTCCCTCAATTACAGAGAGATTAACTCCCTCGATTACTGAGAGATTAACTCCCTCGATTACTGAGAGATTAACTCCCTCGATTACTGAGAGATTAACTCCCTCGGTTACTGAGAGATTAACTCACTCGATTACTGAGAGATTAACACACTCGATTACTGAGAGATTAACTCCCTCGATTACTGAGAGATTAACTCACTCGATTACTGAGAGATTAAGTCACTCGATTAGTGAGAGATTAACTCACTCGGTTACTGAGAGATTAACTCCCTCGATTACTGCGAAATTAACTCCCTCGATTACTGAGAGATTAACTCCCTCGATTAGTGAGAGATTAACTCACTCAATTACTGAGAGATTAACTCCCTCGATTACTGAGAGATTAACTCCCTCGATTACTGAGAGATTAACTCCCTCGGTTACTGAGAGATTAACTCACTCGATTACTGGGAGATTAACACACTCGATTACTGAGAGATTAACTCCCTCGATTACTGAGAGATTAACTCACTCGATTACTGAGAGATTAACTCACTCGATGAGTGAGAGATTAACTCACTCAATTACTGAGAGATTAACTCCCTCGATTACTGAGAGATTAACTCACTCGATTACTGAGAGATTAACTCCCTCGGTTACTAAGAGATTAACTCACTCGATTACTGAGAGATTAACTCCCTCGGTTACTGAGAGATTAAATCACTCGATTACTGGGAGATTAACTCCCTCAATTACAGAGAGATTAACTCCCTCGATTACTGAGAGATTAACTCCCTCGATTACTGAGAGATTAACTCCCTCGATTACTGAGAGATTAACTCCCTCGGTTACTGAGAGATTAACTCACTCGATTACTGAGAGATTAACACACTCGATTACTGAGAGATTAACTCCCTCGATTACTGAGAGATTAACTCACTCGATTACTGAGAGATTAACTCACTCGATTACTGAGAGATTAACTCACTCGGTTACTGAGAGATTAACTCCCTCGATTACTGGGAGATTAACTCCCTCGATTACTGAGAGATTAACTCCCTCGATTACTGAGAGATTAACTCACTCGATTACTGAGAGATTAACTCCCTCGATTACTGAGAGATTAACTCCCTCGATTACTGAGAGATTAACTCCCTCGGTTACTGAGAGATTAACTCACTCGATTACTGGGAGATTAACTCCCTCGATTACTGAGAGATTAACTCCCTCGATTACTGAGAGATTAACTCCCTCGATTACTGAGAGATTAACTCCTCGATTACTGGGAGATTAACTCCCTCGATTACTGAGAGATTAACTCCCTCGATTACTGAGAGATTAACTCACTCGATTACTGAGAGATTAACTCACTCGATTACTGAGAGATTAACTCCCTCGATTACTGAGAGATTAACTCACTCGATTACTGAGAGATTAACTCCCTCGATTACTGGGAGATTAACTCCCTCGATTACTGAGAGATTAACTCCCTCGGTTACTGAGAGATTAACTCACTCGATTACTGAGAGATTAACTCACTCGATTACTGAGAGATTAACTCCCTCGATTACTGAGAGATTAACTCCCTCGATTACTGAGAGATTAACTCACTCGATTACTGAGAGATTAACTCCCTCGATTACTGAGAGATTAACTCACTCGATTACTGAGAGATTAACTCCCTCGATTACTGAGAGATTAACTCCCTCGATTACTGAGAGATTAACTCCCTCGATTACTGAGAGATTAACTCCCTCGATTACTGAGAGATTAACTCCCTCGATTACTGAGAGATTAACTCCCTCGATTACTGAGAGATTAACTCACTCGATTACTGAGAGATTAACTCCTTCGATTACTGAGAGATTAACTCACTCGGTTACTGAGAGATTAACTCCCTCGATTACTGAGAGATTAACTCACTCGATTACTGGAGATTAACTCCCTCGATTACTGAGAGATTAACTCCCTCGATTACTGAGAGATTAACTCCCTCGATTACTGAGAGATTAACTCACTCGATTACTGAGAGATTAACTCACTCGATTACTGAGAGATTAACTCCCTCGATTACTGAGAGATTAACTCACTCGATTACTGAGAGATTAACTCACTCGATTACTGAGAGATTAACTCACTCGATTACTGAGAGATTAACTCCCTCGATTACTGAGAGATTAACTCCCTCGATTACTGAGAGATTAACTCCCTCGATTACTGAGAGATTAACTCCCTCGATTACTGAGAGATTAACTCACTCGATTACTGAGAGATTAACTCACTCGATTACTGAGAGATTAACTCCTTCGATTACTGAGAGATTAAATCACTCGTTTACTGAGAGATTAACTCACTCGATTACTGAGAGATTAACTCACTCGGTTACTGAGAGATTAACTCCTTCGATTACTGAAATTAACTCCCTCGATTACTGAGAGATTAACTCCCTCGATTACTGAGAGATTAACTCACTCGATTACTGAGAGATTAACTCCCTCGATTACTGAGAGATTAACTCCCTCGATTACTGAGAGATTAACTCACTCGGTTACTGAGAGATTAACTCACTCGATTACTGGAGATTAACTCCTTCGATTACAGAGAGATTAACTCCCTCGATTACTGAGAGATTAACTCCCTCGATTACTGAGAGATTAACTCCTCGATTACTGGAGATTAACTCCCTCGATTACTGAGAGATTAACTCACTCGATTACTGAGAGGTTAACTCCTTCGATTACTGAGAGATTAACTCACTCGGTTACTGGGAGATTAACTCCCTCGATTACTGGGAGATTAACTCACTCGGTTACTGAGAGATTAACTCCCTCGATTACTGGAGATTAACTCATTCGGTTATTGAGAGATTAACTCGTTCGATTACTGAGAGATTAAATCACTCGTTTACTGGGAGATTAACTCACTCGATTACTGAGAGATTAACTCACTCGATTACTGAGAGATTAACTCACTCGATTACTGGAGATTAACTCACTCGGTTACTGAGAGATTAAATCCCTCGATTACTGAGAGATTAACTCCCTCGATTACTGAGAGATTAACTCACTCGATTACTGGAGAATTAACTCCCTCGATTACAGAGAGATTAACTCCCTCGATTACTGAGAGATTAACTCCCTCGATTACTGGGAGATTGACTCACTCGGTTTCTGAGAGATTAACACCTTCGATTACAGAGAGATTAACTCCCTCGATTACTGAGAGATTAACTCCCTCGATTACTGAGAGATTAACTCACTCGATTACTGAGAGATTAACTCACTCGATTACTGAGAGATTAACTCACTCGATTACTGAGAGATTAACTCCCTCGATTACTGAGAGATTAACTCACTCGATTACTGAGAGATTAACTCCCTCGATTACTGAGAGATTAACTCACTCGATTACTGAGAGATTAACTCCCTCGGTTACTGAGAGATTAACTCACTCGATTACTGGGAGATTAACTCCCTCGATTACTGAGAGATTAACTCCCTCGATTACTGAGAGATTAACTCCCTCGATTACTGAGAGATTAACTCCCTCGATTACTGAGAGATTAACTCCCTCGGTTACTGAGAGATTAACTCACTCGATTACTGGGAGATTAACTCACTCGATTACTGAGAGATTAACTCCCTCGATTACTGAGAGATTAACTCACTCGATTACTGAGAGATTAACTCACTCGATTACTGAGAGATTAACTCACTCGGTTACTGAGAGATTAACTCCCTCGATTACTGAGAGATTAACTCCCTCGATTACTGAGAGATTAACTCCCTCGATTACTGAGAGATTAACTCACTCGATTACTGAGAGATTAACTCCCTCGATTACTGAGAGATTAACTCCCTCGATTACTGAGAGATTAACTCCCTCGATTACTGAGAGATTAACTCACTCGATTACTGGGAGATTAACTCCCTCGATTACTGAGAGATTAACTCCCTCGATTACTGAGAGATTAACTCCCTCGATTACTGAGAGATTAACTCCTTCGATTACTGGGAGATTAACTCCCTCGATTACTGAGAGATTAACTCACTCGATTACTGAGAGGTTAACTCCCTCGATTACTGAGAGATTAACTCACTCGGTTACTGGGAGATTAACTCCCTCGATTACTGGGAGATTAACTCACTCGGTTACTGAGAGATTAACTCCCTCGATTACTGGGAGATTAACTCACTCGGTTATTGAGAGATTAACTCGTTCGATTACTGAGAGATTAAATCACTCGTTTACTGGGAGATTAACTCACTCGATTACTGAGAGATTAACTCACTCGATTACTGAGAGATTAACTCACTCGATTACTGGGAGATTAACTCACTCGGTTACTGAGAGATTAACTCCCTCGATTACTGAGAGATTAACTCCCTCGATTACTGAGAGATTAACTCACTCGATTACTGGGAAATTAACTCCCTCGATTACAGAGAGATTAACTCCCTCGATTACTGAGAGATTAACTCCCTCGATTACTGAGAGATTAACTCCCTCGATTACTGCAAAATTAACTCCCTCGATTACTGAGAGATTAACTCCCTCGATTAGTGAGAGATTAACTCACTCAATTACTGAGAGATTAACTCCCTCGATTACTGAGAGATTAACTCCCTCGATTACTGAGAGATTAACTCCCTCGGTTACTGAGAGATTAACTCACTCGATTACTGGGAGATTAACTCCCTCGATTACAGAGAGATTAACTCCCTCGATTACTGAGAGATTAACTCCCTCGATTACTGAGAGATTAACTCCTTCGATTACTGGGAGATTACCTCCCTCGATTACTGAGAGATTAACTCACTCGATTACTGAGAGGTTAACTCCCTCGATTACTGAGAGATTAACTCACTCGGTTACTGGGAGAATAACTCCCTCGATTACTGGGAGATTAACTCACTCGGTTACTGAGAGATTAACTCCCTCGATTACTGGGAGATTAACTCACTCGGTTACTGAGAGATTAACTCCTTCGATTACTGAGAGATTAAATCACTCGTTTACTGGGAGATTAACTCACTCGATTACTGAGAGATTAACTCACTCGATTACTGAGAGATTAACTCACTCGATTACTGGGAGATTAACTCACTCGGTTACTGAGAGATTAACTCCCTCGATTACTGAGAGATTAACTCCCTCGATTACTGAGAGATTAACTCACTCGATTACTGGGAGATTAACTCCCTCGATTACTGAGAGATTAACTCCCTCGATTACTGAGAGATTAACTCCCTCGATTACTGGGAGATTAACTCACTCGGTTTCTGAGAGATTAACTCCTTCGATTACTGAGAGATTAACTCCCTCGATTACTGAGAGATTAACTCCCTCGATTACTGAGAGATTAACTCACTCGATTACTGAGAGATTAACTCACTCGATTACTGAGAGATTAACTCACTCGATTACTGAGAGATTAACTCCCTCGATTACTGAGAGATTAACTCACTCGATTACTGAGAGATTAACTCCCTCGATTACTGAGAGATTAACTCACTCGATTACTGAGAGATTAACTCCCTCGGTTACTGAGAGATTAACTCACTCGATTACTGAGAGATTAACTCCCTCGATTACTGAGAGATTAACTCCCTCGATTACTGAGAGATTAACTCCCTCGATTACTGAGAGATTAACTCCCTCGATTACTGAGAGATTAACTCCTCGGTTACTGAGAGATTAACTCACTCGATTACTGGGAGATTAACACACTCGATTACTGAGAGATTAACACCCTCGATTACTGAGAGATTAACTCACTCGATTACTGAGAGATTAACTCACTCGATTACTGAGAGATTAACTCACTCGGTTACTGAGAGATTAACTCCCTCGGTTACTGCAAAATTAACTCCCTCGATTACTGAGAGATTAACTCCCTCGATTATTGAGAGATTAACTCACTCGATTACTGAGAGATTAACTCCCTCGATTACTGAGAGATTAACTCCCTCGATTACTGAGAGATTAACTCCCTCGATTACTGAGAGATTAACTCACTCGATTACTGGAGATTAACTCCCTCGATTACTGAGAGATTAACTCCCTCGATTACTGAGAGATTAACTCCCTCGATTACTGAGAGATTAACTCCTCGATTACTGAGAGATTAACTCCCTCGATTACTGAGAGATTAACTCACTCGATTACTGAGAGATTAACTCCCTCGATTACTGAGAGATTAACTCACTCGATTACTGAGAGATTAACTCCCTCGATTACTGGGAGATTAACTCACTCGATTACTGAGAGATTAACTCACTCGATTACTGAGAGATTAACTCACTCGGTTACTGAGAGATTAACTCACTCGATTACTGAGAGATTAACTCACTCGATTACTGGAGATTAACTCACTCGATTACTGAGAGATTAACTCACTCGATTACTGAGAGATTAACTCACTCGATTACTGAGAGATTAACTCACTCGATTACTGAGAGATTAACTCCTCGATTACTGAGAGATTAACTCCCTCGGTTACGAGAGATTAACTCCTCGATTACTGAGAGATTAACTCCCTCGATTACTGAGAGATTAACTCCTCGATTACTGAGAGATTAACTCACTCGATTACTGAGAGATTAACTCCCTCGTTACTGGGAGATTAACTCACTCGATTACTGAGAGATTAACTCCCTCGTTACTGAGAGATTAACTCCCTCGATTACTGAGAGATTAACTCCTCGATTACTGAGAGATTAACTCACTCGATTACTGAAGATTAACTCACTCGATTACTGGGAGATTAACTCACTCGGTTACTGAGAGATTAACTCACTCGATTACTGAGAGATTAACTCACTCGATTACTGAGAGATTAACTCCTTCGATTACTGAGAGATTAACTCACTCGATTACTGAGAGATTAACTCACTCGATTACTGAGAGATTAACTCCCTCGATTACTGGAGATTAACTCACTCGATTACTGAGAGATTAACTCCCTCGATTACTGAGAGATTAACTCACTCGATTACTGGGAGATTAACTCCCTCGATTACTGGGAGATTAACTCACTCGGTTACTGAGAGATTAACTCCCTCGATTACTGGGAGATTAACTCACTCGATTACTGAGAGATTAACTCACTCGATTACTGAGAGATTAACTCACTCGATTACTGGGAGATTAACTCACTCGATTACTGAGAGATTAACTCACTCGATTACTGAGAGATTAACTCACTCGATTACTGGGAGATTAACTCACTCGATTACTGAGAGATTAACTCCCTCGATTACTGAGAGATTAACTCCCTCGATTACTGAGAGATTAACTCACTCGATTACTGAGAGATTAACTCACTCGATTACTGAGAGATTAACTCACTCGATTACTGAGAGATTAACTCCCTCGATTACTGGAGATTAACTCACTCGATTACTGAGAGATTAACTCCCTCGTTACTGAGAGATTAACTCCCTCGATTACTGAGAGATTAACTCCCTCGATTACTGAGAGATTAACTCCCTCGATTACTGAGAGATTAACTCACTCGATTACTGAGAGATTAACTCACTCGATTACTGAGAGATTAACTCACTCGATTACTGAGAGATTAACTCCCTCGATTACTGAGAGATTAACTCACTCGATTACTGAGAGATTAACTCCCTCGATTACTGAGAGATTAACTCACTCGATTACTGAGAGATTAACTCACTCGATTACTGAGAGATTAACTCACTCGATTACTGAGAGATTAACTCCCTCGATTACTGAGAGATTAACTCACTCGATTACTGAGAGATTAACTCCCTCGATTACTGAGAGATTAACTCCCTCGATTACTGAGAGATTAACTCACTCGGTTACTGAGAGATTAACTCACTCGATTACTGAGAGATTAACTCACTCGATTACTGAGAGATTAACTCCCTCGATTACTGAGAGATTAACTCACTCGATTACTGAGAGATTAACTCACTCGATTACTGAGAGATTAACTCACTCGATTACTGAGAGATTAACTCACTCGATTACTGAGAGATTAACTCACTCGATTACTGAGAGATTAACTCACTCGATTACTGAGAGATTAACTCACTCGATTACTGAGAGATTAACTCCCTCGATTACTGAGAGATTAACTCCCTCGATTACTGAGAGATTAACTCACTCGGTTACTGAGAGATTAACTCACTCGATTACTGAGAGATTAACTCACTCGATTACTGAGAGATTAACTCCCTCGATTACTGAGAGATTAACTCCTCGATTACTGAGAGATTACTCACTCGATTACTGAGAGATTAACTCACTCGATTACTGAGAGATTAACTCACTCGATTACTGAGAGATTAACTCACTCGGTTACTGAGAGATTAACTCCCTCGATTACTGAGAGATTAACTCACTCGGTTACTGAGAGATTAACTCACTCGGTTACTGAGAGATTAACTCACTCGGTTACTGAGAGATTAACTCCTTCGATTACTGAGAGATTAACTCACTCGATTACTGAGAGATTAACTCCTCGATTACTGAGAGATTAACTCACTCGGTTACTGAGAGATTAACTCACTCGATTACTGAGAGATTAACTCACTCGATTACTGAGAGATTAACTCACTCGATTACTGGAGATTAACTCACTCGGTTACTGAGAGATTAACTCCCTCGATTACTGAGAGATTAACTCCCTCGATTACTGAGAGATTAACTCACTCGATTACTGGGAGATTAACTCCCTCGATTACTGAGAGATTAACTCCCTCGATTACTGAGAGATTAACTCCCTCGATTACTGAGAGATTAACTCACTCGGTTACTGAGAGATTAACTCCCTCGATTACTGAGAGATTAACTCACTCGATTACTGAGAGATTAACTCACTCAGTTACTGGGAGATTAACTCCCTCGATTACTGAGAGATTAAATCACTCGGTTACTGAGAGATTAACTCACTCGTTTACTGGAGATTAACTCACTCGATTACTGAGAGATTAACTCACTCGATTACTGGGAGATTAACTCCCTCGATTACTGAGAGATTAACTCACTCGATTACTGAGAGATTAACTCACTCGATTACTGAGAGATTAACTCACTCGATTACTGAGAGATTAACTCCCTCGATTACTGAGAGATTAACTCCCTCGATTACTGAGAGATTAACTCACTCGATTACTGAGAGATTAACTCACTCGATTACTGAGAGATTAACTCACTCGATTACTGAGAGATTAACTCCCTCGATTACTGAGAGATTAACTCACTCGATTACTGGGAGATTAACTCCCTCGATTACTGGGAGATTAACTCACTCGGTTACTGAGAGATTAACTCCCTCGATTACTGAGAGATTAACTCACTCGATTACTGAGAGATTAACTCACTCGTTACTGAGAGATTAACTCCCTCGATTACTGAGAGATTAACTCCCTCGATTACTGAGAGATTAACTCCCTCGATTACTGAGAGATTAACTCACTCGATTACTGAGAGATTAACTCCCTCGATTACTGAGAGATTAACTCACTCGATTACTGGAGATTAACTCCCTCGATTACTGAGAGATTAACTCCCTCGATTACTGAGAGATTAACTCCCTCGATTACTGAGAGATTAACTCCCTCGATTACTGAGAGATTAACTCACTCGATTACTGAGAGATTAACTCCCTCGATTACTGAGAGATTAACTCCCTCGATTACTGAGAGATTAACTCACTCGATTACTGAGAGATTAACTCCCTCGGTTACTGAGAGATTAACTCACTCGATTACTGGGAGATTAACTCCCTCGATTACTGAGAGATTAACTCCCTCGATTACTGAGAGATTAACTCACTCGATTACTGAGAGATTAACTCCCTCGATTACTGAGAGATTAACTCACTCGATTACTGAGAGATTAACTCACTCGGTTACTGAGAGATTAACTCCTCGGTTACTGAGAGATTAACTCCTTCGATTACTGAGAGATTAACTCCCTCGATTACTGAGAGATTAACTCCCTCGATTACTGAGAGATTAACTCACTCGGTTACTGAGAGATTAACTCACTCGATTACTGAGAGATTAACTCACTCGGTTACTGAGAGATTAACTCCTTCGATTACTGAGAGATTAACTCACTCGGTTACTGGGAGATTAACTCCCTCGATTACTGAGAGATTAACTCACTCGGTTACTGAGAGATTAACTCACTCGATTACTGAGAGATTAACTCCTTCGATTACTGAGAGATTAACTCCCTCGATTACTGAGAGATTAACTCCCTCGATTACTGAGAGATTAACTCACTCGATTACTGAGAGATTAACTCCCTCGATTACTGAGAGATTAACTCACTCGATTACTGGGAGATTAACTCCCTCGATTACTGAGAGATTAACTCACTCGGTTACTGAGAGATTAACTCCCTCGATTACTGAGAGATTAACTCCCTCGATTACTGAGAGATTAACTCCCTCGATTACTGGGAGATTAACTCCCTCGATTACTGAGAGATTAACTCACTCGGTTACTGGGAGATTAACTCCCTCGATTACTGAGAGATTAACTCACTCGATTACTGAGAGATTAACTCACTCGATTACTGAGAGATTAACTCCCTCGATTACTGAGAGATTAACTCACTCGATTACTGAGAGATTAACTCACTCGATTACTGAGAGATTAACTCCCTCGATTACTGAGAGATTAAATCACTCGTTTACTGAGAGATTAACTCACTCGATTACTGAGAGATTAACTCCTTCGATTACTGAGAGATTAAATCACTCGATTACTGAAAGATTAACTCACTCGATACTGAGAGATTAACTCACTCGATTACTGAGAGATTTACTCACTCGATTACTGGGAGATTAACTCACTCAATTACGGAGAGATTAACTCACTTCGATTACTGAGAGATTAACTCACTCGATTACTGGGAGATTAACTCCCTCGGTTACTGGGAGATTAACAGACTCGATTACTGAGAGATTAACTCCTAGATTACTGAGAGATTAACTCCCTCGATTACTGAGAGATTAACTCATTCGGTTACTGAGAGATTAATTCCCTCGGTTACTGGGAGATTACCTCGATTACTGAGAGATTAACTCCCTAGATTACTGAGAGATTAACTCCTTCGATTACTGGGAGAGTAACTCACTCGGTTACTGGGAGATTAACTCCCTCGATTACTGAGAGATTAACGCCCTCGGTTACTGGGAGATTAACTCACTCAATTACTGGAGATTAACTCACTCGATTACTGAGAGATTAACTCACTCGGTTACTGAGAGATTACCTCCCTCGATTACTGGGAGATTAACTCACTCGATTACTGAGAGATTAACTCACTCGATTACTGGGAGATTGACTCCCTCAGTTACTGAGAGATTAACTCCCTCGATTACTGGCAGATTAACTCCCTCGATTACTGGGAGATTAACTCCCTCGATTTCTGAGAGATTAACTCCCTCGATTACTGAGAGATTAACTCACTCGATTACTGAGAGATTAATTTGCTCGATTGCTGGGAGATTAACTCACTCGATGACTGGGAGATTAACTCACTCGATTACTGAGAGATTAACTCACTCGATTACTGGGAGATTTACTCCCTCGATTACTGGGAGATTAACTCACTCGATTACTGAGAGATTAACTCACTCGGTTACTGGGAAATTAACTCACTCGATTACTGAGAGATTAATACACTCGGTTACTAAAAGTTTAACTCACTTGGTTACTGAGAGATTAACTCCCTCGGTTACTTGGAGATTAACTCACTCAGTTACTGAGAGATTAACTCCCTCGATTACTGGGAGATTAACTCAATCGATTACTAAGAGATTAACTCACTCGACTATTGGGAGATTAACTCACTCGATTACTGAGAGATTAACTCACTCGGTTACTGAGAGATTGACTCCGTCGATTAATGAGAGATTAACTCACTCGGTTACTGAGGGATTAACTCACTCGGTTACTGAGAGATTAACTCCTTCGATTACTGAGAGATTAACTCACTCGGTCACTGAGAGATTAACTCCTTCGATTACTGAGAGATTAACTCACTCGGTCACTGGGAGATTAACTCCCTCGATTACTGGGAGATTAACTCACTCGGTTACTGAGAGATTAACTCCCTCGATTACTGGGAGATTAACTCACTCGGTTACTGAGAGATTAACTCACTCGGTTACTGAGAGATTAACTCCTTCGATTACTGAGAGATTAACTCACTCGGTTACTGAGAGATTAACTCCTCGATTACTGAGAGATTAACTCACTCGGTTACTGGGAGATTAACTCCCTCGATTACTGGTAGATTAACTCACTCGGTTACTGAGAGATTAACTCCCTCGATTACTGGGAGATTAACTCACTCGGTTACTGAGAGATTAACTCCTTCGATTACTGAGAGATTAACTCCTTCGATTACTGAGAGATTAACTCCCTCGATTACTGAGAGATTAACTCACTCGATTACTGAGAGATTAACTCACTCGATTACTGAGAGATTAACTCCCTCGATTACTGAGAGATTGACTCACTCGATTACTGAGAGATTAACTCCCTCGATTACTGAGAGATTAACTCACTCGATTACTGAGAGATTAACTCCCTTGATTTCTGGGAGATTAACTCCCTCGATTACTGAGAGATTAACTCCCTCGATTACTGACAGATTGACTCCCACGATTACTGAGAGATTCACTCACTCGATTACTCGGAGATTAACTCACTCGGTTACTGAGAGATTAACTCCTTCAATTACTGAGAGATTAACTCACTCGGTTACTGGGAGATTAACTCCCTTGATTACTGGGAGATTAACTCACTCGATTACTGAGAGATTAACTCACTCGGTTACTGAGATATTAATTCCTTCGATTACTGAGAGTTTAACTCACTCAGTTACTGGGAGATTAACTCCCTCGGTTACTGAGAGATTAACTCACTCGATTACTGAGAGATTAACTCACTCGTTTACTGAGAGATTAACTCCTTCGATTACTGAGAGTTTAACTCACTCGGTTACTGGGAGATTAACTCCCTCGGTTACTGAGAGATTAAGTCACTCGATTACTGAGAGATTAACTCACTCGGTTACTGAGAGATTAACTCCCTCGATTACTGAGAGATTAACTCACTCGCTTACTGAGAGATTAACTCCTCGATTACTGAGAGATTAACTCACTCGGTTACTGAGAGATTAACTCCTCGATTACTGAGAGATTAACTCACTCGGTTACTGAGAGATTAACTCCTCGATTACTGAGAGATTAACTCACTCGCTTACTGAGAGATTAACTCCTCGATTACTGAGAGATTAACTCACTCGGTTACTGAGAGATTAACTCCTCGATTACTGAGAGATTAACTCACTCGATTACTGGGAGATTAACTCACTCGATTACTGGGAGATTAACTCACTCGATTACTGAGAGATTAACTCACTCGATTACTGGGAGATTAACTCACTCGATTACTGAGAGATTAACTCCCTCGATTACTGAGAGATTAACTCACTCGATTACTGAGAGATTAACTCACTCGATTACTGAGAGATTAACTCACTCGATTACTGAGAGATTAACTCACTCGATTACTGGGAGATTAACTCACTCAATTACGGAGAGATTAACTCACTTGATTACTGAGAGATTAACTCACTCGATTACTGGGAGATTAACTCCCTCGGTTACTGGGAGATTAACTCCCTCGATTACTAAGAGATTAACTCACTCGATTACTGGGAGATTAACTAACTCAATTAATGAGAGATTAACTCCCTCGATTACTGGGAGATTAACTCACTCAGTTACTGGGACATTAACTCCCTCAATTACTGAGAGATTAACTCACTCGATTACTGAGAGATTACCTCCCTCGATTACTGAGAGATTAACTCACTCGATTACTGGGAGATTCACTCCCTCGATTACTGAGAGATTAACTCACACGGTTACTGGGAGATTAACTCCCTCGATTACTGAGAGATTAACTCCTTCGATTACTGAGAGATGAACTCCCTCGATTACTGAGAGATTAACTCACCCGGTTACGGAGAGATTAAATCACTCGATTAATGGGAGATTAACTCCCTCGATTACTGAGAGATTAACTCACTCGGTTACTGAGAGATTAAATCACTCGATTACTGAGAGATTAACTCCCTCGATTACTGAGAGATTAACTCACTCGATTACTGAGAGATACACTCCCTCGAATACTGAGAGATTAAATCACTTGTTTACTGAGAGATTAACTCCCTCGATTACTGAGAGATTAACTCCCTCGGTTACTGAGAGATTAAATCACTCGATTACTGAGAGATACACTCCCTCGATTACTGAGAGATTGACTCAC
The DNA here is from genome assembly GCA_030390025.1 of Squalus acanthias. Classification (NCBI taxonomy): domain Eukaryota; kingdom Metazoa; phylum Chordata; class Chondrichthyes; order Squaliformes; family Squalidae; genus Squalus; species Squalus acanthias. Next base: position 201,082,352 of record CM059427.1, on the reverse strand, counting down.
TCGGTTTCTGAGAGATTAACTACTTCGATTACTGAGAGATTAACTCACTCGGTTACTGGGAGATTAACTCCCTCGATTACTGGGAGAGTAACTCACTCGGTTACTGAGAGATTAACTCCCTCGATTACTGGGAGATTAACTCACTCGGTTATTGAGAGATTAACTCGTTCGATTACTGAGAGATTAAATCACTCGTTTACTGGGAGATTAACTCACTTGATTACTGAAAGATTAACTCCTTCGATTATTCAGAGATTAACTCACTAGGTTACTGTGAGATTAACTCACTCGATTACTGAGAGATTAACTCGCTCGGTTACTGAGAGATTAACTCGCTCGATTAATGGGGGATTAACTCACTCGATTACTGAGAGATTAACTCCCTCGATTACTGGGAGATTAACTCCCTCGATTACTGAGAGATTAACTCCCTCGGTTACTTGAGATTAACTCACTCGGTTACTGAGAGATTAACTCACTCGATTACTGGGAGATTAACTCACTCGATTACTGAGAGATTAACTCCCTCGATTACTGAGCGATTAACTCACTCGATTACTGAGAGATTAAATCACTTGATTACTGAGAGATTAACTCCCTCGATTACTGAAAGATTAACTCACTCGATTACTGAGAGATTAATTCACTCAATTACTGAAAGATTAACTCCCTCGGTTACGGAGAGATTAACTCCCTCGAATACTGGGAGATTAACTCCCTCGATTACTGAGAGATTAACTCCCTCGATTACTGGGAGATTAACTCCCTAGGTTACTGTGAGATTAACTCACTCGATTACTGAGAGATTAACTCACTCGGTTACTGAGAGATTAACTCGCTCGATTAATGGGGATGAACTCACTCGATTACTGAGAGATTAACTCCCTTGATTACTGGGAGATTAACTCCCTCGATTACTGAGAGATTAACTCCCTCGGTTACTGACAGATTAACTCACTCGGTTACTGAGAGATTAAATCACTCGATTACTGAGAGAATAACTCCCTCGATTACTGAAAGATTAACTCACTCGATTACTGAGAGATTAACTCACTCGGTTACTGAGAGATTAACTCACTCGATTACTGACAGATTAAATCCTTCGATTACTGGGAGATTAACTCACTCGTTTACTGGGAGATTAACTCACTCGATTACAGGGAGATTAACTCCCTCGATTACTGAGAGATTAAATCACTCGATTACTGAGAGATACACTCCCTCGATTACTGAGAGATTGACTCACTCGGTTTCTGAGAGATTAACTACTTCGATTACTGAGAGATTAACTCACTCGGTTACTGGGAGATTAACTCACTCGATTACAGGGAGATTAACTCCCTCGATTACTGAGAGATTAACTCCTTCGATTACTGGGAGATTAACTCACTCAGTTACTGGGACATTAACTCCCTCAATTACTGAGAGATTAACTCACTCGATTACTGAGAGATTACCTCCCTCGATTACTGAGAGATTAACTCACTCGATTACTGGGTGATTCACTCCCTCGATTACTGAGAGATTAACTCACACGGTTACTGGGAGATTAACTCCCTCGATTACTGAGAGATTAACTCCTTAGATTACTGAGAGATGAACTCCCTCGATTACTGAGAGATTAACTCACTCGGTTACGGAGAGATTAAATCACTCGATTAATGGGAGATTAACTCCCTCGATTACTGAGAGATTAACTCACTCGGTTACTGAGAGATTAAATCACTCGATTACTGAGAGATTAACTCCCTCGATTACTGAGAGATTAACTCACTCGATTACTGAGAGATTAACTCCCTCAATTACTGAGAGATTAACTCACTCGATTACTGAGAGATACACTCCCTCGATTACTGAGAGATTGACTCACTCGGTTTCTGAGAGATTAACTACTTCGATTACTGAGAGATTAACTCACTCGATTACAGGGCGATTAACTCCCTCGATTACTGAGAGATTAACTCCTTCGATTACTGGGAGATTAACTCACTCAGTTGCTGGGAGATTAACTCCCTCGATTACTGAGAGATTAACTCCTTCGATTACTGAGAGATGAACTCCCTCGATTACTGATAGATTAACTCACCCGGTTACGGAGAGATTAAATCACTCGATTAATGGGAGATTAACTCCCTCGATTACTGAGAGATTAACTCACTCGGTTACTGAGAGATTAACTCACTCGATTACAGGGAGATTAACTCCCTCGATTACTGAGAGATTAACTCCTTCGATTACTGGGAGATTAACTCACTCAGTTACTGGGAGATTAACTCCCTCGATTACTGAGAGATTAACTCCTTCGATTACTGAGAGATGAACTCCCTCGATTACTGAGAGATTAACTCACCCGGTTACGGAGAAATTAAATCACTCGATTAATGGGAGATTAACTCCCTCGATTACTGAGAGATTAACTCACTCGGTTACTGAGAGATTAAATCACTCGATTACTGAGAGATTAACTCCCTCGATTACTGAGAGATTAACTCACTCGATTACTGAGAGATACACTCCCTCGAATACTGAGAGATTAAATCACTTGTTTACTGAGAGATTAACTCCCTCGATTACTGAGAGATTAACTCCCTCGGTTACTGAGAGATTAAATCACTCGATTACTGAGAGATACACTCCCTCGATTACTGAGAGATTGACTCACTCGGTTTCTGAGAGATTAACTACTTCGATTACTGAGAGATTAACTCACTCGGTTACTGGGAGATTAACTCCCTCGATTACTGGGAGAGTAACTCACTCGGTTACTGAGAGATTAACTCCCTCGATTACTGGGAGATTAACTCACTCGGTTATTGAGAGATTAACTCGTTCGATTACTGAGAGATTAAATCACTCGTTTACTGGGAGATTAACTCACTTGATTACTGAGAGATTAACTCCTTCGATTATTCAGAGATTAACTCACTAGGTTACTGTGAGATTAACTCACTCGATTACTTAGAGATTAACTCGCTCGGTTACTGAGAGATTAACTCGCTCGATTAATGGGGGATTAACTCACTCGATTACTGAGAGATTAACTCCCTCGATTACTGGGAGATTAACTCCCTCGATTACTGAGAGATTAACTCCCTCGGTTACTGAGAGATTAACTCACTCGGTTACTGAGAGATTATCTCACTCGATTACTGGGAGATTAACTCACTCGATTACTGAGAGATTAACTCCCTCGATTACTGAAAGATTAACTCACTCGATTACTGAGAGATTAAATCACTTGATCACTGAGAGATTAACTCCCTCGATTACTGAAAGATTAACTCACTCGGTTACTGAGAGATTAATTCACTCAGTTACTGAAAGATTAACTCCCTCGGTTACTGAGAGATTAACTCCCTCGAATACTGGGAGATTAACTCCCTCGATTACTGAGAGATTAACTCCCTCGATTACTGGGAGATTAACACACTCGATTACTGAGAGATTAACTGACTCGATTACTGAAAGATTATCTCCCACGATTACTGAGAGATTAACTAACTCCATTACTGAGAGATTTACTCCCTCGTTTACTGAGAGATTAACTCCCTCGATTACTGGGAGATTAACTCACTCGATTACTGGGAGATTAACTCCCTCGATTACAGAAAGATTAACTCCCTCGATTACTGAGAGATTAACTCCCTCGATTACAGAGAGATTAACTCACTCGGTTACTGAGAGATTAACTCACCGGTTTCTGAGAGATTAACTCCTTCGATTACTGAGAGATTAACTCACTCGGTTACTGGGAGATTAACTCCCTCGATTACTAGGAGGATAACTCACTCGGTTACTGAGAGATTAACTCCCCCGAATACGGGGAGATTTACTCACTCCTTTATTGAGAGATTAACTCCTTCGATTACTGAGAGATTAAATCACTCGTTTACTGGGGGATTAACTCACTCGATTACTGAGAGATTAAATCCTTCGATTACTGGGAGATTAACTCACTCGTTTACTGGGAGATTAACTCACTCGATTACTGAGAGATTAAATCCTTCGATTACTGGGAGATTAACTCACTCGTTTACTGGGAGATTAACTCACTCGATTACTGAGAGATTAACTCCCTCGATGACTGAGAGATTAACTCCCTCGATTACTGGGAGATTAACTCACTCGGTTACTGGGACATTAACTCCCTCGATTACTGAGAGATTAACTCCCTCGATTACTGAGAGATTAACTCCCTCGATTACAGGTAGATTAACTCCCTCGATTACTGAGAGATTAACTCCTTTGATTACTGGGAGATTAACTCACTCGGTTACTGTGACATTAACTCCCTCAATTACTGAGAGATTACCTCCCTCGATTACTGAGCGATGAACTCACTCGATTACTGGGAGATTCACTCCCTCGATTACTGAGAGATTAACTCCTTCGATTACTGAGAGATGAACTCCCTCGATTACTGAGAGATTAACTCACTCGGTTACGGAGAGATTAAATCACTCGATTAATGGGAGATTAACTCCCTCGATTACTGAGAGATTAACTCACTCGGTTACTGAGAGATTGAATCACTCGATTACTGAGAGATTAACTCCCTCAATTACTGAGAGATTAACTCACTCGATTACTGAGAGATACACTCCCTCGATTACTGAGAGATTAAATCACTTGTTTACTGAGAGATTAACTCCCTCGATTACGGAGAGACTAACTCCCTCGATTACTGAGAGATTTACTCCCTCGATTACTGAGAGATTAACTCACTCGATTACTGGGAGATTAACTCACTCGGTTACTGAGAGATTAACTCCTTCGATTACTGAGAGATTAACTCCCTCAGTTACTGGGAGATTAACTCCCTCGATTACTGACAGATTAACTCCCTCAATTACTGAGAGATTAACTCACTCGATTACTGAGAGATACACTCCCTCGATTACTGAGAGATTAAATCACTTGTTTACTGAGAGATTAACTCCCTCGATTACGGAGAGACTAACTCCCTCGATTACTGAGAGATTTACTCCCTCGATTACTGAGAGATTAACTCACTCGATTACTGGGAGATTAACTCACTCGGTTACTGAGAGATTAACTCCTTCGATTACTGAGAGATTAACTCCCTCAGTTACTGGGAGATTAACTCCCTCGATTACTGACAGATTAACTCCCTCGATTACTGGGAGATAAACTCACTCGGTTACTTGGAGATTAACTCCCTCGATTACTGAGAGATTTACTCCCTCGATTACTGAGAGATTAACTCCTTTGATTACTGAGAGATTATCTCCCTCAATTACTGAGAGATTAACTCACTCGATTACTGAGAGATTAACTCCCTCGATTACTGAGAGATTAACTCACTCGATTACTGGGAGATTAACTTCCTCAATTACTGAGAGACTAACTCCATCGATGACTGAGAGATTAACTCACTCGATTACTTGGAGGTTAACTCCCTCGATTACTGAGAGATTAACGCACTCGATTACTGGGAGATTAACTCCCTCGATTACTGAGAGATTAACTCCTTCAATTACTGAGAGATTAACTCCCTCGAATACTGAGAGATTAACTCCCTCGGTTACGGAGAGATTAAATCACTCGTTTAATGGGAGATTAACTCCCACGATTACTGAGAGATTGATTCCCTCGATTACTGAGAGATTAACTCACTCAGTTACTGGGAGATTAACTCAATCAATTAGTTGGAGATTAACTCCCTCGATTACTGAGAGATTAACTCCCTCGATTACTGGGAGATTAACTGAATCGATTACTAAGAGATTAACTCACTCGATTACTGGGAGATTAAATCACTCGATTACTGAGAGATTAACTCACTAGGTTACTGGGAGATTAACTCCCTCGGTTACTGGGAGATTAACTCACTCGATTGCAGGGAGATTAACTCCCTCGATTACTGGGGGATTAACACCCTCGATTACTGGGAGATTAACTCAATCGATTACTGAGAGATTAACTCACTCGGTTACTGGGAGATTAAATCCCTCGATTACTGAGAGATTATCTCACTCGGTTACTGGGAGATTATATCCCTCAATTACTGGGAGATCAACTCCCTCGATTACTGAGAGATTAACTCACTCGATTACTGAGAGATTAACTCCCTCGATTACTGAGAGATTAACTCCCTCGATTACTGAGAGATTAACTCCCTCAATTACTGAGAGATTGACTCCCTCGATTACTGAGAGATTAACTCACTCGATTACTGGGAGATTAACTCACTCGGTTACTGAGAGATTAACTCCTTCGATTACTGAGAGATTAACTCACTCATTTACTGGGAGATTAACTCCCTCGATTACTGGGAGATTAACTCACTCGATTACTGAGAGATTAACTCACTCGGTTACTGAGAGATTAACTCCTTCGATTACTGAGAGATTAACTCACTCGGTTACTGAGAGATTATCTCCTTCGATTACTGAGGGATTAACTCACTCGGTTACTGAGAGATTAACTCCTTCGATTACTGAGAGATTAACTCACTTGGTCACTGGGAGATTACTGGGAGATTAACTCACTCGGTTACTGAGAGATTAACTCCCTCGATTACTGGGAGACTAACTCACTCGGTTACTGAGAGATTAACTCCTTCGATTACTGAGAGATTAACTCACTCGGTTACTGAGAGATTAAGGGGGAAAAATTCAGTTGGTTGCGCCTCCCGTTAGCGCCTTAAGAGGGCGCTAATGGGGCGCAAAGCAGCTAGCGCCAGGGCGCGGCGAAGTTTGCGCCGCTCGCGAAATTAACTAGACATTTTGCGGCAGCGCTAAACACTACCGCCACGATCTCCTGCGCCGGCAGATCGTGACGTCAGATGAGTGTGCAACGCCCCGGTATCGCCCCGGAGCGGATATTGAATGGCGCCCCCTGCCTTACCGCCTGACGCTAGCAACGACAGGTTGATAGGAGCGTTCTTCTGTCATGAAGGGAAAGGGTGAGTGCTATTTAAAGGTGACCGCTTCCTGCCTTTTATTGTTGGTGCCATTTTTGAACTACGCATTCTGAGAGAGAGTGAGAGAGACTTCTGGAGAGATTCAACGTTGTGTGAAGGAGTTTTGGGTACTGAGCAGCACTTTGCAGGTTCATTTTGATTTGCCATTCCTTGTATCGATTTAGAAGAGACTGTGGGGGCAGCACTCTGAGCTCTTTGCCTGGTACTCTCCATTGTTCTTTCCAGCAGATTTGATGTGCAGGTCTCTCCAGGCCGCGATTCAAGGCTGCAATGAGCAGGATGTGGATGGAAAGCAAGATCAACCATCCCCTTTAAGAACTGGCCCGTGCCATTGTGTGTGTGTTCCATTGCTGACTGACATTACATGAGCTTCGCCAGCGCTCTGAGTTAGCGCCTCACTCATCGGCCTTTGCGCCTTAAGACAGGTGTGCAGCGCCTGATTTAGCGCTCCAATCACCTCCCGGGGCGTTAAAAGTGAAGTTTCCAGTCAGTGGCGATAATTAGCGCCAGGCGCTAATCTTTGCGCCCGGACGATATTTGCGCCCCAAATGGGGCACGACTGAATTTTTCCCCCTAACTGCCTCGATTACTGAGAGATTAACTCCTTCGATTACTGAGAGATTAAATCACTCGTTTACTGGGAGATTAACTCACTCGATTACTGAGAGATTGGCTCATTCGATAACTGAGAGATTAACTCCTTCGATTACTGAGAGATTAAATCACTCGTTTACTGGGAGATTAACTCACTCGATTACTGAGAGATTAACTCACTCGATTACTGAGAGATTAACTCCTTCGATTACTGGGAGATTAAATCACTCGTTTACTGGGAGATTAACTCACTCGATTACTGAGAGATTAACTCCTTCGATTACTGGGAGATTAACTCCCTCGATTACTGAGAGATTAACTCCCTCGATTACTGGGAGATTAACTCACTCAGTTACTGGGAGATTAACTCACTCGATTACTGAGAGATTAACTCACTCAGTTACTGGGAGATTAACTCACTCGATTACTGGGAGATTAACTCCCTCGATTACTGGGAGATTAACTCCCTCGATTACTGAGAGATTAACTCCCTCGATTACTGAGAGATTAACTCACGCGATTGCTGAGAGATTAATTTGCTCGATTGCTGGGAGATTAACCCACTCGATTACTGGGAGATTAACTCACTCGATTACTGAGAGATTAACTCCCTCGGTTACTGGGAGATTAACTCACTCGATTACTGAGAGATTAACTCACTCAGTTACTGGGAGATTAACTCACTCGATTACTGGGAGATTAACTCCCTCGATTACTGAGAGATTAACTCACTCGATTACTGGGAGATTAACTCCCTCGGTTACTGGGAGATTAACTCACTCGATTACTGAGAGATTAACTCACTCAGTTACTGGGAGATTAACTCACTCGATTACTGGGAGATTAACTCCCTCGATTACTGGGAGATTAACTCCCTCGATTACTGAGAGATTAACTCCCTCGATTACTGAGAGATTAACTCACGCGATTGCTGAGAGATTAATTTGCTCGATTGCTGGGAGATTAACCCACTCGATTACTGGGAGATTAACTCACTCGATTACTGAGAGATTAATACACTCGGTTACTGAGAGTTTAACTCACTTTGTTACAGGGAGATTAACACACTCGGTTACTGAGAGATTAACTCCCTCGGTTATTTTGAGATTAACACACTCGGTTACTGAGAGATTAACTCACTCGATTACTGGGAGATTAACTCACTTGATTACTGAGAGATTAACTCCCTCGATTACTGGGAGATTAACTCACTCGATTACTGAGAGATTAACTCACTCGGTTACTGGGAGATTAACTCACTCGATTACTGGGAGATTAACTCCCTCGGTTACTGGGAGATGATCTCCCTCGATTACAGGGAGAATAACTCCCTCGATTACTGGGAGATTAACTCACTCGATTACTGGGAGATTAACTCCCTCGGTTACTGGGAGATTATCTCCCTCGATTACAGGGAGAATAACTCCCTCGATTACTGAGTGATTAATTCCCTCGATTACTGAGAGATTAACTCACTCGATTACTGAGAGATTGACTCCCTCGATTACTGAAAGATTAACTCACTCGATTACTGGGAGATTAACTCACTCGGTTACTGAGAGATTAACTCCTTCGATTACTGAGAGATTAACTCCTTCGATTACTGAGAGATTAACTCACTCGGTTACTGAGGGATTAACTCACTCGATTACTGAGAGATTAACTCCCTCGATTACTGAGAGATTAACTCACTCGATTACTGAGAGATTAACTCCCTTGATTACTGGGAGATTAACTCCCTCGATTACTGAGAGATTAACTCCCTCGATTACTGACAGATTGACTCCCTCGATTACTGAGAGATTCACTCACTCGATTACTGGGAGATTAACTCACTCGGTTACTGAGAGATTAACTCCTTCAATTACTGAGAGATTAACTCACTCGGTTACTGGGAGATTAACTCCCTCGATTACTGGGAGATTAACTCACTCGATTACTGAGAGATTAACTCACTCGGTTACTGAGATATTAACTCCTTCGATTACTGAGAGTTTAACTCACTCGATTACTGGGAGATTAACTCCCTAGGTTACTGAGAGATTAACTCACTCGATTACTGAAAGATTAACTCACTCGGTTACTGAGAGATTAACTCCTTCGATTACTGAGAGATTAACTCACTCGGTTACTGAGGGATTAACTCCTTCGATTACTGAGAGATTAACTCACTCGGTTACAGAGAGATTAACTCCTTCGATTACTGAGAGATTAACTCCCTCAATTACTCAGAGATTAACTCCTTCGATTACTGAGAGATTAACTCACTCGGTTACTGAGGGATTAACTCACTCGATTACTGAGAGATTAACTCCCTCGATTACTGAGAGATTAACTCACTCGATTACTGAGAGATTAACTCCCTTGATTACTGGGAGATTAACTCCCTCGATTACTGAGAGATTAACTCCCTCGATTACTGACAGATTGACTCCCTCGATTACTGAGAGATTCACTCACTCGATTACTGGGAGATTAACTCACTCGGTTACTGAGAGATTAACTCCTTCAATTACTGAGAGATTAACTCACTCGGTTACTGGGAGATTAACTCCCTCGATTACTGGGAGATTAACTCACTCGATTACTGAGAGATTAACTCACTCGGTTACTGAGATATTAACTCCTTCGATTACTGAGAGTTTAACTCACTCGATTACTGGGAGATTAACTCCCTCGGTTACTGAGAGATTAACTCACTCGATTACTGAAAGATTAACTCACTCGGTTACTGAGAGATTAACTCCTTCGATTACTGAGAGATTAACTCACTCGGTTACTGAGGGATTAACTCCTTCGATTACTGAGAGATTAACTCACTCGGTTACTGAGGGATTAACTCCTTCGATTACTCAGAGATTAACTCACTCGCTTACTGAGGGATTAACTCCTTCGATTACTGAGAGATTCACTCAGTCGGTTACTGAGGGATTAACTCCCTCGATTACTGGGAGATTAACTCCCTCGATTACTGGGAGATTAACTCACTCGGTTACTGAGAGATTAACTCACTCGATAACTGAGAGATTAACTCCCTCGATTACTGAGAGATTAACTCACGCGATTACTGGGAGATTAACTCACGCGATTACTGGGAGATTAACTCACTCGATTACTGAGAGATTAACTCACTCGATTACTGAGAGATTAAATCACTCGTTTACTGGGAGATTAACTCACTCGATTACTGAGAGATTGGCTCATTCGATAACTGAGAGATTAACTCCCTCGATTACTGACAGATTGACTCCCTCGATTACTGAGAGATTAACTCACTCGATTACTGGGAGATTAACTCACTCGATTACTGAGAGATTAACTCACTCGGTTACTGAGAGATTAACTCACTCGATTACTGGGAGATTAACTCCCTCGGTTACTGGGAGATTAACTCCCTCGATTACAGGGAGAATAACTCCCTCGATTACTGGGAGATTAACTCACTCGATTACTGGGAGATTAACTCCCTCGGTTACTGGGAGATTAACTCCCTCGATTACTGGGAGATTAACTCCCTCGATTACTGAGAGATTAACTCCCTCGATTACTGAGAGATTAACTCACTCGATTACTGAGAGATTGACTCCCTCGATTACTGAGAGATTAACTCACTCGATTACTGGGAGATTAACTCACTCGGTTACTGAGAGATTAACTCCTTCGATTACTGAGAGATTAACTCCTCGATTACTGAGAGATTAACTCACTCGGTTACTGAGAGATTAACTCACTCGATTACTGAGAGATTAACTCCCTCGATTACTGAGAGATTAACTCACTCGATTACTGAGAGATTAACTCCCTCGATTACTGGAGATTAACTCCCTCGATTACTGAGAGATTAACTCCCTCGATTACTGAGAGATTAACTCCCTCGATTACTGAGAGATTAACTCCCTCGATTACTGAGAGATTAACTCACTCGATTACTGGGAGATTAACTCACTCGGTTACTGAGAGATTAACTCCTCGATTACTGAGAGATTAACTCCTCGATTACTGAGAGATTAACTCACTCGGTTACTGAGAGATTAACTCACTCGATTACTGAGAGATTAACTCCCTCGATTACTGAGAGATTAACTCACTCGATTACTGAGAGATTAACTCCCTTGATTACTGGGAGATTAACTCCCTCGATTACTGAGAGATTAACTCCCTCGATTACTGAGAGATTAACTCCCTCGATTACTGAGAGATTAACTCACTCGATTACTGGGAGATTAACTCACTCGATTACTGAGAGATTAACTCCTCGATTACTGAGAGATTAACTCCCTCGATTACTGGGAGATTAACTCACTCGATTACTGAGAGATTAACTCACTCGATTACTGAGAGATTAACTCACTCGATTACTGAGAGATTAACTCCCTCGATTACTGGGAGATTAACTCACTCGATTACTGAGAGATTAACTCACTCGGTTACTGAGAGATTAACTCACTCGATTACTGAGAGATTAACTCCCTCGGTTACTGGAGATTAACTCCCTCGATTACTGGGAGATTAACTCCCTCGATTACTGGGAGATTAACTCACTCGATTACTGAGAGATTAACTCCCTCGGTTACTGGGAGATTAACTCCCTCGATTACTGAGAGATTAACTCCCTCGATTACTGAGAGATTAACTCCCTCGATTACTGAGAGATTAACTCACTCGATTACTGAGAGATTAACTCCCTCGATTACTGAGAGATTAACTCACTCGATTACTGAGAGATTAACTCACTCGGTTACTGAGAGATTAACTCACTCGATTACTGAGAGATTAACTCCTTCGATTACTGAGAGATTAACTCACTCGTTTACTGAGAGATTAACTCACTCGATTACTGAGAGATTAACTCCTTCGATTACTGAGAGATTAAATCACTCGTTTACTGAGAGATTAACTCCCTCGATTACTGAGAGATTAACTCCCTCGATTACTGAGAGATTAACTCCCTCGATTACTGAGAGATTAACTCCCTCGATTACTGAGAGATTAACTCACTCGATTACTGGGAGATTAACTCACTCGGTTACTGAGAGATTAACTCCTTCGATTACTGAGAGATTAACTCACTCAGTTACTGGGAGATTAACTCCCTCGATTACTGAGAGATTAACTCACTCGATTACTGAGAGATTAACTCACTCGGTTACTGAGAGATTAACTCCTCGATTACTGAGAGATTAACTCACTCGATTACTGGAGATTAACTCCCTCGATTACTGAGAGATTAACTCACTCGGTTACTGAGAGATTAACTCACTCGGTTACTGAGAGATTAACTCCTTCGATTACTGAGAGATTAACTCACTCGGTTACTGAGGGATTAACTCACTCGATTACTGAGAGATTAACTCACTCGGTTACTGAGGGATTAACTCCTTCGATTACTCAGAGATTAACTCACTCGCTTACTGAGGGATTAACTCCTTCGATTACTGAGAGATTAACTCACTCGGTTACTGAGAGATTAACTCCCTCGATTACTGGAGATTAACTCCCTCGATTACTGGGAGATTAACTCACTCGGTTACTGAGAGATTAACTCACTCGATAACTGAGAGATTAACTCCCTCGATTACTGAGAGATTAACTCACGCGATTACTGGGAGATTAACTCACGCGATTACTGGGAGATTAACTCACTCGATTACTGAGAGATTAACTCACTCGATTACTGAGAGATTAACTCACTCGTTTACTGGGAGATTAACTCACTCGATTACTGAGAGATTGGCTCATTCGATAACTGAGAGATTAACTCCTTCGATTACTGAGAGATTAAATCACTCGTTTACTGGGAGATTAACTCACTCGATTACTGAGAGATTAACTCACTCGATTACTGAGAGATTAACTCCTTCGATTACTGGGAGATTAAATCACTCGTTTACTGGGAGATTAACTCACTCGATTACTGAGAGATTAACTCCTTCGATTACTGGGAGATTAACTCCCTCGATTACTGAGAGATTAACTCCCTCGATTACTGGGAGATTAACTCACTCAGTTACTGGGAGATTAACTCACTCGATTACTGAGAGATTAACTCACTCAGTTACTGGGAGATTAACTCACTCGATTACTGGGAGATTAACTCCCTCGATTACTGGGAGATTAACTCCCTCGATTACTGAGAGATTAACTCCCTCGATTAATGAGAGATTAACTCACGCGATTGCTGAGAGATTAATTTGCTCGATTGCTGGGAGATTAACCCACTCGATTACTGGGAGATTAACTCACTCGATTACTGAGAGATTAACTCCCTCGGTTACTGGGAGATTAACTCCTTCGATTACTGAGAGATTAACTCACTCAGTTACTGGGAGATTAACTCACTCAATTACTGGGAGATTAACTCCCTCGATTACTGAGAGATTAACTCACTCGATTACTGGGAGATTAACTCCCTCGATTACTGGGAGATTAACTCACTCGATTACTGAGAGATTAACTCACTCAGTTACTGGGAGATTAACTCACTCGATTACTGGGAGATTAACTCCCTCGATTACTGGGAGATTAACTCCCTCGATTACTGAGAGATTAACTCACTCGATTACTGAGAGATTAACTCACGCGATTGCTGAGAGATTAATTTGCTCGATTGCTGGGAGATTAACCCACTCGATTACTGGGAGATTAACTCACTCGATTACTGAGAGATTAACTACACTCGGTTACTGAGAGTTTAACTCACTCGGTTACTGGGAGATTAACTCACTCGGTTACTGAGAGATTAACTCCCTCGGTTACTGAGAGATTAACTCACTCGGTTACTGAGAGATTAACTCACTCGATTACTGGGAGATTAACTCACTCGATTACTGAGAGATTAACTCCCTCGATTACTGGAGATTAACTCACTCGATTACTGAGAGATTAACTCACTCGGTTACTGGGAGATTAACTCACTCGATTACTGGGAGATTAACTCCCTCGGTTACTGGGAGATGAACTCCCTCGATTACAGGGAGAATAACTCCCTCGATTACTGGGAGATTAACTCACTCGATTACTGGAGATTAACTCCCTCGGTTACTGGGAGATTAACTCCCTCGATTACAGGGAGATTAACTCCCTCGATTACTGAGAGATTAACTCCTCGATTACTGAGAGATTAACTCACTCGATTACTGAGAGATTGACTCCCTCGATTACTGAAGATTAACTCACTCGATTACTGGGAGATTAACTCACTCGGTTACTGAGAGATTAACTCCTTCGATTACTGAGAGATTAACTCCTTCGATTACTGAGAGATTAACTCACTCGGTTACTGAGGGATTAACTCACTCGATTACTGAGAGATTAACTCCCTCGATTACTGAGAGATTAACTCACTCGATTACTGAGAGATTAACTCCCTTGATTACTGGGAGATTAACTCCCTCGATTACTGAGAGATTAACTCCCTCGATTACTGAGAGATTGACTCCCTCGATTACTGAGAGATTAACTCACTCGATTACTGGGAGATTAACTCACTCGGTTACTGAGAGATTAACTCCTTCGATTACTGAGAGATTAACTCACTCAGTTACTGGGAGATTAACTCCCTCGATTACTGAGAGATTAACTCACTCGGTTACTGAGAGATTAACTCACTCGGTTACTGAGATATTAACTCCTTCGATTACTGAGAGTTTAACTCACTCGATTACTGGGAGATTAACTCCCTCAGTTACTGAGAGATTAACTCACTCGGTTACTGAGAGATTAACTCACTCGGTTACTGAGAGATTAACTCCTTCGATTACTGAGAGATTAACTCACTCGGTTACTGAGGGATTAACTCACTCGATTACTGAGAGATTAACTCACTCGGTTACTGAGAGATTAACTCCTTCGATTACTGAGAGATTAACTCACTCGATTACTGAGAGATTAACTCACTCGATTACTGAGAGATTAACTCACTCGGTTACTGAGAGATTAACTCCCTCGATTACTGGGAGATTAACTCCCTCGATTACTGGGAGATTAACTCACTCGATTACTGAGAGATTAACTCACTCGATACTGAGAGATTAACTCCCTCGATTACTGAGAGATTAACTCACTCGATTACTGGGAGATTAACTCACTCGATTACTGGGAGATTAACTCACTCGATTACTGAGAGATTAACTCACTCGATTACTGAGAGATTAACTCACTCGATTACTGAGAGATTAACTCACTCGATTACTGGGAGATTAACTCACTCGATTACTGAGAGATTAACTCACTTGATTACTGAGAGATTAACTCACTCGATTACTGGGAGATTAACTCCCTCGGTTACTGGGAGATTAACTCCCTCGATTACTGAGAGATTAACTCACTCGATTACTGAGAGATTAACTCACTCGATTACTGGGAGATTAACTCACTCGATTACTGAGAGATTAACTCCCTCGATTACTGGGAGATTAACTCACTCGATTACTGAGAGATTAACTCACTCGATTACTGAGAGATTAACTCACTCGATTACTGAGAGATTAACTCACTCGATTACTGGGAGATTAACTCACTCGATTACGGAGAGATTAACTCACTCGATTACTGAGAGATTAACTCACTCGATTACTGGGAGATTAACTCACTCGGTTACTGGGAGATTAACTCCCTCGATTACTGAGAGATTAACTCACTCGATTACTGAGAGATTAACTCACTCGATTACTGGGAGATTAACTCACTCGATTACTGAGAGATTAACTCCCTCGATTACTGGGAGATTAACTCACTCGATTACTGAGAGATTAACTCACTCGGTTACTGGGAGATTAACTCACTCGATTACTGGGAGATTAACTCCCTCGGTTACTGGGAGATTAACTCCCTCAATTACAGGGAGATTAACTCCCTCGATTCCTGGGAGATTAACACCCTCGATTACTGGGAGATTAACTCAATCGATTACTAACAGATTAACTCACTCGGTTACTGGAAGATTAAATCCCTCGATTACTGGGAGATTAACTCCCTCGATTACTGGGAGATTAACTCAATCGATTACTGCGAGATTAACTCACTCAGTTACTGGGAGATTAACTCACTCGGTTACTGAGAGATGAACTCACTCGGTTACTGAGAGATTAACTCCTTCGATTACTGAGAGATTAACTCACTCGGTTACTGAGAGATTAACTCCCTCGATTACTGGGAGATTAACTCACTCGGTTACTGAGAGATTAACTCCCTCGATTACTGGGAAATTAACTCACTCGGTTACTGAGAGATTAAATTCCTCGATTACTGGGAGATTAATTCACTCGGTTACTGAGAGATTAACTCCTTCGATTACTGAGAGATTACTCACTCGATTACTGGGAGATTTACTTCCTCGATTACTGAGAGATGAACTCCCTCGCTTACTGAGAGATTAACTCCTTTGATTACTGAGAGATTAAATCACACGTTTACTGCGAGATTAACTCACTCGATTACTGAGATATTAACTCCTTCGATTACTGGGAGTTTAACTCACTCGTTTACTGGGAGATTAACTCACTCGATTACTGAGAGATTAACTCCTTCGATTACTGGGAGAATAACTCACTCGGTTAATGGGAGATTAACTCCCTCGATTACTGAGAGATTAACTCCCTCGATTACTGGGAGATTAACAGACTCGATTACTGAGAGATTAACTCCCTAGATTACTGAGAGATTAACTCCCTCGATTACTGAGAGATTAACTCATTCGGTTACTGAGAGATTAATTCACTCGGTTACTGGGAGATTAACACCCTCGATTACTGAGAGATTAACTCCCTAGATTACTGAGAGATTAACTCCTTCGATTACTGGGAGAGTAACTCACTCGGTTACTGGGAGATTAACTCCCT
The DNA here is from genome assembly GCA_030390025.1 of Squalus acanthias. NCBI lineage: Eukaryota > Metazoa > Chordata > Chondrichthyes > Squaliformes > Squalidae > Squalus > Squalus acanthias. Next base: position 201,064,973 of record CM059427.1, on the reverse strand, counting down.
CGATTACTGAGAGATTAACGCCCTCGGTTACTGGGAGATTAACTCACTCAATTACTGGAGATTAACTCACTCGATTACTGAGAGATTAACTCACTCGGTTACTGAGAGATTACCTCCCTCGATTACTGGGAGATTAACTCACTCGATTACTGAGAGATTAACTCACTCGATTACTGGGAGATTGACTCCCTCAGTTACTGAGAGATTAACTCCCTCGATTACTGGCAGATTAACTCCCTCGATTACTGGGAGATTAACTCCCTCGATTTCTGAGAGATTAACTCCCTCGATTACTGAGAGATTAACTCACTCGATTACTGAGAGATTAATTTGCTCGATTGCTGGGAGATTAACTCACTCAATGACTGGGAGATTAACTCACTCGATTACTGAGAGATTAACTCACTCGATTACTGGGAGATTTACTCCCTCGATTACTGGGAGATTAACTCACTCGATTACTGAGAGATTAACTCACTCAGTTACTGGGAAATTAACTCACTCGATTACTGAGAGATTAATACACTCGGTTACTAAAAGTTTAACTCACTTGGTTACTGAGAGATTAACTCCCTCGGTTACTTGGAGATTAACTCACTCAGTTACTGAGAGATTAACTCCCTCGATTACTGGGAGATTAACTCAATCGATTACTAAGAGATTAACTCACTCGACTATTGGGAGATTAACTCACTCGATTACTGAGAGATTAACTCACTCGGTTACTGAGAGATTGACTCCGTCGATTAATGAGAGATTAACTCACTCGGTTACTGAGGGATTAACTCACTCGGTTACTGAGAGATTAACTCCTTCGATTACTGAGAGATTAACTCACTCGGTCACTGAGAGATTAACTCCTTCGATTACTGAGAGATTAACTCACTCGGTCACTGGGAGATTAACTCCCTCGATTACTGGGAGATTAACTCACTCGGTTACTGAGAGATTAACTCCCTTGATTACTGGGAGATTAACTCACTCGGTTACTGAGAGATTAACTCCTTCGATTACTGAGAAATTAACTCCTTCGATTACTGAGAGATTCACTCCCTCGATTACTGAGAGATTAACTCACTCGATTACTGAGAGATTAAATCACTCGATTACTGAGAGATTAACTCCCTCGATTACTGAGAGATTGACTCACTCGATTACTGAGAGATTAACTCCCTCGATTACTGAGAGATTAACTCACTCGATTACTGAGAGATTAACTCCCTTGATTTCTGGGAGATTAACTCCCTCGATTACTGAGAGATTAACTCCCTCGATTACTGACAGATTGACTCCCTCGATTACTGAGAGATTCACTCACTCGATTACTGGGAGATTAACTCACTCGGTTACTGAGAGATTAACTCCTTCAATTACTGAGAGATTAACTCACTCGGTTACTGGGAGATTAACTCCCTTGATTACTGGGAGATTAACTCACTCGATTACTGAGAGATTAACTCACTCTGTTACTGAGATATTAATTCCTTCGATTACTGAGAGTTTAACTCACTCAGTTACTGGGAGATTAACTCCCTCGGTTACTGAGAGATTAACTCACTCGATTACTGAGAGATTAACTCACTCGTTTACTGAGAGATTAACTCCTTCGATTACTGAGAGTTTAACTCACTCGGTTACTGGGAGATTAACTCCCTCGGTTACTGAGAGATTAAGTCACTCGATTACTGAGAGATTAACTCACTCGGTTACTGAGAGATTAACTCCTTCGATTACTGAGAGATTAACTCACTCGGTTACTGAGGGATTAACTCCTTCGATTACTGAGAGATTAACTCACTCGGTTACTGAGGGATTAACTCCTTCGATTACTGAGAGATTCACTCACTCGGTTACTTAGAGATTAACTCCTTCGATTACTGAGAGATTAACTCACTCGCTTACTGAGGGATTAACTCCTTCGATTACTGAGAGATTCACTCACTCGGTTACTGAGGGATTAACTCCCTCGATTACTGGGAGATTAACTCCCTCGATTACTGGGAGATTAACTCACTCGGTTACTGAGAGATTAACTCACTCGATAACTGAGAGATTAACTTCCTCGATTACTGAGAGATTAACTCACGCGATTACTGGGAGATTAACTCACGCGATTACTGGGAGATTAACTCACTCGATTACTGAGAGATTAACTCATTCGATTACTGGGAGATTAACTAACTCGATTATTGAGAGATTAACTCCCTCGATTACTGGGAGATTAACTCACTCGATTACTGAAAGATTAACTCACTCGATTACTGAGAGATTAACTCACTCGATTACTGAGAGATTTACTCACTCGATTACTGGGAGATTAACTCACTCAATTACGGAGAGATTAACTCACTTGATTACTGAGAGATTAACTCACTCGATTACTGGGAGATTAACTCCCTCGGTTACTGGGAGATTAACAGACTCGATTACTGAGAGATTAACTCCCTAGATTACTGAGAGATTAACTCCCTCGATTACTGAGAGATTAACTCATTCGGTTACTGAGAGATTAATTCCCTCGGTTACTGGGAGATTAACACCCTCGATTACTGAGAGATTAACTCCCTAGATTACTGAGAGATTAACTCCTTCGATTACTGGGAGAGTAACTCACTCGGTTACTGGGAGATTAACTCCCTCGATTACTGAGAGATTAATGCCCTCGGTTACTGGGAGATTAACTCACTCAATTACTGGAGATTAACTCACTCGATTACTGAGAGATTAACTCACTCGGTTACTGAGAGATTACCTCCCTCGATTACTGGGAGATTAACTCACTCGATTACTGAGAGATTAACTCACTCGATTACTGGGAGATTGACTCCCTCAGTTACTGAGAGATTAACTCCCTCGATTACTGGCAGATTAACTCCCTCGATTACTGGAGATTAACTCCCTCGATTACTGAGAGATTAACTCCCTCGATTACTGAGAGATTAACTCACTCGATTACTGAGAGATTAACTGCTCGATTGCTGGAGATTAACTCACTCGATGACTGGGAGATTAACTCACTCGATTACTGAGAGATTAACTCACTCGATTACTGGAGATTAACTCCCTCGATTACTGGGAGATTAACTCACTCGATTACTGAGAGATTAACTCACTCGGTTACTGGGAATTAACTCACTCGATTACTGAGAGATTAACTCACTCGGTTACTAAAGTTTAACTCACTTGGTTACTGAGAGATTAACTCCCTCGGTTACTTGGAGATTAACTCACTCGTTACTGAGAGATTAACTCCCTCGATTACTAAGAGATTAACTCACTCGACTATTGGGAGATTAACTCACTCGATTACTGAGAGATTAACTCACTCGGTTACTGAGAGATTGACTCCGTCGATTACTGAGAGATTAACTCACTCGGTTACTGAGGGATTAACTCACTCGGTTACTGAGAGATTAACTCCTTCGATTACTGAGAGATTAACTCACTCGGTTACTGAGAGATTAACTCACTCGATTACTGAGAGATTAACTCACTCGGTTACTGGGAGATTAACTCCCTCGATTACTGGGAGATTAACTCACTCGGTTACTGAGAGATTAACTCCCTCGATTACTGGGAGATTAACTCACTCGGTTACTGAGAGATTAACTCCTTCGATTACTGAGAGATTAACTCCTTCGATTACTGAGAGATTAACTCCCTCGATTACTGAGAGATTAACTCACTCGATTACTGAGAGATTAAATCACTCGATTACTGAGAGATTAACTCCCTCGATTACTGAGAGATTGACTCACTCGATTACTGAGAGATTAACTCCCTCGATTACTGAGAGATTAACTCACTCGATTACTGAGAGATTAACTCCCTCGATTACTGGGAGATTAACTCCCTCGATTACTGAGAGATTAACTCCCTCGATTACTGACAGATTGACTCCCTCGATTACTGAGAGATTCACTCACTCGATTACTGGGAGATTAACTCACTCGGTTACTGAGAGATTAACTCCTTCAATTACTGAGAGATTAACTCACTCGGTTACTGGGAGATTAACTCCCTTGATTACTGGGAGATTAACTCACTCGATTACTGAGAGATTAACTCACTCGGTTACTGAGATATTAATTCCTTCGATTACTGAGAGTTTAACTCACTCAGTTACTGGGAGATTAACTCCCTCGGTTACTGAGAGATTAACTCACTCGATTACTGAGAGATTAACTCACTCGTTTACTGAGAGATTAACTCCTTCGATTACTGAGAGTTTAACTCACTCGGTTACTGGGAGATTAACTCCCTCGGTTACTGAGAGATTAAGTCACTCGATTACTGAGAGATTAACTCACTCGGTTACTGAGAGATTAACTCCTTCGATTACTGAGAGATTAACTCACTCGGTTACTGAGGGATTAACTCCTTCGATTACTGAGAGATTAACTCACTCGGTTACTGAGGGATTAACTCCTTCGATTACTGAGAGATTCACTCACTCGGTTACTTAGAGATTAACTCCTTCGATTACTGAGAGATTAACTCACTCGCTTACTGAGGGATTAACTCCTTCGATTACTGAGAGATTCACTCACTCGGTTACTGAGAGATTAACTTCCTCGATTACTGAGAGATTAACTCACGCGATTACTGGGAGATTAACTCACGCGATTACTGGGAGATTAACTCACTCGATTACTGAGAGATTAACTCACTCGATTACTGGGAGATTAACTAACTCGATTACTGAGAGATTAACTCCCTCGATTACTGGGAGATTAACTCACTCGATTACTGAAAGATTAACTCACTCGATTACTGAGAGATTTACTCACTCGATTACTGGGAGATTAACTCACTCAATTACGGAGAGATTAACTCACTCGATTACTGAGAGATTAACTCACTCGATTACTGGGAGATTAACTCCCTCGGTTACTGGGAGATTAACTCCCTCGATTACTAAGAGATTAACTCACTCGATTACTGGGAGATTAACTCACTCGATTACTGAGAGATTAACTCCCTCGATTACTGGGAGATTAACTCACTCGATTACTGAGAGATTAACTCACTCGATTACTGTGAGATTAACTCACTCGATTACTGAGAGATTTACTCACTCGATTACTGGGAGATTAACTCACTCAATTACGGAGAGATTAACTCACTCGATTACTGAGAGATTAACTCACTCGATTACTGGGAGATTAACTCCCTCGATTACTGGGAGATTAACTCACTCGATTAATGAGAGATTAACTCACTCGGTTACTGGGAGATTAACTCACTCGATTACAGGGAGATTAACTCCCTCGGTTACTGGGAGATTAACTCCCTCGCTTACAGGGAGATTAACTCCCTCGATTACTGGGAGATTAACACCCTCGATTACTGGGAGATTAACTCAATCGATTACTGAGAGATTAACTCACTCGGTTACTGGGAGATTAAATCCCTCGATTACTGGGAGATTAACTCCCTCGATTACTGGGAGATTAACTCAATCGATTACTGCGAGATTAACTCACTCAGTTACTGGGAGATTAACTCACTTGGTTACTGAGCGATTAACTCCTTCGATTACTGAGAGATTAACTCACTCGGTTACTGAGAGATTAACTCCCTCGATTACTGGCGGATTAACTCACTCTGTTACTGAGAGATTAACTCCCTCGATTACTGGGAAATTAACTCACTCGGTTACTGAGAGATTAAATCCCTCGATTACTGGGAGATTAATTCACTCGGTTACTGAGAGATTAACTCCTTCGATTACTGAGAGATTAACTCACTCAATTACTGGGAGATTAACTTCCTCGATTACTGAGAGATTAACTCCCTCGCTTACTGAGAGATTAACTCCTTTGATTACTGAGAGATTAAATCACACGTTTCCTGGGAGATTAACTCACTCGATTACTGAGATATTAACTCCTTCTATTACTGGGAATTTAACTCACTCGTTTACTGGGAGATTAACTCTCTCGATTACTGAGAGATTAACTCCTTCGATTACTGGGAGATTAACTCACTCGGTTAATGGGAGATTAACTCTCTCGATTACTGAGAGATTAACTCCCTCGATTACTGGGAGATTAACACCCTCGATTACTGAGAGATTAACTCCCTAGATTACTGAGAGATTAACTCCCTCGATTACTGAGAGATTAACTCATTCGGTTACTGAGAGATTAACTCCCTCGGTTACTGGGAGATTAACACCCTCAATTACTGAGAGATTAACTCCCTAGATTACTGAGAGATTAACTCCTTCGATTACTGGGAGATTAACTCCCTCGATTACGGAGAGATTAACGCCCTCGCTTATTGGGAGATTAACTCACTCAATTACTGAGAGATTAACTCACCCGATTACTGAGAGATTAACTCACTCGGTTACTGGGAAATTAACTCACTCGATTACTGAGAGATTAATACACTCGGTTACTAAAAATTTAACTCACTTGATTACTGAGAGATTAACTCACTCGGTTACTTGGAGATTAACTCACTCGGTTACTGAGAGATTAACTCCCTCGATTACTGGGAGATTAACTCCCTCGATTTCTGAGAGATTAACTCCCTCGATTACTGAGAGATTAACTCACTCGATTACTGAGAGATTAATTTGCTCGATTACTGGGAGATTAACTCACTCGATTACTGGGAGATTAACTCACTCGATTACTGAGAGATTAACTCACTCGATTACTGGCAGATTTACTCCCTCGATTACTGGGAGATTAATTCACTCGATTACTGAGAGATTGACTCACTCGGTTACTGGGAAATTAACTCACTCGATTACTGAGAGATTAATACACTCGGTTACTAAAAATTTAACTCACTTGATTACTGAGAGATTAACTCCCTCGGTTACTTGGAGATTAACTCACTCGGTTACTGAGAGATTAACTCCCTCGATTACTGGGAGATTAACTCAATCGATTACTAAGAGATTAACTCACTCGATTATTGGGAGATTAAGTCACTCGATTACTGGGAGATTATCTCCCTCGATTCCTGGGAGATTAACTCACTCAATTACTGAGAGATTAACTCACTCGATTACTGAGAGATTAACTCCCTCGGTTACTTGGAGATTAACTCGCTCGATTACAGGGAGATTAACTTCCTCGATTCCTGGGAGATTAACACCCTCGATTACTGGGAGATTAATCAATCGATTACTGAGAGATTAACTCACTCGGTTACTGAGAGATTAACTCCCTCGGTTACTGGGAGATTAACTCACTCAGTTACTGGGAGATTAACTCCCTCAATTACTGGGAGATTAACTCCCTCGATTACTGGGAGATTAACTCACTCGATTACTGAGAGATTAACTCCCTCGATTACAGCAAGCTCCCACAAACGGCAATGTCTTAATGACCTGATCATCTGTTTTATTTTAGTGATGTTGATTGAGGGATAAATATTGGCAAGGACACCGGGGATAACTCCCCTGCTCTTCTTCGAAATAGTGCCGTGGGATCTTTTATGTCCGCCTGAGAGAGCTGACGGGGCCTCGGTTTAACGTCTAGTCCAAAAGACGGCCCCTCCGACAGTGCAGTACTCCCTCAGTACTGCCCCTCCGACAGTGCAGCGCTCCCTCAGTACTGACCCTTCGACAGTGCAGCGCTCCCTCAGTACTGCCCTCCGACAGTGCAGCGCTCCCTCAGTACTGACCCTTCGACAGTGCAGCGCTCCCTCAGTACTGCCCTCCGACAGTGCAGCGCTCCCTCAGTACTGACCCTTCGACAGTGCAGTACTCCCTCAGTACTGCCCCTCCGACAGTGCAGCGCTCCCTCAGTACTGACCCTTCGACAGTGCAGCACTCCCTCAGTACTGCCCCTCCGACAGTGCAGCGCTCCCTCAGTACTGCCCCTCCGACAGTGCAGCGCTCCCTCAGTAATGCCCCTCCAAATGTGCGGCGCTCCCTCAGCACTGCGCTGGGAGTATCAGCCTAGCTTTGTGTGCCTCAAGTCTCTGGAGTGGGGCTTGAACCCACAGCCTCCTGACTCAGAGGCAAGGAGTGCTGCCAACTGAGCCACGGCTGACACTCATAATTCATAACTCGGTTAACTTGCGGAGGAACTAGGCAGGGAGTTCAGGGCGCACAGACCACCCTAACAACAACAAACAACTACTTGCATTTATATAGCACCTTTAACGTAGCAAAACATCCAAAATTGTTTCACAGGAGCGATTATCAGATAAAATTTAACACCGAGCCACATAAGGAGATATTAGGACAGATGATCAAACGCTTGGTCAAAGAGGTAGGTTTTAAGGAGCATCTTAAAGGAGGAGAGAGAGGCAGAGAGGTTTAGGGAGGGAATTCCAGAGCTCAGGGCCCAGGCAGCTGAAGAGGGTGCAGAGGATATTTATTAGAATGGTTATATATTTATTGATTAGTGGTTCCAGAGATGAGGGACTTCTGCTATGTGGAGAGACTGGAGAAGCTGGGGTTGTTCCCCTTAGAGCAGAGAAGTTTGAGAGGAGATTTGACCGAGGTGTTCAAATTATGAAGGGTTTTGATGGAGTAAATAAGGAGAAACTGTTTCCACTGACAGGAGGGTCGGTAACCAGAGGACACAGATTTAAGGTGATTGGCAAAAGAACCAGAGGGGACAGGAGGAAATGTTTTTACGCAGCGAGTTGTTGTGATCTGGAACGCGCTGCCTGAAAGGGCGGTGGAAGCAGATTCAATAGTAACTTTCAAAAGGGAATTGGATAAATACTTCAACCATAAAAACTTGCAGGGCTGTGGGAAAGAGCAGGGGGGAGTGGGACTAATTGGAGAGCTCTTTCAAAGAGCCGGCACAGGCACGATGGGCCGAATGGCCTCATTCTGTGGTGTATCGATCTATGATTCTATCCATGATTCTAAGGAGCGAGACTGCATTCACTCACCTTGGACAACACGGCGTTCCTGCTCTTCCTGACCCACAGGGAAACTTTTAAAATCAGAAACTTATCTTTCTGGGCTTCGGTGCCCGGAACCACTTCCCAGCAGCCTGGGCCTAGCGGGAAATCCATACCCGCTCAGCCCTGGGCCTAGCGAGGTATCCACTACCCGCTCACCCCTGGGCCTAGCGAAGAATCTACCACCCTCTCACCCCTGGGCCTAGCGAGGAATCTACCACCCACTCAGCCCTGGGCCTAGCGAGGAATCAACCTCCCGCTCACCCCTGGGCCTAGCGAGGAATCTACCACCCACTCAGCCCTGGGCCTAGCGAGGAATCAACCTCCCGCTCACCCCTGGGCCTAGTGGGGAATCCACTACCCGCTCACCCCTGGGCCTAGCGAGGAATCAACCTCCCGCTCACCCCTGGGCCTAGTGGGGAATCCACTACCCGCTCACCCCTGGGCCTAGCGAGGAATCAACCTCCCGCTCACCCCTGGGCCTAGCAAGAAATCTACCACCCGCTCACCCCTGGGCCTAGCGAGGAATCTACCACCCACTCACCCCTGGGCCTAGCGAGGAATCTACCACCCACTCACCCCTGGGCCTAGCGAGGAATCTACCACCCACTCACCCCTGGGCCTAGCGAGGAATCTACCACCCACTCACCCCTGGGCCTAGCGAGGAATCTACCACTCACTCACCCCTGGGCCTAGCGAGGAATCTACCACCCAGTCACCCCTGGGCCTAGTGAGAAATCTATCACCCGCTCACCCCTGGGCCTAGCGAGGAATCTACCACCCACTCACCCCTGGGCCTAGCGAGGAATCTACCACTCGCTCAGCCCTGGGCCTAGCGAGAAATCTACCACCCGCTCACCCCTGGGCCTAGCGAGGAATCTACCACCCACTCACCCCTGGGCCTAGCGAGGAATCTACCACTCGCTCAGCCCTGGGCCTAGCGAGAAATCTACCACCCGCTCACCCCTGGGCCTAGCGAGGAATCTACCACCCACTCACCCCTGGGCCTAGCGAGGAATCAACCACCCGCTCACCCCTGGGCCTAGTGGGGAATCCACTACCCGCTCACCCCTGGGCCTAGCGAGGAATCTACCACCCGCTCACCCCTGGGCCTAGCGAGGAATCTACCACCCGCTCACCCCTGGGCCTAGCGAGAAATCCACTACCCGCTCACCCCTGGGCCTAGTGGGGAATCCACTACCCGCTCACCCCTGGGTCTAGTGGGGAATCCACTACCCGCTCACCCCTGGGCCTAGTGGGGAATCCACTATCCGCTCACCCCTGGGCCTAGCAAGGAATCTACCACCCACTCACCCCTGGGCCTAGCGAGGAATCTACCACCCTCTCAGCCCTTTCTCAGGACCTCAGGTTAATACCGCGATCGGGTCCAGGCCCGTCACCAGAACCCGCTTTACATTCTGCGGTCCCAGAACCTTCCCTACTGCATTGAGCAGCTGCGCAGTGTCGCTGGTTGCAGCACTCGCAGCCAAGCCTAACTCGTTCCTCTGGTCCAGCACCATCCCCTGCGTTGGCACTCCTTGAAAGAAAAGAAAGAACTTGCATTTCTATAGCGCCTTTCACGACCACCGGACGCCCCAAAGCCCTTTACAGCCTATGATGTACTTTGGAAGTGGAGTCAATGAAACATAGGAACAGGAGGAGGCCATTCAGCCCCTCGATCCTGTTCCACCATTTAATTAGATCGTGGCTGATCTGTATCTTAACTCCATCTACCCGCCTTGGTTCTGTAACCATTAATACACATACCTAATAAAATCCTATCAATCTAAGATTTGAACTTTTCTATTGACCCCCGGCCTCAACAACTTTTTGGGGGAGAGAGTTCCAGATTTCCGCTACCCTTTGTGTGAAGAGGTGCTTCCTGACATCACCCCTGAACGGCCTGGCTCTAATTTTAAGGTTACGTCCCCTTGTTCTGGACTCTCCCCTACCAGAGGGAATAAATAAATCATTTATATTCCTGTAATTCAACAGAAATTGCTGATTCGTAAACAGAGTTAACGCCTGCAATCTCTATTCGCTCATGATGCCCTCTATTGTAAGGCGTTACACTAACCTCTGTCGGCTCAGTTGATAAATTTGCTGTTCGACCTGGAATTAACCTCACAGATCAGGAGGTTGTCGCATGTTAGCAGCCTACTCCCCACATCCCTCAACCTCATCCACCCACCTACTCCCCACATCCCTCAACCTCATCCACCCACCTACTCCCCACATCCCTCAACCCCACCCACCCACCTACTCCCCACATCCCTCAACCTCACCTACCCACCTTCTCCCCACATCCCTCAACCCCACCTACCCACCTACTCCCCACATCCCTCAACCTCACCTACCCACCTTCTCCCCACATCCCTCAACCCCACCACCCACCTACTCCCCACATCCCTCAACCTCACCTACCCACCTTCTCCCCACATCCCTCAACCCCACCCACCCACCTACTCCCCACATCCCTCAACCTCACCCACCCACCTACTCCCCACATCCCTCAACCCCACCCACCCACCTACTCCCCACATCCCTCAACCCCACCTACCCACCTTCTCCCCACATCCCTCAACCCCACCTACCCACCTTCTCCCCACATCCCTCAACCCCACCTACCCACCTTCTCCCCACATCCCTCAACCTCACCTACCCACCTTCTCCCCACATCCCTCAACCTCACCTACCCACCTTCTCCCCACATCCCTCAACCTCACATACTCACCTTCTCCCCACATCCCTCAACCTCACATACCCACCTTCTCCCCACATCCCTCAACCTCAACTACCCACATTCTCCCCACATCCCTCGACACCACCTACCCACCTTCTCCCTACATCCCTCAATCTCAACTACCCACCTTCTCCCCACATCCCTCAACCTCACCCACCCACATTGTCCCCATATCCCTCAACCCCACCATTCCACCTACTCCCCACATTCCTCAACCCCACCTACCCACCTACTCCCCATATCCCTCAACCCCACCTACCACCTTCTCCCCACATCCCTCAACCCCACCTACCCTCCTTCTCCCCGCATCCCTCAACCCCATCCACCCACCTTCTCCCCACATCCCTCAACCCTACCTACCCACCTTCTCCCCACATCCCTCAACACCACCCACCTACCTACTCCCCACATCCCTCAACCCCACCTACCCACCTTCTCCCCACATCCCTCAACCTCAACTATCCACCTTCTCCCCATATCCCTCAACCCCATCTATTCCAGGTCATCACCACTCGCTGTGTAAAAAAGTTTTTCCTCACATCCCCCCTGTATCTCTTGCCCAAAACCTTAAATCTGTGTCCCCTAGTCCTAGTGGGAACAACCTTTCCCCGTCTAGCCTATCCAAACCTGTCATAATCTTGTACACCTCTATCAAATCACCCCTCAACCTCCTTTGCTCTAATGAAAACAAATCCAGCTTCTCCAACCTGTCCTTGTAGGTAAGATCCCCCATCCCCAGAACCATTCTGGTAAATCTCCTCTGCACCCTCTCAAGGGCCTTCACATCCTTCCTAAAGTGTGGTGACCAGAACTGGATGCAATGCTCCAGTTGTGGCCTAACCAGCACTTTATAAAGGTTCAGCATAACTTCTCTGCTTTTGTACTCAATACCTCTATTTATGAAACCCAAGATCCCATATGCTTTGTTAACCACTCTCTCAATATGTCCCTCCACCTTCAGGGACCTATGCACATTAACTCCCAGGTCCCTCTGTCCCTGCACACTCTTTAAAACTGTGCCATTAAGTATATATTGCCTCTCCCTGTTCCTTCTGCCAAAATGCATCACCTCACACTTCTCTGTATTAAATTCCATCTGCCACTTGTCTGCCCATTCTGCTTGCCTTTCTATGTCCTGTTGCAGTCGATTGATATCATCATCACTGTTTGCCACACCCCCAAGTTTGGTGTCATCGGCAAATTTAGAAATTCTACTCTGTATTCCAATATCCAGGTCATTTATATATATTTAAAAAAGCAGTGGCCCCAACACTGACCCTTGGGGAACACTGCTGTCTACCATCCTCCAGTCTGAAAAACAGCCATTTACCACAACTCGCTGTTTTCTGCCCTTAAGCCAATTCCTTATCCAAGCTGTCACTGACCCACCTGTTCCATGAGCCTCAATTTTGTTAACCAGCCTTCTATGTGGTACTTTGTCAAACGCCTTCCGAAAATCCATGTAGACAACGTTCATTGCATTCCCTTCATCAATCCTTCTCTCCATATCCCTCAACCCCATCTCCCCACATCTCTCAACCCCACCTACCCACCTTCTCCCCATATCCCTCAACCCCACCTACCCACCTTCTCCCCACAACCCTCAACCCCACCTACCCACCTTCTCTCCATATCCCTCAACCTCACCTACCCACCTTCTCCCCACATCCCTCAACCCCACCCACCCACCTTCTCCCCACAACCCTCAACCCCACCCACCCACCTACTCCCCACATCCCTCAACCTCACCCATGCATCTTCTCCCCACATCCCTCAACCTCAACTACCCACCTTCTCCGATATCCCTCAACCCCACCTACCCACCTTCTCCCCATATCCCCAACCCCAGCTACCCACCTTCTCCCCACATCCCTCAACCCCACCTACCCACCTTCTCCCCACATCCCTCAACCCCATCTACCCACCTTCTCCCCACATCCCTCAACCCCACCTACCCACCTTCTCTCCACATCCCTCAACCTCACCTACCCACCTTCTCCCCACATCCCTCAACCTCAACTACCCACCTTCTCCCATATCCCTCAACCCTGCCTACCCACCTTCTCCCCACATCCCTCAACCTCAACTACCCTCCTACTCCCCAGATCCCTCAACCTTAACTACCCTCCTACTCCCCAGATCCCTCAACCTTAACTACCCTCCTTCTCCCCACATCCCTCAATCCCACCTACCCTCCTTCTCCCCACATCCCTCAACCCCACCTACCCTCCTTATCCCCACATCCCTCAACCCCACCTACCCACCTTCTCCCCACATCCCTCAACCTCAACTATCCACCTTCTCCCCATATCCCTCAACCCCATCTATTCCAGGTCATCACCACTCGCTGTGTAAAAAAGTTTTTCCTCGAATCCCCCCTGTATCTCTTGCCCAAAACCTTAAATCTGTGTCCCCTAGTCCTAGTGGGAACAGCCTTTCCCCGGCTAGCCTATCCAAACCTGTCATAATCTTGTACACCTCTATCAAATCACCCCTCAACCTCCTTTGCTCAAATGAAAACAAATCCAGCTTCTCCAACCTGTCCTTGTAGCTAAGATCCCCCATCCCCAGAACCATTCTGGTAAATCTCCTCTGCACCCTCTCAAGGGCCTTCACATCCTTCCTAAAGTGTGGTGACCAGAACTGGACGCAATACTCCAGTTGTGGCCTAACCAGCGCTTTATAAAGGTTCAGCATAACTTCTCTACTTTTGTACTCAATACCTCTATTTATGAAGCCCAAGGTCCCATATGCTTTGCTAACCACTCTCTCAATATGTCCCTCCACCTTCAGAGACCTATGCACATTAACTCCCAGGTCCCTCTATCCCTGCACACTCTTTAAAACTGTGCCATTAAGTGTATATTGCCTCTCCCTGTTCCTTCTGCCAAAATGCACCTCACACTTCTCTGTATTAAATTCCATCTGCCACTTGTCTGCCCATTCTGCTAGCCTTTGTATGTCCTGTTGCAGTCGATTGATATCATCATCACTGTTTGCCACACCCCCAAGTTTGGTGTCATCGGCAAATTTAGAAATTCTACTCTATTCTAATATCCAGGTCATTTATATATATTTAAAAAAGCAGAAGCCCCAGCACTGACCCTTGGGGAACACCACTGTAACATCCTCCACTCTGAAAAACAGCCATTTACCACAACTCACTGTTGTCTGCCCTTAAGCCAATTCCTTATCCAAGCTGCCACTGACTCACCTATTCCCTGAGCCTCAATTTTGTTAACCAGCCTTCTATGTGGTACTTTGTCAAACGCCTTCCGAAAATCCATGTAGACAACGTTCATTGCATTCCCTTCATCAATCCTTCTCTCCATATCCCTCAACCCCATCTCCCCACATCCCTCAACCCCACCTACCCACCTTCTCCCCATATCCCTCAACCCCACCTACCCACCTTCTCCACATATCCCTCAACCCCACCTACCCACCTTCTCCCCATATCCCCCAACCCCACCTACCCTCCTTCTCCCATAGCCCTCATCTCCACCTACCCACCTCTCCCCATATCCTTCAACCCCACCTACCCACCTTCTTGCCTCAGCCTTCAAACTCTTTCCTCTCCACAAATGCCTCCAATTACCACTTATCCTAATGTACACTGTCCCCTTCCTGTCATTCTCTGCTAACTTATTACTCAACTTGATTACCCTTTGGTGAAACTTTCTTACTCCTAGTCTCCTCATTAGTACCCTCGTGGGCCCTGGGATTTCAACCTTTATCTGCAGTGAAAATGTGTTTGGGTGTTACTGAGGTGAATTAAGTGAATTGAGTCAACCCCAACAAGGGCAGCAGGCGCATGGGAACACCACCACCTCCAAGTTCCCCTCCAAGTCACACACCATCCTGACTTGGAAATATATCGGCCGATCCTTCATCGTCGCTGGGTCAAAATCCAGGAACTCCCTCCCTAACAGCACTGTGGGAGAACCTTCACCACACGGACTGCAGCGGTTCAAGAAGGCAGCTCACCACCACCTTCTCAAGGGCAATTGGAGATGGGCAATAAATGCCGGCCTTGCCAGTGACGCTCTCAACCTCATCTACCCACCTTGTGTCAGCCGTGGCTCAGTGGGTAGCACTCTCTCTCTCTCGCCTCTGAGTCAGAAGGTTGTGGGTTTAAGTCCCCACTCCAGGGACTTGCGCACATAAATCTAGGCTGATGCTCCAGTGCAGTACTGAGGGAGTGCTGCACTGTCGGAGGTGCCGTCTTTCGGATGAGACATTAAACCGAGGCCCCATCTGCTCTCTCAGGTGGACGTAAAAGATCCCACGGCTGCTATTTCAATGAAGAGCAGGGGAGTTCTCCCCGGCGTCCTGGGGCCAATATTTCTCCCTCAACCAACATCACTAAAACAGATTATCTGGTCATTTTCACATTGCTGTTTGTGGGAGCTTGCTGTGCGCAAATTGGCTGCCACGTTTCCCCCATTTCAACAGCGACTACACTTCGAAAGTACTTCATTGGCTGTAAAGTGCTTTGAGACGTCTGATGGTCGTGAAAGGCGCTATAGAAATGCAAGTCTTTCTTTCTTTCATCTCGAGAATGAATTTTAAAAAGGCAGTGTAGTGTGGTGTGTGCGTGCAACAGGCTACCTATAATAATTATAACATAAATTTAAATTGATGAATTAAGAATCAACTACCCAAATTCTGCCCCAGTTCTTCATGGTTAGAAATTGGCACGGTTTTGTTTAAGGACTTCTGGAAAGGCTATGGAAGTGAGGGATACCAGCATCCAAAGTGTTAATAGCATACTAGTCGAATTCCTGGGATGGGCGGGATTGTCCTCTGAGGACAGATTGAGTAGACTAGGCCTATATTCTCTGGAGTTTAGAAGAATGAGAGGTGATCTCATTGAAACATACAAAATTCTTACAGGGCTTGACAGGGTAGATGCTGAGAGGTTGTTTCCCCTGGCTGGAGAGTCTAGATTGAGAGGTCGCACAACACCAGGTTATAGTCCAACAGTTTTATTTGAAATCACAAGCTTTCGGAGCTATCGATTGCTCCTGGAGAATCTAGAACCAGGGGTCACAGTCTCAGGATAAGGGGTCGGCCATTTAGGACTGAGATGAGGAGAAATTTCTTCACTCAGAGGGTGGTGACTCTTTGGAATTCTCTGCCTCAGAGGGCTGTGGATGCAGAATCGTTGAGTATATTCAAGATGTGGAGATGCCGGTGTTGGACTGGGGTGGACAAATGTGAGAAGTCGCACAACACCAGGTTATAGTCCAACAGTTTTATTTGAAATCACAAGCTTTCGGAGCACTGCTCATTCATCACCTGACGAAGGAGCAGCGCTCCGAAAGCTTGTGATTTCAAATAAAACTGTTGGACTATAACCTGGTGTTGTGCGAGTATATTCAAGACAGAGATCGATAGATTTTTGGCCTCTCGGGGAATCAAGGGATATGGGGATCGGGCGGGAAAGTGGAGATGAGGTCGAAGATCAGCCATGATCTTATTGAATGGCGGAGCAGCCTCGAGGGGCAGAATGGCCGACTCCTGCTCGGATTTCTTATGTTCTTATGTAATGCATCTGTCTGAAATTCCAGGGCTCAGGGGCTGGGTATTTTGGACATCCCCGCGTCAAACTGTTTAAAATATATTGGCTGACAACAACAACAGAGAGAGAGAGAGAGAGAGGGGAAGTTCAGAAAAACCTGTTGCCTGTTTGCTGGTAAAACATAATTTAATCTCAGACCCCAAAAATAAAACTCTGGTAGAGCTCAGGGTCAGTAAGAGGGTGATCTCACCAACGGATTTGGAGTCGCAGTCTTGTCGAGGTTCAGTGCAGCTGATCCAGATTCACATCCTTGTTTTTACGGTCTCGGCTCAATCACTTCCACAGCACGGTGGCTCACCACAGGAATCTCCCGCACGTACACTTCTCACAAGAGCATGATCCAACTTTCAGGATGAGATGTTCCTGAAAGAGAAATCACTTTCAGATCAAAGAATGAGAATATCCCTCAATCCCAATTCCCCTTAACCCTCAATTCCATCTCTCACCCCATCCCTCAATCCCATCTCTCACCCTATCCCTCAATTCCATCTCTCACCCTATCCCTCAATCCCATCTCACCAAATCCCTCAATCCCATCTCTCACCCTATCCCTCAATCCCATCTCTCACCCTATCCCTCAATCCCATCTCTCACCCTATCCCTCAATCCCATCTCTCACCCTATCCCTCAATCCCATCTCTCACCCAATCCCTCAATCCCATCTCACCCTATCCCTCAATCCCATCTCTCATCCTATCCCTCAATCCCATCTCATCCTATCCCTCAATCCCATCTCTCACCCTATTCCTCAATCCCATCTCACCCTATCCCTCAATCCCATCTCTCATCCTATCCCTCAATCCCATCTCATCCCTATCCCTCAATCCCATCTCATCCTATCCTCAATCCCATCTCATCCTATCCCTCAATCCCATCTCTCATCCTATCCCTCAATCCATCTCTCACCCTATCCCTCAATCCCATCTCATCCTATCCCTCAATCTCATCTCACCCTATTCCTCAATCCCATCTCACCCTATCCCTCAATCCCATCTCTCATCCTATCCCTCAATCCCATCTCTCACCCTATCCCTCAATCCCATCTCTCACCCTATCCCTCAATCCCATCTCTCATCCTATCCCTCAATCCCATCTCTCACCCTATCCCTCAATCCCATCTCTCACCCTATCCCTCAATCCCATCTCTCACCCTATCCCTCAATCCCATCTCTCATCCAATCCCACAATCCCATGTCTCACCCAATCCCATCTCTCATCCTATCCCTCAATCCCATCTCTCACCCTATCCCTCAATCCCATCTCTCACCCTATCCCTCAATCCCATCTCTCACCCTATCCCTCAATCCCATCTCTCATCCTATCCCTCAATCCCATCTCTCACCCTATCCCTCAATCCCATCTCTCATCCTATCCCTCAATCCCATCTCTCACCCTATCCCTCAATCCCATCTCTCATCCTATCCCTCAATCCCATCTCACCCTATCCCTCAATCCCATCTCTCATCCAATCCCACAATCCCATGTCTCACCCAATCCCTCAATCCCAGTCGAACAGAGTTTGAAATGGCAGCTGCTGTCTTTTCTAAATACAAAATGGAGGGCAGGAGACAGTAAGGGACAATTCCATTTGATCAAGACTAAATTATGTTTCAGGTACTTTGATAGGGGGGGTGGATGAAAATATAATTCTGATTGTTGTCAGGTAGAATCATTGAATGATACAACACAGAAGGAGGCCTTTCGGCGATCGTGCCTGTGCCGGCTCTTTGAAATTTGTTTGATTAAATCAGCTATTACATTGGGGAGACCAGCAGTTAGAAGCCATTAGCAGCAACTCGCCAAGGTTTCTTCGGCAGCACCTCCCAAACCCGTGACCTCTTCCACCTAGAATGACAAGGGCAGCAGACGCATGGGAAGACCACCACCTGCAAGTTCCCCTCCAAGTCACACTCCATCCTGACTTGGAAATATATCGGCGATCCTTCATCGTTGCTGGGTAAAAATCCTGGAGTTCCCTCCCTAACAGTACACGGACTGCAGTGGTTCAAGAAGGCGGCTCACCACCACCTTCTCAAGGGCAACTAGGGATGAGCAATAAATGCTGGCCTTGCCAGTGACGCCCACATCACATAAACGAATTAAAAAAAGCTCATTGGCTACCAAGAGAAGAAGTTTGTTAATATTTTAGTCACCTCTGTGCTTCAAGGAACTTGCTTGAAAAAACGTCCTTATAACTGAGGCCCCTCTCCTGCTCTCCCACCTGAGGTCACCTTATAATTAAAGGACATTCTCCCGCTCTCAAAACTTTTAAACTTACTTTTAACCCATCAATATTGACTTACTACAAAGTATAACAAACTATTTACAAACAGAAACAGGTCATTTGGCCCAACTGGTCCGTGCCAGTGTTTATGCTCCACACGAGCCTCCTCCCACCCCTCTTCATCTCACCCCATCAGTATATCTTTCTTTTCCTTTCTCCCTCATGTGCTTATCCAGCTTCCCCTTAAATGCATCTATATTATTCGCCTCAACCACTCCCTGTGGTAGCGAGTTCCACATTCTCACCACTCTCTGGGTGAAGAAGTTTCTCCTGAATTCCCTATTGGATTTATTAGTGACTATCTTCTATTGATGGCCCCTAGTTCTGGTCTCCCCCGGAAGTGGAAACATCTTCTCTACCTCTACCCTATCGAACCCTTTCATTATTTTAAAGGCCTCTATCAGGTCACCCCTCAGTCTTCACTCTTTGCTAGAGAAAAGAGACCCAGCCTGTCCAACCTTTCCTGATAGGTTTAACCTCTCAGTTTTGGTATTGTTCCAGTAAATCTTTGCACCTTCTCAAATGCCTCTATATCCTTTTTGTAATACAACCAGAACTCTTCGCAGTTACCTTTAAGTAATCTTCAGGATTCACTTTATCTAAACCATTTAACAAGTTATAAACCCCAATGACATGGCTCCTGAACCACGCTATTGAAGGGATATTGTGGCTTTAGAGAGGGTACGACGAAGGTTGACGTGGATGCTGCCTGGTCTGAGGCAATACAACGGCAAAGAAAGACTTGAAAAAGTGGGCCTTTTCTAAAG
The DNA here is from genome assembly GCA_030390025.1 of Squalus acanthias. NCBI lineage: Eukaryota > Metazoa > Chordata > Chondrichthyes > Squaliformes > Squalidae > Squalus > Squalus acanthias. The sequence goes on along the minus strand of CM059427.1, from coordinate 201,044,709 downwards.
GCAGAGGACGGTGGCGATATAAAGGAAGGGGACAGGGTAGACAGAGGCAGACTGTTTCCAGTAGTGGAGGGGGTCAAGGACGAGGAGCCAGAAGTACAAATGACATATGGTCTGTCGAGCCGTGTGCAACATCACCTTTGCCTTGCACAAGTCTAGGAGGATGCTGTGGTGTGCAGAATCATTTTACTTCTCTCTTACACAATACAGAAGTGAATCCAGCCTGGGTAGGCATTGTTTGGAAATGTTAGATGAAAGGGAATCTCACAAAGAAAATGGTAAAATATTATTAACATTTAGCTTCCCAACAGACCCAGAGAATCTCCTGTCCCCAAACTCGAGAATCATAGAAACTTACAGCACAGAAGGAGGCCATTCGGACCGTCCTGCCTGTGCTAGAGCCGGGGAGTTCTCCCTGGGGACCAATATTTATCCCACAATCAACATAACAAAAATAGATTATCCGCTCATTATCACATTGCTGTTTGTGGGAGCTTGCTGTGCGTGAATTGGTTGCCGCATTTCCAACATTACAACAGTAACTACACTTCAAAAGTCCTTCATTGGCTGTAAAGCGCTTTGAGCGTCCTGAGTTCGTGAAAGGCGCTATAGAAATGCAAGTCTTTCTTTCTTTTCTCTTTGAAAGAGCAGTCGTGCTCAGTCCCCCATCCCCCGCTTTTTGTCCGTCACCCTGTCAGTTCCTCATCCTCAAGAACCCGTCCGACTCCCTTTTAAAATTATTGATGGAATCTATGAAACAGTGACTGAAAGGGTCGGTAACCAGAGGACACAGATTTAAGGTCATTAGCAAAAGAACCAGAGGGGAGATGAGGAAAAATAAAATTACGCAGCGAGTTGTTGTGATCTGGAATGCGCTGCCTGAAAGGGCGGAGGAAGCGGATTCAATAGTAACTTTCAAAAGGGAATTGGATAAATACTTGAAGAGGAAAAAAATGACAGGCCTGTGAGGAAAGAGCAGGGGGGAGTGGGACTAATTGGAGAGCTCTTTCAAAGAGCCGGCACAGGCACGATGGGCCGAATGGCCTCCTTCTGTGATGTATTATTCTATGATTCTAGGAATTCCCTTCCTAAACCTTTCCACCGCACTCAAACCTCCTCAAGGAAGGATCTTTTTAACATAGCGTTCAGTCGCCCCTCCTATCCTCCTGTATCGGGTTCACCTGATTTTATCATCTGGGTTTTGATGACTTCACACCAGATGTCCGAGTGGGAATCCAGTGGAACGTCTGTGAAATTTCAGGGTGTGAGAGGTCGGAGGCGAGAGCTGTGACAAGGATGGTGATCTGCATCAGCGGAAGCTGCGATCCCCTGTTGACAAAGCTTCGAACTTGGATCAGTCCAGGCATTGGAATTTACAGAATGATTTACATTAGAATTACCAGCACAGAAACAGGCCATTGGCCCCCAACGGGTCCACACTCCACACACGCCTCCTCCCACTCTACTTGCTCCATCTAACCCTATCGGCAGATCCTTCTGTTCCTTTCTCCCAATAGCGGGGCTTAGAGGGTTAAATTACAAGGACAGGTTGCTTAAACTTGACTTGTATTCCCTTGAGTTTAGAAAATTGAGGGGTGATCTAGACACAAAAGGCATCAAGGGGTATGGGGAGAGAGCGGGAATATGGTATTGAGATAGAGGATCAGCTATGATCATGTTGAATGGCGGAGCAGGCTCGAAGGGCCGAATGGCCGACTCCTGCTCCTATTTTTCTATGTTTCTATCCGATCGAGGTGTTTAAAATGTCAAGAGGGATTCGATAGGGTAGATACGGAAAAACTATTTCCTCTGGTGGGCAGAGTCCAGAACAAGGGGGCATAACCTTAAAATTAGAGTCAGGCCATTCAGGGATGATGTCAGGAAGCACTTCTTCACACAAAGGGTGGTGGAAACCTGGAACTCTCTCCCCCAAAAAGCTGTTGAGGCCGGGAGTCAATTGAAAATTTCAAATCTGAGATTGATAGATTTTTGTTAGCCAAGGGTATTGAGGGATATGGAGCCAAAGCGGGTGGATGGAGTTAGGATACAGATCAGCCGTGATCTGATTGAATGGCGGAGCAGGCTCGAGGGGCTGAATGGCCTCCTCCTGTCCCTAGGTTTCTACTGCACTGATCACCATGGTTGATACATAGCATCACTACGTCAGTTCAACATTGCACAGAAATAACACTTTACAGTGCGAAAAGAGGATGTGAAATCACAAGTAAAATGCACTTCCAGAAAATAAAGAGAAATTAACAAAATGTTGGCAAGAAAGTGTTCATTTTATTTTAGTCAGAGAGGAAACATCTGTTTTTTGTGGGGGGGGGGGGGCATTTCTTGTGTAGCGTTCCAGAAGGACAGGATGTTGGTCGGAAGGGTCCTGTACTGTGGAAATAGAAGTACACTGCCTTTACACAGCGAGACTGTTTACCGCAGTCTTGGCCAGGTTTCCAGCCAGTGTAGGGTTTACATAGAATTACAGCTGAGTCCTGAAGAACATAGCTGCCAGGTTGTGAGAGATCCAACACGAGGTAAAAATCTACTTGGCCTCGTCCTCACCAATCTACCTGTCGCAGATGCATCTGTCCATGACAGTATTGGTAGCAGTGATCACCTCGAGCCTCAGATTAGGCCGACCACGGCTCTCTCAGTGGCAGTCAAAAAGAAAAAGAAAGACTTGCATTTTACTCCTTTCATGACCACCGGACATCCCACAGCGCTTTACAGCCAATGAAGTATTATTTTAAGTGGAGTCACTGTTGTAATGTAGGAAACGCGGCAACCCACAAACAGCACTGTGATAACGACCGGATAATCTGTTTTTGTTATGTTGGTTGAGGGATAAATATTGGCCCCAGGACACTGGGGATAACTCTCCTGCTCTTCTTCGAAATAGTGCCATGGGATCTTTTATGTCCACCTGAGAGAGCAGACGGGGCCTCGGATTAATGTCTCATCCGAAAGACGGCCCCTCCGACAGTGCAGCCCTCCCTCAGCACTGCACTGTGAGTGTCAGCCTAGCTTTTTTAATGTGCTCAAGTCCCTGGAGTGGGACTTGAACCCACAACCTTCTGACTCAGAGGCGAGTGTGCTACCCACTGAGTCATGGGTGACACTGTCAAGGTCACCGTCACCCTCAATTTCTTCGCCAGTGGATCCTTCCAGTCTGCAACAGGTGACATAGCTAAGATCTCTCAGTTCACCGTCCATTGCTGTATCCGGGAGGTCACAGAGACTCTCTACAGTAGGAGAAGGGACTACATTTCCTTCCCATCACCAGAGAGAAGCAGGACGAGCGTGCATGTGGCTTTGCCAGGATAGCGGGATTCCCCATGGTGCAGGGCGCCATTGACTGCACCCACGTGGCTTTGTGGGCACCGCATAACAATCCTGAGATCTTCCGTAACCGCAAAGGCTCACTTAATGTGCAGTTGGTGTGCAACCACAGACAGCAAATCCTCACCGTCAGTGCCCGCTATCCTGGCAGCAGCCATGATGCCTTCATCCTGCGCCAGACCGGTATGCCAGCACTCTTCCAGCCACCACATCAAGCTCGCGGCTGGTCGGAGACAAGGGCTGTCCGCTCTCCACCTGGCTCACGACTCCCCCCTGCAACCCCAACACTCCTGCCCAGCACTCATATAATGAGAGCCATGCTGCCACCAGGAACATCATTGAGCAGACCATCGGAGTGCTCAAGCAACGGTTCCGCTGCCTTGACCGCTCGGGAGGAGCCCTCCAGTACTCGGCTGAGCGTGTGTCCCGTTTCATTGTGGTCTGCTGCATCCTCCACAACTTGGCCATCATGAGGGCCCAGCCCTTGCCACCAGGGATTGCAGGACCACCTCAGGACATCAACTCCTCCAATGCTTGGTCCGAAAATCTGCGGGCTCTCTCCCTCGGGCGTGGATCTGCCATCATTAAACCTGCTTGAGTCGTCGGCTCCTTGGGCTTGGCCTGCTCTTGCTTGCTGACACAGGTTCACAGCCAGCAATGCTGAGAATGAGGTTCTGCAGCATCAATGAACCTCCCCTTTAAGAACTGGAAAGAACCTGTGGCAATGATGACTTGCAATTAGACTGCACCCGATATTGGTCAGTGCTTTGAGTCTAAAGCCACTGAGCTGGGCCGTTAGCACTTGATTTAGCGCTCCAGTCCTTTCTTTGAGCGATGACACTGAATTTTGCGTGCAGCGAGATTCATTAGCGCCTGGCGCTAAATCTCAAACTTTTCCAAAGTTAGCGTCCACTCCTGGGCGATAATGAATTTCACCCCCAAATGTCTTGGTTTCCCTGCTTAGTTCTACCAGTTATGAAGTGGAGTCATTAGTTATTAACGTTATCATCAGTCAAGCAAGCATCAGGACTCCAACCATGATCCCCTTTTATCTTGCCACATTTCCCTCAGTGGGTAGCACTCTGTCTCTCTCGCCTCCGAGTCAGAAGGTTGTGGGTTCAAGTCCCACTCCAGAGGCTTGAGCACAAAATCTAGGCTGACACTCCCAGTATGGTACTGAGGGAGCGCTGCACTGTCGGAGGTGCCGTCTTTTGGATGAGACGTTAAACCGAGGCCCCGTCTGCTCTCTCAGGTGGACGCAAAAGATCTCATGGCACAACTTTGAAGAAGAGCAGGGGAGTTATCCCCGGTGTCCTGGGGCCAATATTAATCCCTCAACCAACATCACTAAAAACAGATTATCTGGTCATTATCACAGTATTGTTTGTGGGATCTTGCTGTGTGTAAATTTGCTGGCCGTGTTTCCTACATTACAACAGTGGCTACACTTCAAAAAAGTTCTTCATTGGCTGTGAAGCACTTTGAGACGTCCTGAGATGGTGAAAGGCGCTATAGAAATGCAGGTCTTTCTTTCCCCCTATCCTATCCTTATCCTGTCCCTTGGTCCAGTTTGGATTGTGAAAAAATGGGCACATTCTAGGGCAAGATGTCCATGGAAGTGCCTGGCTTTTGGGGGAATGATTCCTCATTCATGTCACATATCACAACCCAACGAGCCACTGTTCAGAGACATTGCCCCCGCACCTCACCAGCTCTGATCCACATGTTGTGCTGAGTCCCCCCAGGCTGCTTCACACCCTGCCTGCTCTTGGATTAGCTCCATTTGACCTCTGTACATTTGTAAAAAAAAAAAATGCCCTTTACCGATTATTTCATTGCTACAGTTGTCAAACTTCCATCCTGCCCGAAATGTATCCCTTTCCAGTAGAAGCCTCTTCACTACCCCTCGACAATATTAGTTTTATTTTCTTGTTAAACCTCCCCCCACACACACAAAAACAGATTGACTGGTTGATGCAGCAAGACCTGGACACCATTCAGGCTTGTGCTGATAAGTGGCAAGCAATATTCGCGCCACACAAGTGCCAGGCAATGATCGTCTCCAATAAGAGAGAGTCTAACCACCTCCCCTGGACATTCAACGGCATTACCATCGCTGAATCCCCCAACATCAACATCCTAGGGGTCACCATTGACCAGAAAATCATCTGGACCAGCCGCATAAATGCCATAAAAGAAAAGAAAGACTTGCATTTATATAGCGCCTTTCACGACCACCAGACTTCTCAAAGCGCTTTACAGCCAATGAAGTACTTTTGGAGTGGAGTCACTGTTGTAATGTGGGAAACGCGGCAGCCAATTTGCACACAGCAAGCTCCCACAAACAGCAATGTGATAATGGCCAGATAATCTGTATTTGTTATGTTGGTTGAGGGATAAATATTGGCCAGGACACCGGGGAGAACTCCCCTGCTCTTCAAAATAGTGCCGTGGGATCTTTTACGTCCACCTGAGAGAGCAGACGGGGCCTCGGTTTAAAGTCGCATCTGAAAGACGGCACCTACAACAGTGCAGCGCCCCCTCAGCACTGCGCTGGAATGTCAGTCTAGCTTTATGTGCTCAAGTCCCTGGAGTGGGACTTGAACCCACAACTTTCTGACTCAGAGGTGAGTGTGCTGCCCACTGAGCCTCAGCTGACACTGCTGACCATGGCTACTAGATCAGGTCGGAGGCTGGTTAGTCTGCGGCGAATGGCTCGCCTCCTGACTCCCCAAAGCTTCTCCACCATCTGCACTTCAAAAGTTCTACATTGGCTGTAAACTCTTTGGGACGTCCTGAGGTTGTGAAAGGCTCTGTAGAAATGGGAACTCTTGCTTTCAAGTCTTTCTGGACTGAGTCCAGGATCCTGGTCTCACAGGAAAGTCGGAGCAACATGAGAGTTCCTCTTCCACTGGACCGCACGCTTCTGGGCAAAACACGATGCTGTATTGTGGTGGGGGGGGGCGCGGCATTGGTGCTGTACATGCACACAGGCCCCATGGATCCATAGTCCAGGCTCAGTACCTCACAAGACCAAAGGTCATGCCATGTCTTAAAGAAATGCACGGGGTGAATTCTGCACAAATTGGCTGCCGCGTTTCTCTACATTACAACAGTGACTACACTTCAAAAGTTCTACATTGGCTGTAAACTCTTTGGGACGTCCTGAGGTCGTGAAAGGCGCTGTAGAAATGCAAGTCTTTATTTGAGGTGAGACTCCCAGTGTAGATTCTTCCTTAACGGGAGTGCAGATTGAGAATGTAGGTTAACAGCAATCCCTATCTTCTACATAAGAATTAGGAGCTGGAGTAGGCCATTCGGCCCTTTGAGCCATTCAATAAGATCATGGCTGAACTTCTACATCAACTCCACTTTCCCGCCCGATCCCCATATCCCTTGATTCCCTTAATATTCAAAAATCCATCGACCGCTGTCTTGAATATACTCAACGACTGAGCCTCCACAGCCCTCTGGGGTAGAGAATTCCAAAGATTCACCATCGTCTAAGTGAAGACATTTCTCTTCATCTCTGTCCTAAATGGCCGACCCCTTATTCTGAGTCTGTGACCCCTGGTTCTAGACTCCCCAGCCAGGGGAAACATCCTCCCAGCATCTACCCTGTCAAACCCTGTAAGAATTTTGTATGTTTCAATGAGATCACCTCTCATTCTTCTAAACTCGAGAGAATATAGGCCTAGTCTACTCAATCTCTCCTCATAGGACAATCTCCCAACCCAGGGATCAGTCTGGTGAACCTTCGTTGCACTCCCTCTATGGCAAGTATATCCTTCCTTAGGTAAGGATGTCATGGTAGCTAATGTTTTCTATGCCTGAGGCACCTTGGAGCAGCATGAATAAAGGCTGGGGATGGACTACCACTAGTGGAGTCAAAAACTAGGCCTCACCCAGGCCTATTGGTGACCCATTCGGCCCCGTGTGTGACAACAACATGGTTTCCCATTTCAGAAGAGGTTGTGAGCTGGGAATTTCTGTCTCAGTGGAAGCCTCGGCAGAGCCCGAAAGGAATCCGCCCGCCACGCGGATACAGTCCTTGGCTCCCACCACTTCCTTTTTTGTGGTCAAGGTCACTCGCTAACAATTTTTTTCGGCAGGCTTGCCGGCCTTTGCCCAGACAGAGGGCGGAGGTCAGAAGCTCGCTGCAATCCAGTTGAAAGAAAAAAAACAAAGACATTTTAAGCAGGTGTGATGGGCGATTGGGCCCTTTAAATTTTAAATGGTCCTCCCGTCACCACGGCAATGCTGGTTGCTAGGGGCGAACAGGCAGTCCTTGTGCTGGGGTAAATAGCCGCATAGAATTACAATATGCCCACTTGTACGTGGGTGAACGCATTATAAGTCTCCCAAATCACTTCTGGTGAGAAACCTCAAGGGGGTGGGAATCAACGTTCCCTATAAGCGGCCGCGCAGCTCTCTGCCGGTCCCGCCCAGCCCATTAAAGGGGCTGCACACTCCCAAAAAAAAACTTACGCTGAACATTAGTTGGAATACGATGGGGAGGAAGTTATGCTTCAGCTGTACAGAGCCTTGGGACAGACCCCATCTGGAGTAACCGCGTTCAGTTCTGGGCCCCGCACCTCAGGAAGGAGATATTAGCCTTGGAGGGGGAGCAGCGCAGATTCACCAGAATGATACCGGGGCTAAAGGGGTTAAATTATGAGGACAGGTTGCACAGACTGGGTTTGTATTCCCTGGAGTTTAGAAGATTGAGGGGTGATCTAATCGAGATATTTGAAATGATTAAGGCATTTGATAGGGTAGATACAGAGAAACTTTTTCCTCTGGTGGGGGGAGTCCAGAACAAGGGGGGGAATAACCTTAAAATTAGAGCCGGGCCGTTTGGGGGTGAAATCAGGAAGCACTTCTTCACACAAAGGGTAGTGAAAATCTGGAACTCTCTCCACCTAAAGGCTGTGGATGCTGGAGGTCTATTGCAGCTTACAGGACTGAGGGCAATATACTTCCTGCAATTTAGTATACTGTATTCGCTGCTCACGATGTGGTCTCCTCTACATTGGGGAGACCAAACGCAGATTGGGTGACCGCTTTGCGGAACACCTCCGTTCAGTCCGTAAGGGGGACCCCGAACTCCCGGTGGCCTGTCACTTTAATTCACCGCTTCACTCCCACTCTGACCTCACCGTCCTCAGCCTATTACACTGTTCCACGGAAGCGCAGCGTAAGCTCGAGGAACAGCACCTCATCTTTCGTTTAGGCACGCTACAGCCCTCTGGACTCAATATCGAGTTCAACAATAACCTCAGCTCCAATCACATTTATATTTTATTTTTTCCACCCTTTTATTTGCCCCCCCCCACCTTTGTTTTCCTCCTAGAAGCTGGCAGCTGTCCTTCATTCTGCCAGTGGATTTCACACTTCTTTCAGCCTTAATCTGTCACATTAACACCACCTCTAGCCTTGCATATCTCTTAATGTCTCTTAATGTCTCTTCCTCTCCCCCTTTGTTCTTTTATCCCCTCCCCCTTTTCCCAGCTTTCCCTGGCCTTAAATCCATTTGATTTCCGGCTCTTCCCAGTTCTGACGAAAGGTCATCGACCTGAAACGTTAACTCTCTTTCTCTCTCCACGGATGCTGCCTGGCCTGCTGAGTTTTTCCAGCGTTTTCTGTTGTTATTTCAGATTTCCAGCATCCGCAGTATTTTGCTATCGCAATATATTTTTGTTGGCTAAAGGTATCGAGGGATATGAAACGAAAAAAAGACAGATTTGCATTTCTCCAGCGCCTTTCACAACCACCGGACATCCCAAAGCACTTTACAGCCAATGAAGTACTTTCTGAAGTGTAGTCACTGTTGTAATGTGGGAAACGCGGCAGCCAATTTGCGCACAGCAAGCTCCCACAAACAGCAATGTGATAATGACCGGATAATCTGCTTTAGTGATGTTGGTTGAGGGATAAACATTGGCCCCAGGACACCGGGGAGAACTCCCCTACGTGGAGTTATCTATGTTTGCTATATGGAGCAAAGGCGGGTAAATGGAGTTGAGGTGCGGATCGGCCATGAGCTGATTGAATGGCGGAATGGGCCGAATGGCCTCCTCCTGTTCCTGTGTTCCTCTGAAAACAAAGCACAGCAGGAAACAGCCGCTTCAGAGGTGGAAGGGAAGGAAATTAAAGAAAAAATCCTCAGCAACAACACTGACCGGTTCATTAAAGTAGAGGAGGACTGCAGTTGGTGCAGAGTCATGGCATAATTACCCAGAAATTAATGAGGGAACGAACTGAAAAATACAAAATACATAATAGAGTGACGAACTTTCTGTGCCCAGGAATCTCCGGCTATCTGAGCTAACATTGGCAAGAAACCAGGAAAAGAGACAAGGGCTACACACATGGTTCAATCAGAGCTGAAATGTTTTCTAAAAACGCAACTGGGCCTGAGCGTGGTGTCCACCTTGGCTCAGTGGGTTTCACGCTCATCTCTGCATCAAGAAGGTCGTGGGTTCAAGTCCTCACTCCAGAGACTTGAGCACATAGTCCAGGCTGACACTCCCAGTGCAGTACTGAGGGAGGGAGTGCTGCCCTGTCGGAGGTGCCATCTTTTGGTTGGGATGTTAAACCAACCAACAGAGAGTCTGCTCCCTCAGGTGGACGTAAAAGATCCCACAGCCACTATTTCGAAGAAGAGCAGGGGACTTCTCCCCGGTGTCCTGGGGCCAATATTTATCCCTCAATCATCATCACTAAAAACAGATTATCCGGTCATTATCACATTGCTGTTTGTGGGAGCTTGCTGTGCACAGATTGGCTGCCGCGTTTCCCACATTCCAACAGTGACCACACTCCAAAAAGTGCTTCATTGGCTATAAAGCGCTTTGAGACGTCCTGAGGTCATGGAAGGCACGATAGAAATGCAAGTTCTTTGTTTATAGAACCCGCTCGATTTTCGTTCCACGCTGTTCGATGGATTTGAAGTTTGGTCGGGTTCTACAGCGGGCCTGCGATCCACTCCCCCAGGCTACTGCCCCCCAGTGGAAACGTTGAAAACTGTGCCAGATTTTCAGTCCATTCGGGAATTCCGTAACGGAGGCTTTGGAGAATCAATTGAGAGTCATTTGGATCTCCAATCTCAGCTGCTTCAACTGGACTGAGTCCAAGATCCTGGTCACAGGGGTAAATCGGAGCCACACGAAAGTTCCTCTTCCACTGCACCGCACGCTTCTGGGCAAAACAAGATGCTGAATTGTGGTGTGGGCGCTGTACGTGCACACAAGCCCCATGGATCCAGAGTCTGGGCTCAGTACGTCACAAGAGCAAATGGAGTACTCCCAGGATCGCAGGACCCCGATTCACACGTAGCATTGAGAAAAGAAAGAAAGACAGACTTGCATTTCTACGGCGCCTTTCCCGACCTCAGGACGTCCCAAAGCGCTTTACAGCCAATGAAGTACTTTTGAAGTGTAGTCACTGTTGTAATGTAGGAAATGTGGCAGCCAATTTGCGCACAGCAAGCTCCCACAAACCAGCAATGTGATAATGACCAGGTAATCTGTTTTTTAGTGATGTTGGTTGAGGGATAAATATTGGGCCCTGGACACCGGGGAGAACTCCCCTGCTCTTCTTCGAAATAGTGCCCTGGGATCTTTCACACCCATCTGAAAGACGGCACCTCCGACAGTGCCGCACTCCCTCAGCACCGCACTGGAAGTGTCAGCCTGGATAATATGCTCAAGTGCCAAGAGTGGGCTCAAACCCATGACCTTCTTGACTCAGAAATGAGAGTGCTACCCACTGAGCCAAGGCTGACACCATCTTCATTCGCAATTGCTTTTTTTAGAAAACAATTCACTCAGAGCCTTGTCTGATTGGACCATGTGTGTAGCCTTTGTCTCTTTTCCTGGTTTCTTTGCCAATGTTAGCTCAGATAGTCGGAGATTCCTGGGCACTGGAAGTTCGACACTCTAATGTATTTTGTATTTTTCAATTCGTTCCCTCATTAATTTCTGGGTAATTATGCCATGACTCTCCACCAACTGCAGTTCTCCTTTACTCTTAATAGATTCATAGAATCTTACAGCCCGCCGTGTCTGTGCCGGCTCTTTGAAAGAGCTCTCCAATTAGTCCCACTCCCCCGCTCTTTCCCCAGAGCACTGCAAATCAGTCCTCTCCAAGTATACGTCCAATTGTCTGTTGAAAGTTCCTATGGAATCTGATTCCACTGTCCTTTCAGGTAGCGCGTTCCAGATCAAAGCAACCCTCTGTGTGAAAGAATCTCCCCTCATTTCCCCTCTAGTTCTTTAGTCAATTATTTTGGATCTCTGACGTCTGGTTACCGACCCACTTGCCAGAGGAAACAGTTTCTCCCTACTTGCTCTGTCAAAACCCTCATCATTTTGAACACCTCTATTGGGTATCCCCTTAACCTTCTCTGCTGTAAGGAGAACAATCCCAGCTTCTCCAGTCTCTCCACATAACTGGACTCCCTCATCCCTGGCACCATCCTGGTAAACCTCCTCTGCCACCTCTCCAAGGCCTGGTGAATAAGAACATAAGAAATAAGAGTCGGAATCAGCCATTCGGCCCCTCGAGCCTGCTCCGCTATTCAATGTGATCATGGCTGATCATCAACCTCAACTCCACTTTCCCACCCGATCCCCATATCCCTTGATTCCCCTAGAGTCCAAAAATCTCTCGATCTCAGCCTTGAATATACTCAAAGACTCAGCATTCACAGCCCTCTGGGGCAGAGAATTCCAAAGATTCACCACCCTCTGAGTGAAGAAATTCCTCCTCATCTCAGTCCTAAATGGCCGACCCCCTTATTCTGAGACTCTGACTCTTAGTTCCAGACTCTCCAGCCAGGGGAAACATCCTCTCAGCATCTACCCTGTCAATTCCCTTCAGAATCTTGTATGTTTCAGTGAGATCACCTCTCATTCTTCTAAACTCCAGAGAGTATCGGCCCAATCTACTCAATGTACTAGCTGAGGACTTTTTCTTTAATTTCACTCACTCCCACTTCTGCAGATGTTGTATCCTGCTGAGTTGTGGTTGCAAGGAACATAGGAACAGGAGGAGGCCATTCAGCCCCTCGAGCCCGTCACAGGAACAGGAGGAGGCCATTCAGCCCCTCGAGCCTGTCACAGGAACAGGAGGAGGCCATTCAGCTCCTCGAGGCTGTTCCACCATTCATTCAGATCACGGCTGATCTGTATCTTAACTCCATCTACCCGTATTGTTTCCGTAACCCTTCATAGCCTTTGCCCAACAAAAATCTAACAGTCTCAGTTTTGAAATTTTCAATGGGGACTTAATATCTTGCCCGAGGAGCCCTTTCTCAGCTTAGTCAATGAGTACCAGCAAACTATCTCAGGAGGGATATATATACTGGCCTTGGAGGGGGTGCAGCGCAGATTCACCAGAATGATACCGGGGCTAAAAGGGGTAAATTATGAGGACAGGTTAAATAGGCTAGGCTTATATTCCCTTGAGTTTAGCCGGCTGAGGAGTGATCTGATTCAAGGTGTTTGAAATTATAAAAGGATTCGATAGGGTAGATAGAGTTAAGATACAGATCAGTCGTGTTCTAATTGAATGGCGAACAGGCTCGAGGGGCTGAATGGCCTCCTCCTGTTCCTACATTCCTTTGTCCTGAGAGTCAAATAACTTGCCTGGAGTCATTTAGAACAGAAGAAATAGGAGCAGGAGTCGGCCATTCGGCCCCTCGAGTCTGCTCTGCCATTCAATAAGATCATGGCTGATCATCGACCTCAACTCCACTTTCCTGCCCAATCCCCATATCCCTTGATTCCCCTAGTATCCAAAAAACCTATCTTCTTTTTACACACAGGGCTGTTCACGGCATCGTAACATGATCAAAAGTAAGTCTTCAAAGCTCTGAAAGCAAGCCGCTCAGATCCTGTTTGTGTGGTTTTTTTAATGTTAAACTGAAACAGGAAGCTGTGTGTTGGGGACTTTCCACTCCGGGTGCTTGCTAGGTGCTGTCTCTCCTAGCTCTTTGTTTCATTGAAGAGGTATGCAGTGGGCGGAGTCAGACACACACACACTGAAAATCCCCTAGTGCAGGGTCCAGCTCTGAGGAGCATGTTCATAGAATCACACAGCACCGGAGGAGGAGGCCACTCGGCCCATCGTGCCTGTGCCTGGCTCTTTGAAAGAGCAATCCATTTAGTCCCGCTCCCCCCCCTGCTCTCTCCCCACAGCCCCTGCAAATTTTTCCCTTTCAAGTATCCTTTCAGCCAATGCATTCCAGATCACAACAACTGTTGGTGCTGGGGCTGATTTTAACTCGGTTCGTGTGGTGGAAAGGGGCCCGTGGCGGACCTGAATTCGCTGTGCTGAACTTACACTCCCATTCCCACCATATTCCTGCCTTCCGCCATATTCCCCGGGGATTTCCGCTCAGTGATTCGTTGTGGCTCAGTGGGTTGCACCCTCTCTCTCTCTCGTCTCTCGAGTCAGAAGGTTGTGGGTTCAAGTCCCACTCCAGAGACTTGAAGCCCCTAGGCCGACACTCCCGGGGCGGTGCTGAGGGAGTGCCGCACTGTCGGAGGTGCCGTCTTTCAGATGCGACGTTAAACCGTTAAACGTCTGCCCTCTCAGGTGGATGTAAAAGATCCCATGGCACTATTTCAAAGAAGAGCAGGGGAGTTCTCTCCGGTGTCCTGGAGCCAATATTTATCCCTCAAAGAGCACCAAAGAGACAGATTATTCTGTCATTATCTCATTGCTGTTTGTGGGAGCTTGCTGTGCGCAAATTGGCAGCCGCGTTTCCCACATTACAACAGCGACTACACTTCAAACGTACTTCATTTGGCTGTGAAACGCTTTGGGACGTCCTACGGTCGGGAAAGGTGCTATAGAAATGCGAATCTTTCTTTCGATATCAAGATTAAAAAGAGGTTTTTACTACTGTTAGAAGAAAAAGGTTAGTCAAGGGTAATGTGAGCCCTTTAAAAACAGATGGGGGTAATATTGCAAATGAAAATAAGGAAATAGCAGACTTGTTGACACTTTGTAGAAGAGGATAATGTACCTGACCTTCCAGGGAAATTAATAATGAATCAAGGACTGGAACTCACTGAAGTTAACGTGTGCAAGAAAACAGTATTAGAAAAAAATAATGGCACTAAAGACCGACAAATCCCCAGGACCTGATGGCTTCCACCCCAGGGTTCTACAGGAAGTAGATGAGGAAATTACAGATGCTTTAGCCATAATCTTCCAAAAATCTCTCGATCTAGGAATAATCCCTTTAGATTGAAAAATTGCAAATGTAACTCCAATATTTAAGAAAGGAGAGAGAGAGAAACCAGGAAATGATAGACCGGTGGGTCCAGGAGGAGCAATGCCCCCCCCCCCCCCCCCCCCGCCACCGGGCTCCATAAGAATATTGCGGGTCACTGCACCCCCTCCGGGCTCTCTCCCCGCTCCCTCCACGATCTGCCCTGTGCACCACCCTCAACCCCCGGACCAATATCGCAAGCTTTCGCGGGATTCCCAATCACGATGTGGTTAACTCACCTCCTACATTCCTCAGTGCCTAGGGCGGTGAAGTCAATGGTTTACAGTGTCTCGAAGAGGATAAAATTGTGAAATGAGACTTGAGAAGATAGGTTTTGTTTTTACATAGAATTTTACAGCACAGAAACAGGCCATTCGGCCCAACTGGTCCGTGTCGGTGTTTATGCTCCACACGAGCCTCCTCCCACCCCTCTTCATCTCACCCCATCAACATATCCTTCCATTCCTTTCTCCCTCATGTGTTTATCCAGCTTCCCCTTAAATACATCTATGCTATTCGCCTCGTGTGGAGCATAAACACCACATAGACCTGTGGTAGTGAGTTCCACATTCTCAGCACTCTCTGGGTAAAGAGGTTCTCCTGAATTCCCTGATTGGATTTATTAGTGACTATCTTATATTGATGGCCCAGTGACTCCACTTCAAAAGCACTTCATTGGCTGTGAAGCGCTTTGAGACGTCCGGTGGTCGTGAAAGACGCTGTAGAAATGCAAGTTTTTCTTTTAGATCTGGTCTTCCCTACAAGTAAAAACAGCTTCTCCACGTCTACCCTATCGAACCCTTTCATAATTTTAGAGACCTCTATCAAGTCACCCCTCAGCCTTCTCATTTCTAGTCGAAAGAGCCCCAGCCTGTTCAGTCGTTCCTGATGGTTAGAACCTCTCAGTTCAGGTATCATCCTTGTTGGGCATTTTTCACTGCATGGCTCAGGCTAACGTTGGAATCTGATAGAAGTTATGGGGATTGTAAATGGTCCTGACAAGGTAAATAACAGCAACAACTTGTATTTACACAGCGCCTTTAACGTAGTAAAACATCCCAAGGCGCTTCACAGGAGCGTAAATCAGACTAGAACTGACACCTGCACAGAAAAATGGATAGATACTTCTAAATGGGCCGAGTTGCCTGTTTCTGTGCTGGAATATTCTATGATTCTATGAAAGATCGGAACTATCAAATTTCGTTTGAAACACAAAGTTGCAATTTCCAAGGTACATAGGAGGAAGGATAGACTGACCACTTTATTGCGAAGAAGTTTACCCTACAGCTCTAGACATGCTGATGTATTTCGTTTTATTGCTGAAGTATTTTTCTCCCCTTCTCTCCTGAATACTCCAGTGCGGTGCTGAGGGAGCGCTACGCTGTCGGAGGTGCCGTCTTTCGGATGAGACGTTAAACCGAGGCCCCGTCTGCTCTCTCAGGTGGACGTAAAAGATCCCGCGGCCACTGTTTCGAACAAGAGCAGGGGAGTTCACCCCAGTGTCCTGGCCAATATTTAGAACCATAGAAGATAGAAACATAGAAAAATAGGAGCAGGAGTCGGCCATTCGGCCCTTCGAGCCTGCTCCGCCATTCAATATGATCATGTCTGATCCTCTATCTCAATGCCATATTCCCGCTCTCTCCCCATACCCCTTGATACCTTTTGTGTCTAGAAATCTATCTATCTCCTTCTTAAATATATTCAGTGACTTGGCCTCCACAGCCTTCTGTGGTAGAGAATTCCACAGGTTCACCACCCTCTGAGTGAAGAAATTTCTCCTCATCTCAGTCCTAAATGTCCTACCCTGTATCCTGAGACTGTGACCCCTCGTTCTAGAGCCCCCCAGCCAGGGGAAACATCCTCCCTGCATCCAGTCTGTCTAGCCCTGTCAGAATTTTATATGTTTTAATGAGATCCCCTCTCCTTCTTCTAAACTCTAGTGAAAACAGGCCTAGTCGACCCAATCTCTCCTCATACGACAGTCCTGCCATCCCAGGAATCAGTCTGGTGAACCTTCGCTGCACTCCCTCTGTGGCAAGTATATCCTTTCTTAGGTAAGGAAACCAAAACTGCATACAGTACTCCAGGTGTGGTCTCACCAAGGCCCTGTATAACTGTAGTAAGACATCCTTGCTCCTGTACTCAAATCCTCTTGCAATGAAGGCCAACATACCATTTGCCTTCCTAACTGCTTGCTG
The DNA here is from genome assembly GCA_030390025.1 of Squalus acanthias. Taxonomy (NCBI): domain Eukaryota; kingdom Metazoa; phylum Chordata; class Chondrichthyes; order Squaliformes; family Squalidae; genus Squalus; species Squalus acanthias. The sequence goes on along the minus strand of CM059427.1, from coordinate 201,027,888 downwards.
CATCTGCATGTTTGCTTTCAGTGACTGGTGTACAAGGACATCCAGGTCCCTTTGTACATCAGCATTTCCCAATCTATCACCATTTAAATAATACTCTACCTTTCTGTTTTTCCTACCAAAGTGGATAACTTCACATTTATCCACATTATACTGCAGATGGCATGTATTTGCCCACTCACTCAACTTGTCTAAATCGCCTTGAAGCCTCTTTGCATCCTCCTCACAACTCACAATCCCACTTAGTTTCGTGTCGTCAATAAACTTGGAAATATTACATTTGGTTCCCTCATCCAAATCATTGATAGATATTGTGAATAGCTGGGGCTCAAGCACTGATCCCTGCGGTACCCCACTAGTCACCGCCTGCCACCCTGAAAAAGACCCATTTATTCCTACTCTCTGTTTCCTGTCTGTTAACCAATTTTCAATCTGTCTGTGTGGAGTTTGCACATTCTCCCCGTGTCTGCGTGGGTTTCCTCCGGGTGCTCCGGTTTCCTCCCACAGTCCAAAAATGTGTGGGTTAGGTTGATTTGGCTATGATAAATTGACCCTTAGTGTTAGGGGGAATTAAATACGTGGGGTTACGGGGGTAGGGTGGGATATGTGTACTGTGGGGATTAGGGCAGGGACAGGGTACTGGATTTGGATGATCGGCCATGATCGTATTGAATGGCGGAGCAGGCTCGACGGGCCGAATGGCCTACTCCTGCTCCTAGATTCTATGTTTCTATGTTTCAATCCATGCCAGTATATTACCCCCAATCCCATGTGCTTTAATTTTGCACACTAACCTCTTATGTGGGACTTTATCAAAGGCCTTCTGAAAATCCAAATACACCACTGTAAAATTTCCAAAATTTGCAGATCCCCAAAAAAATATCTAAAGGAAAAAAATAAGGACTTTGGAACTTTAAAGGAACATGTCTGGACATGTACAGCACGTAGATTGTCTGGGAAGTCAAAGCCCAGCAAACATTAACATTTGGACAATAGGCCCTGGGGAGAAGGCCGCCCCACCCAAAACACAGAGCCCATAGGAATGCTAGGCCCAGCAAGGAACCCAAAGCATGAGAACAATGCAAGCTTCCATGGAACAACAGCTCAACAGGATGTAAGCCATTTGATTTGGTTTAGCATAGTTGAAAGCCCATCAAAATTTAACAAGACAATGAACAGGCCTCACCTGAAAACTCACTGCATTACGAAACCAGTTTTCGTGAGGAGTTTTGTGTGGGGGGGGGGGGGGCGAAAAAGGACTATATCTGCAGCAGGACCCAAGATTTCTTTCTCTTTTGACTCGCCGACCACGTTTGGAACAACGCTCCCTCTCAGCTCTGCCCAGAAGCCACATGGTAAAGGAAGACATTCGATGACCAGAATCACCATCGACTTACCTGGCTGGATTTCGTACTGTTAATACCCCTGTTTGGTGAGCATTATCCCTGATCTCCTGAAACCGAAACCTAGCTAGAAGTGGGATTTTTGGGAGGGATAAAGGTTTTTTTCTTGTATACTGTCATTTTCCCTCGCCTGTAACCTTGTGTTCCCCAAACCTGTTTAAGTGTGAAGTGTGTTTAAGTTTGTTACCTTTTAATTTTAATAAAAGTTATAGCTCTTTCATCGGAACCTGTGGTCTGCTGCATCTTTATTCACAACACCTAAATAAGTCCAAGTTTTGAACCTGGGGCGTGGGAGCGATTCGAACCACTCACTGAGTCAGGGGAAAGGCTGACCCCTACCACAACCACCCCCTACACCACATCCACTGGTTCACCCTTATCTATTCTACCAGTTACATCCTCAAAAAACTCCAGTAGGTTTGTCAAACACGATTTCCCTTTCATAAATCCATGTTGACCTTGTCTAATCCCGTTGATATTTTCTAAATGTCCTGTTATCACATCCTTTATAATAGACTCTAGCATTTTCCCTACCACTGATGTTAGGCTCACCAGTCTGTAGTTCCCTGTTTTCTCTCTCCCTCCTTTTTTAAATAGTGGGGTTACATTTGCCACCCTCCAATCTGCAGGAACTGTTCCAGAATCTATAGAATTTTGGAATATGACAACCAATGCCTCCACTATTTCCATGGCTACCTCTTTTAGTACTCTGGGATGCAGATTATCAGGCCCTGGGGGTTTATCAGCTTTCAGTCCCATTAATTTCTCCAGCACTATTTTTTTACTAATACTAATTTCCTTTAATTCCTCCTTCTCATTAGACCCTTGGTTCCCTAGAATTTCTGGGAAGTTATTTGTGTCCTCTTCCGTGAAGACAGAACCAAAGTATTTGTTTAATTGCTCTGACATTTCCTTGTTCCCCATTATAAATTCTCCCGTTTCTGACTGTAAGGGACCTACATTTGTCTTCACTAATCTTTTTCTTTTTACATACTTGTAGAAGCTTTTACAGTCTGCTTTTATGTTCCATGCAAGTTTACTCTTATACTCTATTTTTCCCCTCTTAATCAATCTCTTGGTCCTTTTTTGCTGAACTCTAAACTGCTCCCAATCCTCAGGCTTGCTACTTTTTCTGGCAACTTTATATTACTCCTCTTTGGATCGAATACTATCCTTAATTTCCTTTCTTAGCCATGGTTAGGCCGCTTTTCCTTTTGTGTTTTTGCGCCAGAAAGGAATGTATAACTGTTGCAATTCATGCATTCGTTCCTTAAATGTTAGTCATTACCTATCCACCGTCATGCCTTTTAATGAAGCTCCCCAATCTATCATAGCCAACTGACTCCTCATAGAAAATATAGAAAACATAGAAAAATAGGAGCAGGAGTCGGCCATTCGGCCCTTTGAGCCTGCTCCGCCATTCAATATGATCATGGCTGATCCTCTATCTCAATACCATATTCCCGCTCTCTCCCCATACCCCTTGATGCCTTTTGTGTCTAGAAATCTATCTATCGCCTTCTTAAATATATTCAGTGATTTGGCCTCCACAGTCTTATGTGGTAGAGAATTCCACAGGTTCACCACCCTCTGAGTGAAGAAATTTCTCCTCATCTCAGTCCTAAATGTCCTACCCCATATCCTGATACTGTGACCCCTCGTTCTAGACCCCCCAGCCAGGGGAAACATCCTCCCTGCATCCAGTCTGTCTAGCCCTGTCAGAATTTTATATGTTTTAATGAGATCCCCTCTCATTCTTCTAAACTCTAGTGAATACAGGCCTAGTCGACCCAATCTCTCCTCATATGACAGTCCTACCATCCCAGGAATCAGTCTGGTGAACCATCGCTGCACTCCCTCTATGGCAAGTATATCCTTTCTTAGGTAAGGAGACCAAAACTGCATACAGTACTCCAGGTGTGGTCTCACCAAGGCCCTGTACAACTGTAGTATGACATCCTTGCTCCTGTACTCAAATCCTCTTGCAATGAAGGCCAACATACCATTTGCCTTCCTAACTGCTTGCTGCATCTGCATGTTTGCTTTCAGTGACTGGTGTACAAGGACATCCAGGTCCCTTTGTACATCAGCATTTCCCAATCTATCACCATTTAAATAATACTCTACCTTTCTGTTTTTCCTACCAAAGTGGATAACTTCACATTTATCCACATTATGCTGCATCTGCCATGTATTTGCCCACTCACTCAACTTGTCTAAATCGCCTTGAAGCCTCTTTGCATCTTCCTCACAACTCACAATCCCACCTAGTTTCGTGTCGTCAGCAAACTTGGAAATATTACATTTGGTTCCCTCATCCAAATCATTGATATATGTTGTGAATAGCTGGGGCCCAAGCACTGATCCCTGCGGTACCCCACTAGTCACCGCCTGCCACCCCGAAAAAGACCCATTTATTCCTACTCTCTGTTTCCTGTCTGTTAACCAATTTTCAATCCATGCTAGTATATTACCCCCAATCCCATGTGCTTTAATTTTGCACACTAACCTCTTATGTGGGACTTTATCAACAGCCTTCTGAAAATCCAAATACACCACATCCACTGGTTCTCCCTTATCTATTTTACGATTACATCCTCAAAAAACTCCAGTAGGTTTGTCAAACACGATTTCCGTTTATAAATCCATGTTGACTTTGTCTAAGCCCGTTGATATTTTCTAAGTGTCCTGTTATCACATCCTTTATAATAGACTCTAACATTTTCCCTACCACTGATGTTAGGCTCACCGGTCTGTAGTTCCCTGTTTTCTCTCTCCCTCCTTTTTTAAATAGTGGGGTTACATTTGCCACCCTCCAATCTGCAGGAACTGTTCCATAATCTATAGAATTTTGGAAGATGACAACCAACCCATACCTTCGTAGTTTCCTTGTTTAGAATTAGGACCCTAGTTTTGGATTGGACTACTTCACTTTCCATCTTAATAAAGAATTCTATCATGTTATGGTCACTCTCCCTAAAGGACCCCGCACAACAAGATTATTAATTAACCCCTTCTCATTGCACAATACCGAATCTAGGATAGCCGGTTCCCTAGTTGGCTCCTCAACATACTGGTCTAAAAAAACATCTTGTACACACTCCAGGAATTCATCCTCCACAGTATTATTGCTAATTTGGTTTGGCCAGTCTATATGTAGATTAAAGTCACCCATGATTACTGTAGTACCCTTGTTACATTCATCTCTAATTTCCTGTTTGATGCTGTCCCCAACATTACCACTACTGTTTGGAGGATCAACCACCATAACAAAAAAAACAGATGATCTGGTCATTTTCACATTGCTGTTTGTGGGAGCTTGCTGTGCGCAAAAATGCTACCACGTTTCCTACATTACAACAGCGACCACACTTCAAAAGTACTTCATTGACTGTAAAGCGCTTTGAGACGTCCGGTGGTCGTGAAAGGCACTATAGGGACGACGCATTGGAGAGAATGGTTCAAGGGAACGCTCAGGTATCTCACCCAACCCAGCCTGAAAGGAAAAAGGAACTTACATTTCGATAGCGTGTTAACGAATCCTCCAAAGATTATTTCACAACCTCTGAGGTGTAGTCACTGGTGTTGTGTGGGCAAACACAGCAGCCAATGTGAGCACAGCAACGTGAGACCCGACCTTCCCAGCGAAGACTCCCTCCTCACAAGATCAAATGTAGGTCTACAATTCTCCAACTTGTGCCCCCTGCACGCTCGCCTCTTCCCCTGCAATCACAACATTACCTTCAGCAAGAACCCCAAACCAAACAAAAAAATGAGATAGCATGATAGAATGATACAGCACGGAAGGAGGCCATTCAGCCCATCGTGCCTGTGCCGGCTCTTTGAACGAGCTCTCCAGTTAGTCCCACTCCCCCTGCTCTTTCCCCGTAGCCCTGCAAATTTTTCCTTTTCTAGTATTTATCCAACTCCCTTTTGAAAGTTACTACTGAATCTGCTTCCACCGCCCTTTCAGGCAGCGCATTCCAGATCACAACAACTCGCTGCATAAAAAAAAAAAATCCTCATCTCCCCTCTGGTTCTTTTGGCAATTATCTTACATTTCTGTCCTCTGGTTACCGACCCCTTCTGCCAGTGATAACAGTTTCTCCCTATTTACTCGATCAAAAACCTTGAATTTAAACACCTCTATTAAATCTCCTCTTAACCTTTCACTGCCCTGAGAACAACCCCAGCTTTTCCAGTCTCTCCGCAAAACTGAAGTCCCTCATCCCCAGTACCGTTCTGGCAAATCTCCTCTGCACCCTCTCCTTGACATAAGAACATGAGAATTAGGAGCAGGAGTCGGCCACACAGCCCCTCGAGCCTGCTCCGCCATGCAATAAGATCATGGCTGATCTTCTACCTCATCTCCGTTTTCTCGCCCGATTCCCACCTCCTTCCTAAAGTGTGGTTCCCAGAATTGGACACAATACTCCAGCTGAGGCCCAACCAGTGACTTACAAAGGTTTAGCACAACTTCCTGGCTTTTGTCTGAATTGTTTTTTCAGCCTGGTTTGGTTGCGGGAGGAATGTTGGCCAGTGGAAAACCTTGCTGCTCTTCCTCATACCGACCAGCAGAGGCGGGCGACCTAATTGAAATCATTATAAGCTTGCTGTCAGACACTTAAGAGCTTTTTTTCCCCCTACATTTCAAATTCCCCTTGATGGCCACGGGATTCACGCAGCTCGGGAACCACATCTGTCAACCTGAGGCGGGAGTTGAGTGGCCATTGCTCCAGCTGATTACTTGACAGCATGAAATGTAGTATAAAAGCTCCCACCTCACAGCTGATCACTTTCCTCAGGCAGAAGCTGTTGCTGACTGCATTCCCAGCACAGATTCTGCAGGTTGCAAGTGTTTCCAGCAAAGTCCCCATCCAGTGTCACCTCATTGGAGGAACCTCTCTCACCATTGACAGATTGCTTCTGTCAACTCTATTTGACCTGCCATCTATTCCATCAACATGGGTGCCGATTATACTGTCTCACCTTGGTTCTCAGAATTAGACCACGATGAGCCCCAACACCAGCAGCACCAACAACAACACCAACCTTATCCGCAATCACCTGATGCTGCACAGGACAGAGCGCATCAGCACACGAGCACATTGCTGCCCGGGAGGACAGAGATGGCCTTATCATGGCCAGATTTAATTAACTTTACGCTGTACACCCATATGGCTGTCACATGCTGTGCCAGGTTGGAACCACCCCCACAATGACCAATCCATTCACCATTGCTGGCGGTACCGTTATGTCTCACCATTCACTGCAACTCACTAAGCCACTTCCAAAGGTGCACACAAATGTGTCCAAAATGGGAAAGTGGTGAAAATAAAGATTTTAATGGTTGACATAATATTAACGGAAACTTGCCATTAACATTGACTTAAACATTCAAGTGGCTACCCTTGTGAATCTACTTGTGTGTCAACTTTCTCTTCCGTGTGCTTCTACAAGGTGCTACCCCTGTGGCTTCAGCAGAGGTGAAGGCAGCCTACTCACTTCCCTGCTGCCAAGCAGCTGGAGAGCACCTTGCTGCACATCAGTGGGGCCATGAGGATCTACATCTACATTGACATCCCTCCTAGACAGGAGGTCTATGAGCCTCTGCCATCTATCCTCCATAGATAGCCATCTATCCTCCATAGATAGCCATCTATTCTCCATAGGGACAGCAGTGGAGACTCTTCTCCATAGAGACCATGTGCTCCTGTGGGTAGCACATTAGCTGCTCCATGCAGGTGGCCATCCTATCCATGGAAGAGCCTACAGTCACCATCACCTGCGACACAGTGGTGCTCATGTTGGAGATGGACTCCTCCATTCTCTGAAAATTTGCTGACATCGCGCTCAAAAAACCTTTCAGAGCCTCCTGCACTTGTTCCTGCACCTCCAGGATCGCCCTCCTTCTCAATGTCTCAATGACATGAGTTAGATATGTCATATGAAGAATGTCTGCACATACCATTATGCACATGATGACCATTCAATGGCTGCTGACGTCAGTCCCCATATGAGTAACTGATGAATGCCTGTAGCTGTATGATATGTAATTCTGTCACCAGAGTCTCCACTGCTGTCCCTGTCTCCACCATCTGCTCTTGCTCACTTGTGACTTGTAACGGACCCTGGTGACAGCACTACTCTATCTCGCGTTGAACCCACCAAGGTGTGCATCTCTGCGCTGGTGCTGAGTGCGCTCATGTCTGGTGACGGTGCACCCTCAGAGGCTGGAGGCTCCTCTGAGGAGTCGTCTTGCTCTTCCTGGACAGTGGAGGGGGGCTCTTGATGGACCTGTGGGAGAGTAAAGAGATGAGTTCGATATGTCATATGAAGAATGTCTGCACATACCATTATGCACATGATGACCATTCAATGGCTGCTGACGTCAGTCCCCATATGAGTAACTGATGAATGCCATGTAGCTGTATGATATGTAATTCTGTCACCAGGTTGCTGAGATGTCCCCCTCTCTCCGTCTCCCACCTCCAGCTGCTCGGCCACTTCCGAGACTTCCAACGCAGTATCCTCTGCTGTTGTGAGGGTCGCAAATGATGGAGGTCCACCTCCAGTTCTCTCCCTCTTATTGTGGGCTCTCTTCTCCTGCAAGGAAGGAAAGAAGAGAAGGTTGCGTGAGAGTGATGGAATGAGTGTAAGGAATGGATGGGTTAGCTCTTTTAAGAGGGAGACTATGATGGAGTGGGCTCCTTGCGTGTTGTTAGTTGGTATGATTGCATTAGCATGAGGCTGAGTGCGAGGGGTGGCTGGTAAGATGGGGATGTGATAACGTAGATAGAGAGAGAGGAATGGGTGAATGCGCAAGGTATGTTGGTGTGAGTAAGGATGTGCAGGAGTAGGGTTGGGCAGGCAGAGTGATGGGGGTGTGATGAGAGGCGCAGCAGGATGAAGGTGAGTGTGGCTTTGCACTCACCTTTCCTGATCTAATGAGATCATTGAAACGTTTGCGGCACTGCACCCAGGTCTTCCTGACCACATCCCTGCTGTTGACCTCCTCTGCAATTTGGAGCAGAGGCTCCTTTGGTCTCCTGGGAAAGTCTCTTCCACCCATTAGAAGGGAAGAGAACCTCCCTGCGTGCTCTGACCCCCTCAACAAGGATATGGAGGGAGTCATCGGAGAACCTGGGTGCAGCCCTCTGCCTCTGTGCAGCTATCTCTCCAACCTTTTGGAGTAATGAAAACCTTCAGTGTGCTGCCTGCACACTCCTAGATGAACCTTCAAATGCAATGTGTCCAAGGAGCCTTTAAATACCCCGGCTGAAAACGCATCATGGATGATGTCATCAGACCCGCACCATTTAATTGGGTCGGGTAACGCATAGGGCGGGTTTAATAGGCCCCATTATCGCAACATCGTTTTCTGCAGAGGGATGGAGGCAGCAACGGGGTCGCGACCCGCCACGCCAACCGTCCGCACCCGACCCGCCCAGGTACAGAAAATCCCATCCATTGTCTTCGGTCCCCGCCACAAGCTCCGTTCCCGAGTCTCCGACTCCATCCCTCTCCCTGGCCACTGTCTGAGGCTCAAACAGATTGCCCGCAACCTTGGCATCCTATTTGACCCTGAGATTAGCTTCCGACCCCATCACCGCCCACTTCCACCGCCGTAATATCGCCCGTCTCCGCCCCTGCCTCAGCCCATCCGCTGCTGAAACCCTCATCTATGCCTTTTTTTCACCTCTCGACTATTCCAGTGCTCTCCTGGCTGGCCTCTCACCTTGCACCCTCCATGAACCTGATCACATTCAAACCCTGCTGCCCAATCCAAACTCTCACCAAATCCCGTTCACCCATCACCCCCTGTGCTCGCTGACCTACATTGGCTCCCAGTCCGGCAACGCCTCGATTTTAAAATTCTCGGGACCTCGCTCCCCCCCCCCCTCCCTATCTCTGTAACCTCCTCCAGCCCCACAACCCTCCGAGATCTTCTCGCTCCCCCAATTCTGGCCTCTTGCGCATCCCCAAATTTAATCGCTCCACCATTGGCGGCCGTGCCTTCAGCTGCCTGGGCCCTAAGCTGTGGAATTCCCTCCCTAAACCTCTCCATCTCTCTACCTCTCTCTCCTCCTTTAAGACGCCCTTTAAAACCTACCTGTTTCAACAAGCCTTTGGTCACCTGCCCTAATATCTCCTTATGTGGCTCGTTGTCAAATTTTGTTTGATAATCGCTCCTGTGATGCTCCATGGGACATTGTATTATGTAAAATCGCTATATAAATACAAGTTGTTGTTGTACTGTCACTGGGCTGGGTGAGCAGTATATTTGCACGATGAGCCATTGGGAGCGACCTGTCCTTAACAACCGGCTTTGGGGGGTTGACTCTTGGAGTCTTTTTGGATCTGGAGTCTCGCATTCCAGGTGCAGATTGGAATCGTTGATCTCCCATCAGCAGGACTTGTAGTACAGGGTCCTGCTTTTTTCTCAGTTCTGACGAAGGGTTTTCGACCTGAAACGTTAACTCTGTTTCTCTCTCCACGGATGTTGCCTGGCCTGCTGAGTTTTCCCAGCGTTTTCTGTTGTTGTTTCAATTTTCCAGCATCCGCAGTATTTTGCTATCGATGTAGCACAGGGTGTTGTTCAGGTGTCCGGGACATGTCTGCTCATGCTTTTTCTGGGAGCTTGCCAATGTTCACTCACATCTCATCAGCCTTTCCCGTTTGATGCATCGGAGATTGACGCCATTGTACTTGAAACTTTTTCAAAACATAACCACAAATGGGTGGAGCCCGAAATCAGCAACTTTGCTCAAGAATAGCCCAACTCGAAACTCCCGGTCTGACCCAGGCCTCTGCCCACGACCTCAGTCCTTATCAAGGCGCAGAAGCCGAGAGACAATATGGCAGGGGGTAACGACACCCAGCTCTACCTCACCACCACCTCTCTCAACCCCTCCACTGCCTCTGATTCGCCACGTTGCTTGTCTGACATCCAGTCCTGCATGAGCATAACATAGGAAATAGGAGCAGGAGTAGGTGATACGATCCCTCGAGCCTGTTCCGCCATTCAATGAGATCATGGCTGATCTTCTACCTCAATCTCCACTTTCCTGCACTATCCCCATGTCCCTTGATTCCCTTAATATCCAAAAATCTATTGATCTCTGTCTTGAATATACTCAATGACTGAGCCTCCACAGCCCTCTGGGGCAGAGAATTCCAAAGATTCACCACCCTCTGAGTGAAGACATTCCTCCTCGTCTCAGTCCTAAATGGCCGACCCCTTATCCTGAGACTGTGACCCCTGGTTCTAGACTCTCCAGCCAGGGGAAACAACCGCTCAGTGTGTATCAGAAATTTCCGCAAATTAAATATTGGGAAAACCGAAGCCATTGTCTCCATTCCCTCACCGCTGATACAGAGGTTGTTTGTTGTCCTCAATGCCTCGGGCAGTAATCTGGCCGAGCGGATCGCCCGCCTTTATAGAAACCGGTGAAATCAATGGAATAAAATTCAGGCAGATTCTATAAATTAAAGAAAGAATTCGCATTTCTACAGCGCCTTTCATGACCTCAGAACGTCTCAAAGCGCTTTACAGCCAATTAAATACTTTTGAAGTGGAGTCACTGTTGTAATGTAGGAAACACGGCAGCCAATTTGCGCACAGCAAGCTCCCACAAACAGCAATATGGTAATGACCAGATAATCTGTTTTTACCGATGTTGATTAAGGGATAATTCCCCTGCTCTTCTTCCATTTAGTGGCCGTGGGATCTTTTGCACCCACCTGAGAGTAGACGGGGCCTCGGTTTAACGTCTCTTCCCAAAGACCTTGGGGGCTACTCAACTAGTATTATTGTCATTCCTTAACATGATTGGCTGGTGAAGGCGTTCCCCTTTCTCCATGGTGAATTAGTCCATTGCACCGACCCCTTCATAACCTGGGAATTATCGAGGGGAACTGTGGCTGCAGGTCTTCTGTGAATTATATCATTCAATTATACCATTCTGTCGCAGCACGGAAAGTCCCTCACTGCCCTTGGCTTGCATCCACTCCCATTTATTCATCCAGTGATTACATCAGATTCTATTAAAGGGAAATTCTGTGGAGCTAGGTAAATTGTTCTGCTAACAGCACACAGCCGTCCAAGACGTAATTGGACAAAATTCATAGAAATGTAGAATGGTTCCAGCACAGAAGGAGGCCATTCGGCCCGTCGAGCCCGTGCCGGCTCTCTGCAAGAACACTTCAGCTAGTCCCACTCCCCCCGCCCTTTCCCCGCAGCCCTGCAAATTTTTTTCCTTCAGGTACTTATCCAATTCCCTTTTGAAAGCCACGATTGAGTCTGCCTCCACCACCCTTTCAGGCAGTGAATTCCAGATCCTAACCACTCGCTGCGTAAAAATGTTTTTCCTCATGTCGCCTTTGGTTCTTCTGCCAATCACCTTCAATCTGTGTCCTCTGGTTCTCGACCCTTCCGCCAATGGGAACAGTTTCTCTCTATCTACTCTGTCTGGACCCCTCATGATTTTGAATACCTCTATCAAATCTCCTCTCAACCTTCTCTGCTCTAAGGAGAATAACCCCAGCTTCTCCAGTCTATCCATATAACTGAAGTCCCTCATCCCTGGAATCATTCTCGTAAATCTTTTCTGCACCCTCTCTAAGGCCTTCACATCCTTCCTAAAGTGCAGTGCCCAGAATTGGACACAATACTCCAGTTGAGGCCAAACCAGTGTTTTATAAAGGTTCATCATAACTTCCTTGCTATTGTACTCTATGCCTCTATTTAAGAAGCCGTATGCTTTTTTAGCCACTTTCTCAACCTGCCCTGCCACCTTCAATGATTTGTGCACATATGCCCCCAGGTCTCTCTCTTTATGTACCCCCTTTAGGATTGTACCATTTAGTTTATATTGCCTCTCCTCGTTCTTCCTATCAAAATGTATCACTTTGCACTTTTCTGCGTTAAATTTCATCTGCCACATGTCCGCCCATTTCACCAGCCTGTCTATGTCTTCTTGAAGTCTATCACTATCCTCTTCACTGTTCACTATACTTCCAAGTTTTGTGTCATCTGCAAATTTTGAAATTGTGCCCTTTACACCCACATCCAAGTCATTAATATATATCAGGAAAAGCAGTGGTCCTAGTACCGACCCCTGGGGAACACCACTGTCTACCTTCCTCCAGTCCGATAAACAACCATTCACCTCTATTCTCTGTTTCTTGTCACTTAACTAATTTTGTATCCATGCTGCCACTGTCCCTTTTATTCCATGGGCTTCAACTTTGCTGGCAAGCCTATTATGTGGCACTTTATCAAATGCCTTTTGGAAGTCCATGTACACCACGTCAACCGCATTACCCTCATCAACCCTCTCTGTTACCTCATCAAAAACTCAATCTAGTTAGTTAAACACGATTTGCCTTTAACAAATCCGTGCTGGCTTTCCTTAATTAATCCACACTTGTCCAAGTGACTGTTAACTTTGTCCCTGATTATCGTTTCTAAAAGCTTCCCCACTACCGAGGTTAAACTGATTGGCCTGTCGTTGCTGGGTTTATCCTTACACCCTTTTTTGAACAATGGTGTAACATTTGCAATTCTCCAGTCCTCTGGCACCACCCCCGTATCTAAGGAGGATTGGAATATTATGGCCAGTACCTCCGTGATTTCCTCCTTAACCTCCCTCAGCATCCATGCATAGGTCTCCTTTTTAGTCCCTAATCGGACCCACCGCTGCTCTTACTACCCGTTTATTATTTATATGCTTATAGAAGACTTTTGGATTACCTTTTATGTTAGCTGCCAATCTATTCTCATACCCTCTCTCTGCCCCTCTTATTTTCTTTTTCACTTCCCCTCTGAACTTTCTATATTCTGATTCTCACTTGTATTCTCAACCTGACATCTGTTATACGCGCTCTTTTTCTGCTTCATCTTACTCTCTATCTCTTTCGTCATCCAGGGAGCTCTGGCTTTTGCTGTCCTACCTTTCCCCCTCGTGGGAATGTACCTCGACTGTACCCAAAACATCTCCTCTTTAAAGGCAGCCCATTATTCGATTACAGTTTCGCCTGCCATTCTTTGATTCCAATTTACCCGGGCCAGATCCATTCTCAACCCACTGAAATTTGCCAATTAAGTATTTTTACTCTAGATTGCTCCCTGTCCTTTTCCATAGCTAATCTAAACCTTATGATACTATGATCACTGTTCCCTAAGTGTTCCCCTATTGACACTTGCTCCACTTGACCTACCTCATTCCCCAGAACCAGATCCAGCAATACCTCCTTCCTCGTTGGGCCGGAAACGTACTGATCAAGAAAGTTCTTCTGAACACACTTCAGATATTCTTCCCCCTCTCTGCCTTTTACACTATTACTATCCCAGTCTATATTAGGATAATTGAAGTCCCCTATTATCACTACTCTATAGTTCTTGCACCTCTCTGTAATTTCCCTGCAAATTTGCTCCTCTGTATCCTTCCCACTATTTGGTGGTCTATAGAATACACCTAGTAGTGTAATGGCACCTCTATTGTTTCTTAACTCTACCCAAATAGATTCTGTCCTTGGCCCCTCCAGGACATCCTCTCTCTCCAGCACTGTAACATTCTCCTTAACCAATACTGCCACACCACCTCCTATCTTTCCTGAACACCTTATATCCAGGAATATTTAAAACCCAATCCTGTCCTTTTTTGAGCCAGGTCTCCGTTATCGCCATGACATGATATTCCCATGTGGCTATTTGCGCCTGCAGCTCACCAACCTTGTTTATCACACTTCGTGCATTTACACACATGCACTGTAAACCTGTCTTAGACCTTCTTGTATTCTCTCTAGTCTGACCCCACCTAATACCGTACTATTTCTTACTCTAGTGCTGTCTGTCTCTCCCAATCCTTTGTGCACCTTGTTTCTCCTTTCTAATGCTACATCCTGGTGCCCACCCCCCTGCCAAATTAGTTTAAATCCTGCCCAACAGCACTAGCAAAACCCCCACTACCATGAGGACATTGGTTCGGCTCTGTTGAGGTGCAACCCGTCCGGCCTGTACAGGTCCCACCTCCCCCAGAACCGGTCCCAATGTCCCAGGTATCTGAAGCCCTCCCTCCTGCACCATCTCCCCTGCCACGCATTCATCTGCTCTATCCTCCTAGGTGACCAAGTGCTTCGTCAAAGGGTTTTAAGGAGGCTCTTAAAGGAGGAGAGGGTGGCGGAGAGGCGGAAAGGTTCAGGGAGGGAATTTTGGAGTTTGCGGCCCAGGCAGCAGAAGGCACAGCCGCCAATGGTGGGGCGATGGAAATTGGGGATGAGTAAGAGGTCAGGAATGCAGATTTCTTAGAGGGTCCCCTGCCCGGTTTCCCAGACCCTAGTCACACATTCCACAAGAGAAATGCAGGGATCAGCGCCAACCGCTGTACATGGCCTTCTTTGACCTCACAAAGGCCTTTGACACTGTCAACCGTGAGGGATTATGGAGTGTCCTCCTCAAATTCGGCTGCCCTCAAAAGTTTGTCACCATCCTCCGCCTGCTTCACGACGACATGCAAGCCGTGATCCTGACCAACAGTTCCACCACAGACCCAATACATGTACGGACCGGGGTCAAGCAAGGCTGTGTCATCGCACCAACGCTCTTCTTGATCTTCCTTGCTGCAATGCTCCATCTCACCCTCAGTAAGCTCCCCGCTGGAGTGGAGCTAATTTACAGAACAAACGGGAAACTATTCAACCTCCGTCGCCTCCAGTCCAGATCCAAGGTCGTCCCATCCTCTGTCGTCGAATTACAGTATGCAGACGGCGCTTGCGTCTGCGCACACCGGAGGTCGAACTCCAAACCATCGTTAACACCTTCACCGAAGCGTACGAGAGCATGGGCCTTACACTAAACATCCGTAAGACAAAGGTCCTCTACCAACCTGCCCCCGCCACACAGTACTGCCCCCCGATTATCAAAATCCATGACAAGGTCTTGGACAACGTGGACCACTTTCCATACCTCAGGAGCCAACTGTCAACAAGGGCAGACGTCGATGACGAAGTCCAACACCGCCTTCAGTGTGCCAGTGCAGCCTTCGGTCGCCTGAGGAAGAGAGTGTTTGAAGACCAGGCACCAAGCTCATGGTCTACAGAGCAGTAGTAATACCCACCCTCCTGTATGCCTCAGAGACATGGACCATGTACAGCAGGCACCTCAAAGCACTGGAGAGATACCACCAACGCTGCCTCTGCAAGATCCTGCAAATCCATTGGCAGGATAGGCGCACCAACGTCAGTGTTCTCGCTCAGGCCAACATCCCCAGCATCAAAGCTTTGACCACGCTCGATCAGCTCCGATGGACGGGTCACATCGTCCACATGCCCGATACGAGACTCCCAAAACAAGCGCTCTACTCGGAGCTCCAGCACGGCAAGAGAGCCCCAGGTGGGCAGAGGAAACGCTTCAAGGATACCCTCAAAGCCTCCTTGAAAAAGTGCAACATCCCCACCGACACCTGGGAATCCCTGGCCCAAGACCGCACAAAATGGAGGAGAAGCATCCGGGAAGGCGCCGAACACCTCGAGTCTCTTCGCCGGGAGCAAGCGGAAGCCAAGCGCAAACAGCGGAAGGAGCGCACGTCAACCCAAGCACCCCACCCACCCGCCCCTTCAACCACCGTCTGCCCCACCAGTGACAGAGACTGTAGGTCCCGCATTGGACTCATCAGTCACCTGAGAACTCATTTTTAGTGTGGAAGCAAGTCATCCTCGGTTCCGAGGGACTGCCTAAGAAGAAGAAAGAGTTGGTCGGACCGATTCCGTTCCCTAAATCTCTCTCTTCATCTTCTGTCTTTGGGTTTTGGGCCCTTACCTGCCGTTAAGAAAAGCTGCGATTACGTCAAATAATTTATCGCTCCTAAGCGCAGCTCCAGTGGTGCGACTGTATTTTCATTCATTCTTTATGTTTTATTTGAATTTAAGAAGGCCTCTTTTATTTTATATCATCCTTTGGATAAGTCAACGTTCTGCTCTTTCAGACCCAGCGGCAGCATATAGGAAATAGGAAGAGGAGAAGGCCATTCAGCCCCTCGAGCCTGTTCCACCAAGACCTGCTTTTCAAAGGGGGTGCAGGAACAGAGAGTCCTGGGGGTTCACATACACAAATCTCTGGCAGGACAAGTCGAGACGGCTGTCAAAACATACGGGATCCTCGGCTTTATATATAGAGTGCAAAAGCCAGGAAGTTGTGCTGAACCTTTATAAAACACAAGTTCGGCCCCAGCTGGAGAATTGTGGCCAATTCTGGGCAGCGCACTTTGGGAAGGACGCCAAGGCCTTGGAGAGGGTGCAGAGGAGATTGTGTGGAAGTGTATTTTCTTACTAGGACACAAAATGGCTTCCTAGACACAGAATATAAGATCCAAAATGGCCTACACTGTGACTGTTAGAAAGATTAGCCGTTGTTTATAGTTTCGACCTAATGAAGGAATTTCAGTTTGTAGACTGTTTAATTGCCCTCAATCAATAGCTTAGATTTGTAGAACAAAGAGTCTCTCTCTAATGAGCTTAAGATAGCCAAGGACACAGTAAATCATCACCAGCCTTTGATTCCAGATGGCCTGGTGGGAGGAGAACAAGCTGCCTCCGTGAGAAGAGATTAGCTAGCCTTATCTCAAGGTATTCCTGCTCCTTTAACCTTTCTGACCTTTTAGAAAGTCCTCCTTAAACATACACATACTCCTTTTTAACTTGTTTTCGTAGGCGCTATGCTTTTAATCAACTGTGATTTAATACCATGTCATGTGATATAGAAAGCTTGTATTTTCAGTGTATAAAGATGCTGCATTTTTCTGTAATTCTTCAGCGTGTCATCGTAGCCGTTGACTACATGCATTCTCCTTGCTGCAAGTAAAATAATAAAGCCTGTCTTTGACGATACTTTGGGGTAAAAATTGAGTCGCGCCCCATTTGGGGCGCTAACCTCGCCGGGGCGCGACTTTTAGCGCCCCGAAAAAATTAGCGGCCCCGCGCCGGAACTTCAGTGGTTGCGCCCCAAGAGGGAAGCGGGGCGGCACTGGAAGCACCCCGCATCCCTCTTGGGGCGCTGCGAGTGAATATCCTGGCACTACGTGCCGCAGCGCCATGCGCTGCGGCACGTCGCGCCGCGGTATTGCAGGCCTTCCTCCCCTTCTTAAAGGGGAGGGACCCTGCGCAGCGCGAACCGGGGCCCAGCTGGGCCCCCAGGGATCGGGAGTGCCGGCAAAAGAGCCCGGCACTCAAGAGAAGTGCCGGGTTCTTGGAGCGCAGCCGGCACTTCACGGTGGGGGGGCTTCACGGGGGCCGGGGACAGCAACGGGGGCAGGTGCTGGCAGGCGGCCAGCAACAAAAATGGCCGCCTGCCACCTCCCCTTTAAATATCGCCGCCCCGGCCGCACGTATGCCTCCCTGAACCCGTCGGACATAGCGTCTGGCGGTAAATCAGGGGGCGCGACTGAAGATCACGGCCGGGGCGCGAGCGGGGTGCTGCGCACGGCGATGACGTCATCGCCGGCGGCGCAGCGCCACAGGGCGCTACCGGCTGCTGCCGCCGCTAACCTCCCACTAAATTTTTCGGGAGGCGTGGGCGGCGCTGCGCCCGGGCGTTAGCTGCTTTACGCCCCATTAGCGCCCTCTTAAGGCGCTAACGAGAGGCGCAAGCAGCTGAATTTTTCCCCCTTTATGTTTCAAGAGTCTTACTCGGGAGTCGAAACTTCGACAATTGACTAGAATAGTACCAGGGATGAGGAGCTTCTGCTGAACTTTGGTACATGCCTCGGTTATACAGTCGGCACCTCTGGTTGGACCTATTCCTGAAGGTTCCATCACACGACCTCCTGCCTCCAACCAG
This sequence comes from Squalus acanthias, assembly GCA_030390025.1. Lineage (NCBI taxonomy): Eukaryota > Metazoa > Chordata > Chondrichthyes > Squaliformes > Squalidae > Squalus > Squalus acanthias. The sequence continues at coordinate 201,009,651 of CM059427.1, read as the reverse complement.
CCTCTACCCCCCCCCCCGTGCCCCCCCCCACAACGATCTCCCGCCATTGGTCGCCCAACATGTCCATCCACGCGGCGCCCCGCCTTCCCTCGGCCAATCAGAAAGCGAACAGACTCTTCATTACCCCATTGGATGAGTTTTGACTGTCAGTCAATTTGGCCTTATCGCCCCAACTCCAATACTTTTAGAACTATTAAACAAAAAGGGTTGAAAGAAAATGAGAAAAAAAAAACCACAGGATTTTGTTTAAATGCCCCAATGATTTTTTTCCCCCCCCAGCTCTCTGTCCAGGAGATTAATCTTCAATTCCTGGAGACTCCAGGCCAATCCTGGAGGGTTGGCGACCCCCTTACCCAGTTACAGTTGGCCGTTGACGATTTTAGCGGACAATATTGGGCTATAGTTTGTTTCTGACCTGAACATTTTGACCCGATCCCGCCTCGCGGACACCTGGGCGGGGTTGAAAGGTCGGGGATTACTTACCCGCCAGGAAAGTCGCACGATTTTTACTCGGGCTTTCGGACGGAAGGCCAAAGCCGGCGGGGTCCTTCTCTAAGTAGGCAGATAGGGGGGCGCGATGACGTCATCGCCCCTCCCCCACCCCCCCCCCCCCTGCCCCGACCGCGGGGGGCGGGGGAAAGTCTCCTGCGGGGAATCGATGAAGAGGCCCAGACAGGTAGGCTTGGGTTGGTTTTTTTTACTTTCCTTCGTGGCATTTTAATGAGGGCCGGGAGTTAAAAACCTCCCAATCTCTTATGTCTCTTAATCTCTCCTTTTGTTATTTCATCCCCTCCCCCTTTTCCCAGCTTTATCCTTGCTTTAAATCTATTTCATTTCCTGCTTTATCCAGTTCTGACAAAGGGTCTTCGACCTGAAACGTTAACTCTGTTTCTCTCTCCACGGATGCTGCCTGGCCTGCTGAGTTTTTCCAGCATTTTCTGTTGTTATTCCCAATCTCTTTGTTGCTTTTCTGGCCCCCTGGAGTTAAAATCAGGACCAATGAGATAAATGAGTGTAGCGGCTGCACTGAAAGCTCGCGGGACAGATACAAAAAGCAATCAAGAAGACTAATGGAATGTCGTCCTTCATCTCGAGGGGGCCGGGATACAATGGGGAGGAAGTGAGCCTTCGACTGGACCGAGCCTTGGACAGACCCCATCTGGACACTGCGTTCAGTTCTGGGCCCCGCACCTCAGGAAGGACGTGTTGGCCTTGGAGGGAGTGCAGGTTTTAAAGCGTTAAATTACGAGGGCAGGCTGCATAAACAAGGCTTGTATTCCCCTGAGTTTAGAAGGTTGAGGTGCTCCAACCGAGGTGTTGAAGATGATTAAAGGTGTTGATCGGGTAGACAGAGAGAAACTATTTCCTCTGGTGGGGGGAGTCCAGAACAAGGGGGCATCACCTTAAAATTAGAGCCAGGCCGTTTAGGAATGAAATCAGGAAGCACTGTTTCACACAAAGGGTGGTGGAAATCGGGAACGCTCTCCACCTAAAGGCTGGGGGTCAATTGGAAATTTCAGGGCTGAGATCGGTAGATTTTTGTTGGGTATCAAGGGATATGGAGCAAAGGCTGGTAAACGGTGCTGCAGTACAGATCAGCCATGATCTAATTGAATGGTGGAACAGGCTCGAGGGGCTGAATGGCCTCCTCCTGTTCCTATCTTCCTATGTACTGGCAGTTCTGTGTGACCATCGTTAATAGCACCATCTCACGATTGAAAGAAAGACTTGCATTTCTGTAGCGCCTTTCACAACCTCGGGACGTCCCAAAGTGCTTTACAGCCAATGAAGCACTTTTGAAGTGTAGTCACTGTTGTAATGTAGGAAACGCGGCAGCCAATTTGCGCACAGCAAGATCCCACAAACATTAATCTGATAATGACCAGTTCATGTGTTTTAGAATGTTCATTGAGGGATAAATATTGGCCCAGGACACCGGGGAGAACTCCCCTGCTCTTCTTCGAAATAGTGCCATGGGATCTTTTACATCCACCTGAGAGGGCAGATGCCCCGGTTCAATGTCTCATTCGAAACATGGCACCTCTGACAGTGCAGCGCTTCCTCAGTACTGCCCCTCTGACAGTGCAGCGCTTCCTCAGTACTGCCCCTCTGACAGTGCAGCACTCCCTCAGTACTGCCCCTCCGACAGTGCAGCACTCCCTCAGTACTGCCCCTCCGACAGTGCAGCACTCCCTCAGTACTGCCCCTCCGACAGTGCAGCACTCCCTCAGTACTGCCCCTCCGACAGTGCGGCGCTCCCTCAATACTGCCCCTACGACAGTGCAGCGCTCCCTCAGTACTGCCCCTCCGACAGTGCGGCGCTCCCTCAGTACTGCCCCCCCGACAGTGCAGCACACCCTCCGTACTGCCCCCCCGACATTGCAGCTCTCCCTCAGTACTGCCCCTCCGACAGTGCGGCACTCCCTCAGTACTGCCCCTCCGACAGTGCAGCGCTCCCTCCGTACTGTCCCCCCCGACATTGCAGCGCTCTCTCAGTACTGCCCCTCCGACAGTGCAGCGCTCCCTCAGTACTGCCCCTGCGAAAGTGCAGCACTCCCTCAGTATTGCCCCTCCAACAGTGCAGCTCTCCGTCAGTGCCGCCCCTCCCTCAGTACTGCCCCTCCGACAGTGCAGCGCTCCCTCAGTACTGCCCCTCCGTCAGTGCAGCACTCCCTCAGTACTGCCCCTCCGACAGTGCGGCGCTCCCTCAGTACTGCCCCCCCGACATTGCAGCACACCCTCCGTACTGCCCCTCCGACAGTGCGGCACTCCCTCAGTACTGCCCCTCCGACAGTGCAGCGCTCCCTCAGTACTGCCCCTCCGACAGTGCAGTGCTCCCTCAGTACTGCCCCTCCGACAGTGCAGCGCTCCCTCAGTACTGCCCCTCCGACAGTGCAGCGCTCCCTCAGTACTGCCCCTCCGACAGTGCTGCGCTCCCTCAGTACTGCCCCTCCGACAGTGCAGCACTCCCTCAGTACTGCCCCTCCGACAGTGCGGCGCTCCCTCAGTGCCGCCCCTCCCTCAGTACTGCCCCTCCGACAGTGCAGCGCTCCCTCAGTACTGCCCCTCCGTCAGTGCAGCACTCCCTCAGTACTGCCCCTCCGACAGTGCGGCGCTCCCTCAGTACTGCCCCCCCGACATTGCAGCACACCCTCCGTACTGCCCCTCCGACAGTGCGGCACTCCCTCAGTACTGCCCCTCCGACAGTGCAGCGCTCCCTCAGTACTGCCCCTCCGACAGTGCAGTGCTCCCTCAGTACTGCCCCTCCGACAGTGCAGCGCTCCCTCAGTACTGCCCCTCCGACAGTGCAGCGCTCCCTCAGTACTGCCCCTCCGACAGTGCTGCGCTCCCTCAGTACTGCCCCTCCGACAGTGCAGCACTCCCTCAGTACTGCCCCTCCGACAGTGCGGCGCTCCCTCAATACTGCCCCTACAACAGTGCAGCGCTCCCTCAGTACTGCCCCTCCGACAGTGCAGCGCTCCCTCAGTACTGCCCCTCCGTCAGTGCAGCACTCCCTCAGTACTGCCCCTCCGACAGTGCGGCGCTCCCTCAGTACTGCCCCCCCGACATTGCAGCTCTCCCTCAGTACTGCCCCTCCGACAGTGCGGCACTCCCTCAGTACTGCCCCTCCGACAGTGCTGCGCTCCCTCAGTACTGCCCCTCCGACAGTGCGGCACTCCCTCAGTACTGCCCCTCCGACAGTGCGGCGCTCCCTCAGTACTGCCCCTCCGACAGTGCAGCGCTCCCTCAGTACTGCCCCTCCGACAGTGTGGCAGAATCCCTCAGTACTGCCCCTCTGACAGTGCGGCGCTCCCTCAGTACTGCCCCTCCGACAGTGTGGCGGAATCCCTCAGTACTGCCCCTCTGACAGTGCGGCGCTCCCTCAGTACTGCCCCTCTGACAGTGCGGCGCTCCCTCAGTACTGCCCCTCCGACAGTGTGGCGGAATCCCTCAGTACTGCCCCTCTGACAGTGCAGCGCTCCCTCAGTACTGCCCCTCTGACAGTGCGGCGCTCCCTCAGTACTGCCCCTCTGACAGTGCGGCGCTCCCTCAGTACTGCCCCTCCGACAGTGCGGCACTCCTTCAATTTGCCAGATAACTCAGGCCAATTTGTACCACAAGCTTTTTTTTTGGTTCCCCACCAACTGTGCCGTGTAACGCAAGAGTGAAGTCGCACAGACTGAATTCAGATTCCGAGAGTTGAACCCCGAGTTGAAGTGCTGAATCGCAGAGTTCTGCTGTGCCTGGCAAGAGCACGATGCGGAGGTGGCAGTATGACTCCGTGCTACCGGTTCTGGACCTCTCTTGAGCAGGTAGCTGTGCCATTGAGGACCCGAGCACTGAGTTGGCCAATTTTATTTTCACGTATGGCTAGTAGGCGCAGGCTTGTGAACTGAAACCCATGCTAGCAAGGCGGGAGCTGCTTGATCCAAACTCTTACCCAGCTCCTGCCTACCAGCGCATGCATCACTTATTGTCGGCACAGCAACAATAGCAACTTGCATTTATATAGCGCCTTTAACATAGTAAAACGTACCTAAGCTTCACAGGAGCGATTATCAAACAAAATTTGACACCGAGCCACATAAGGAGATATTAGGGCAGGTGACCAAAAGCTTGGTCAAAGAGGTAGGTTTTAAGGAGCGTCTTAATGGAGGGAAGAGAGGGAGCGAGGCGGAGAGGTTTAGGGAGGGAATTCCAGAGCTTAGGGCCCAGTCAACAGAAGGCACGGCCGCCAATGGTGGAGCGATTATAATCAGGGATGCTCAAGAGGGAAAAATTAGAGGAGTGCAGAGATCTCGGGGGGTTGTGGGGGCTGGAGAAGGTTACAGAGATAGGGAGGGGGGGTTGTGGGGGCTGGAGGAGGTTATGGAGATAGGGAGGGAGGGTTGTGGGGGCTGGAGGAGGTTACGGAGATAGGGAGGGGGTTGTCGAGGCCACGGTGATTTAAAAACAGAGGATGCGAATTTTAAAATCGAGGTGTTGCCGGACCGGGAGCCAATGTAGGTCAGCGAGCACAGGGGGTGATGGGTGAACGGGACTCGGTGCGAGTTAGGACAGGGGCAGCCGAGTTTTGGATGAGCTCAAGTTTGCAGAGGATGGAAGGTGGGCGGCCGGACAGGATTGCGTTGGAATAGTCGAGTCCGGAGGTAACAAAATCATGGATGAGGGTTTCAGCAGCAGATGAGCTGAGGCAGGGGCGGAGCCGGGCAATGTAACACAAGAAGGACACAGTCACATCATTTTCCTCTGACCTTTATTCCTCTGCTTCTCCTTTACAACAAATCCAAATTTTTACAAATCATAGAAATCAGAAGCCATTCTCTTATCTGATATTGATTTCAGAACCTTTCTTCAAAGCCCACCAAACTCCTGAGGATGAAGTCACCTCTGTGACACCACCAGCAGCAATGGCGCAAGTGTGGCCTCAAGTAGACAAGCCATCACCCGGAGACCCTTGCGAGACACCAGTGGTTCACAATGAGTTCCTTCAGGTTGTTGGGGCTTCGGGAGGGCCAAAGATCTTCAATCCCTACATAAGAGTGCAGCTCATTCTAGGCTAATGTCCCTCTCCCGTAACCTTTACCACCAGCGTCGACCCAACCACAGGCCAATACCCGCAGGAAAACCTATAGTTAAGCCATCCTCATTTTATTGTGCAAAACTTAAAACAATAAATGCAAAACCACACAAACGTCATCAAGTACAGTGGCGATTGGTTAACGCTGAAGCAGTTCTTGCCAATCCAAATTAAAATGGGTTAATAATCCAGGAAAAACATTTACTGCCTTTGAGAAGAGTTCAGGTTATAAATCCGTCACTGCAGAAAAAATAATTAAAACAGCAATTTCATTTTCTTTCGATATATATAAATGGCAAATCAGCAAAAAATCATCTCGGCGCCCTAACACTAAGACGGTGGAAGCGTCTTCCACCGCATTGCGATCTTGTTCAAACTCAAGCTTACAAACCAAAAATAAAAATGCAACGATATATATTGTTTAAAGCTCCAGAGACCAATTTCGCACTGACAGAAAACGGCGCTGTGGAGGGGGGCGGGGGGCGGACGCCTTTTGCCAAAACTGCCCAGTTGACCGGGGACATCCTGACATTGGTTGGGTTTTTTTTGGGGAGGCCGAGAAGTTAATGGGACTGGTAAGAGGCGGTGAAATGGCGTTGGGTCAGGTTATCAAATGTGCAGCCAACTATTCACCTCAGGGTTTAACGCGCTGCCGTTTCGACTGAAAGACCGACCAGGTCGGATTTCACCTGTCCACAGGGAATGTTGTCTGTCCACGGTTTTGATGAGGTGGCACAAATTTTGTTTTGAGCAGAGGATTAAGGAATTTCATCCCATCCCGAGAATCGCAAAGCAGGATCCCTGAACCTGAACGTTGGGTGAACTCGCCGCCCTACCTAGCAAGGGCCAGATGCTTGAGCCCAGTGAGCATTTTCTCATCTCCTGTTCCTTGTGTTCTTGTTCTGCAGGCGGGCATCTTAAATTCCCCCAAACCCTCTCCCGCCCACACCCTCGCCTGGCAAACCTGTCATACGTGACGGCTCCCGGTCTGAATTTCCCAATCAGCTTCCAGTTCAACACATGAGGGAGAAAGGAAGGGAAGGTTATATGCTGACGGGGTTGAGATGTAGTAGGGGCGGGAGGAGGCTCGGGTGGAGCACCAACACCGGCACGGAGCAGTTGGACCAAATGGCCTGTCTCTGTGCTGCACATTCTACATAAACAGTCACAAATTACCCCCTCAAAGTTCTCTCAAGTTTATTCTCCTGCACCAATCACAGATGAAACACCCACACTGAGTGAGTAAACCACTGAAAGCCGCCAGGGGAAGTCTCAAGAGTTTCTGCATGAATAGTTCTGAATCCCCCGTGGAACGAGTTGCAAAGTCAAGTTCCTTTTTTCTATTTTCAACCTACTTTTGTTTTGGCGAGTTCTTTCATGAACAGCTGAACTGCACCCTTTATATTTTTTTCAGACTGTTATTGAAAGATGCCAGAGCCCTGCATCGCCCCCCCAGCCAAGGTGCATCAGCGAGACAGGAGCAGGCCCTGTCGAACCCCACCTTCCTCTGTCCTCGCAGTACTTTGTTTCCAGCCTGACTCCTGTCCCATATTTCAAGTCTTGCCTCTTCGCTTGGGTTTCCCAAGAAAAAAAAAATCTGCTGCTGTTTTTTATTAACCAATGCCCCTTCTTAGAATAACTTTCAAAAGGGAATTGGATATATAAACTAGAAAAGGAAAAATTTGCAGGGCTACGGGGCAAGAGCAGGGGGGGGGGGGAAGTGGGACTAATTGGATAGCTCTTTCAAAGAGCCGGCACAGGCACGATGGGCCGAATGGCCTCCTCCTGTGCTATTAGATTCTATAAGTGAGGTCGTGGGCCTCACTGTCATTCCTCAACTTGATTGGCTGGTGCAGAGGTTCACCTTTCTCCTCCCGTGCTGTAAGATCCGATGAATACGAGGGTCGAACTTACACATGTTGGACTTATTTTTCTCCCTCTGTTGATCTGTCATGGAGAGCTGGCAAAGAATGACATACCTGCTTCATGGGTGTTCTTATGGGCGGTTAAGGGGGAGCAGGTGGTGGACACAAGGTGGAAGGAGCTCTTTATAACGTTACTCTCCTTGGTGTCCATTTTTCGCCGTGGGGCCCGATTTTAACTCCAGGCGGATTCCCCGCTCAGGCCTGAGTTAAAATTACAGTCGGTTCTCAATTGATGTCATCGGGCCGCAACATGCCTATGTAATGAAGGACCCTGTTGGCTCCGGGCACAGGAGAGCAGGTTAAAATTATGCAGATGTTATAGAATCATGGAATAGTACAGCACAGAAGGAGGCCATTCGGCCCATCGAGTCTGCACCAGCTCTTTCGAAGAGCAATCCAGTCAGTCCCACTCCCCCCGCTCTTTCCCCATAGCCCTGCAATTGTTTCTCCTTCAACTATTGATCCAATTCCCTTTTGAAGGCTACTATTGAATCTGCCTCTACCTCCCTATCAGGCAGCGCATTCCAAATCCTAACCACTCGCTGCGTAAAAATCGTTTTTCCCCTCATGTCGCCTCTGGTTCTTTTGCCAATCGCCTTAAATCTGTTGCGATCATGGCGGCTTTCAGACAGCTAAGAGCCAGGGCGATTTTAACTGCCCGCCCCGCCCGCCAGGTTTCTGCTGAGCGAGTAGGGTTAAAATCGCCTCTGTTCTTTTTTATATCACACACGCGGTCCATTGGAGAATAGAAAAACCCGAGGGGATTTTGTCAAGTCTTTATTTTCATGGCCTTTAAGGGGGTGGTTCCTTTTCCTCTAAAGTTGCCTCGATCCTGTGCACGGGAAAGTACAGTGAAACGGTCAAACGCGCCAACAGCCACTACTCTCAGGTCGCCAACTCTGGATGGACGTATTCGGGAAGGTTTCATCACACGACCTCCAGCCTCCGCACCCCGCCCCCCCCCACACGCTCCCGCCATTGGACGCCCGACACGTCCATCCCCGCGCCCTCTGGAAGGCTCTTAATTACCCAATTGGATGAGGCTTGGCAGTCAGTCAAACGGCCTTGTTATCCCGTCTCCACTATAACTAGTAACGGTTCCAGATTGAGTGGATTGGGCCTATACTCTCTGGAGTTTAGAATGAATGAGAGGTGATCTCATTGAAGAATATAAGATTCCGAGGGGCATTGACAGGGTAGATGCACGGAGGATGTTTCCCTCTGGCTGGAGAGTCTAGAACTAGGGGTGGGGGGGGGGGGTCACAGTCTCAGGATAAGGGGTCGGCCATTTAGGACTGAGATGAGGAGGAATTTCTTCACTCAGAGGGTGGTGAATCTTTGGAATTCTCTACCCGAGAGGGCTGTGGAGGCTCAGTCGTTGAGTATATTCAAGGCTGAGATCGATAGATTTTTGGACTCTCGGGGAAGCAAGGGATATGGGGATAGAGCAGGAAAGTGGAGTTGAGGTCGAAGATCAGCCATGATCTTATTGAATGGTGGAGCAGGCTCGAGGGGCCAAATGGCCTACTACTGCTCCCAAAAAGGTCACACAGAACTTTTTTTTAAATGAGCCTATGATTTTTCTCCTGGGTTTATTAATCTTCAATTCCTGGAAACTCCAGGGCAGTCCTGGAGGGTTGTGGCGCCTGTACACCAGAACTGCCCCATTCACCGCTAAAACCAAGCCCCAGTTGCTAGGCCCCATGAACTGGGCAGTCACTTGACCTTTTATTTTTCTGTCAGCCAGATACAGGTGCTCCTATCGTGCAAAACAAAACCACGAGAATAACATCCCCTCCCTTTATTGCAAAATCATTTTCCCCAGCTACAGTTAGCAATCACCATTGAGTAACGATTAAGGAGATCAAGAAGCGATATTATTGTTTAACGAGTTAATTATAGGCAATACGAGCTTAAAACAAAGTGATCAATAACCAGTCATATCGGTATAACATTTCTGTAATGTGGGGTGAAGTATATCCCGGGGAATATAAACTGATTCTCCTGTAACGGGCTCATATCCTGAACCCCAAAGTGTGGGGATGGAGGAGGGGGGCGGGGGGGGGAAATTACTTCATACGAAATGAAATTGAAAAGGAACAACTTTGAAATCAAAATATCTACTTGTGAATCTGAGTGTGGGCGTCGCTGGCGAGGGCGGCGTTTATTGCCCGTCCCTAAGGCGGTGGTGGTGAGCCGCCTTCTTCTGCAGCCGCTGCAGTCCGTGTGGTGATGGTGCCCCCACAGTGGTGTTAGGGAGGGAGTTCCAGGGTCCTGACCCAGGGTCAATGAAGGAGCGGGGGTTTTAGGTTCAAGTCGGGGCGGTGTGTGTGTGTGCGTGCGTGACTAATGGATGGGTCAGAATCTAAAAAGGGAACAGCAGGTTAACGTAACGGGTGGGACCTATCATCAGAACAGGCCCCAATCAAGGGTCCCAACCCCCAAAACCATTGCACCATTTTGGTCCCCTTTCAGATGCTGTGCGTTGCCAGCACTTTCTATTATTAATCTCAGATTTTTGTCTCGGACCAGAAACCTCGGGGGAATGGTGTGCACGGGGCCGTGTCCAGACCCCCCCACCCCGGCCCAGGCGTGCGATCGGAGCAGCCCTGCGGAATTTCCAGGCAAGAATATGTCCTGCCTTCTGGGCGCAAAGGGAACGACGTCAAAGATTAGGGCGATTTGTTTATCAGTTTATTTTTTAAAAACCCCGAGGATAAATCTTTAACAGGAGCGGGAAGTATATCTGCCGGGTATGGGGGTCAGCTGTCAATAGTTATCGATCAAACCCGATGTTAATGAAAAAAAATCAGTAGTTGCAATTAATGTAAGATTTGAGGAGCGAAGCGAGTCAGGGTGTGCTTGTCCAGCGTGAGTCCGTCCTCACTCTTAGATCACTGCAAAAAAAAAGAGTTTACGTCAGTTTAAAAAATGCCTCCAAAGTTTTGCTCTTTCAACAATCTTCTCAGAATTGGGTTTCCTCCGCATTCTGTGTGTGCACAATTTGTAAAGGTGTGTTTGTGAAGATTACTGCCTTCGACATTTCGTTTGGACTGTACTTGCAATTTCCATCGAACACGAAGCGTAAAACTTTGGAGAACACACTTACAATGTTACAGTGAGCAGAACAATTCCTTTCCCTGTCCGCTCCCCCGCCTCCCTCCTTCGCACTCCCACCCTCCTGGGGCTAAAAGGGTTAAATTTTGGGGACAAGTTGCACAGACTGGGCTTGTATTCCCTCAATTATAGAAGTTTAAGGGGTGATCTAATCGAGGTGTTTAAGATGATTAAAGGAGTTGATGTTAGATAGAGAGAAACTATTTCCTCTGGTGGGGCGGGGGGAGTCCAGAACAAGGGGGCAGAACCTTAAAATTAGAGCCAGGCCGTTCAGGGGTGATGTCACAAAGGGTAGTGGAAACCTGGAACTCTCTCCCCCAAAAGCTGTTGGGGCTGGGGGCTTCACAGGAGCGTAATCAAACAAAATTTGACAACAAGCCTTGTACATAAGGAGATATTAGGACAGGTGACCAAAAGCTTGGTCAAAAAGGTAGGTTCTAAGGAGCATCTCAAAAGAGGATAGAGAGGCGGAGAGGTTTAGGGAGGGAATTCCAGAGCTTGGGACCTAGATAGCGGAAGGCGCGGCCACCAATGGTGGAGCGATTAAAATCGGGGATGTGCAAGAGGCCAGAATTGGAGGAGCGCAGAGGTCTCAGGGGGGTTGTGGGGCTGGTGGAGGTTACAGAGATAGGGAGGGGCGAGGCCATGGAGGGATTTGAAAACAAGGATGAGAATTTTAAAATCGAGGCGTTGCCGGACCGGGAGCCAATGTAGGTCAGCGAGCACAGGGGGTGATGGGTGAACGGGACTCGGTGCGAGTTAGGACACGGGCAGCAGAGTTTTGGATGCCCTCAACTATGGAGGGTGGAAGGTGGAAGGCTGGCCAGAAGAGCATTGGAATAGTCGAATCTAGAGGTAACAAAGGCATGGATGAAGGTTTCAGTAGTAGATGAGTTGAGGCAGGGGCGAAGACGGGCGATGTTACGGAGATGGAAGTAGGCGGTCTAATAAATCCAATAAGGAATTCAGGAAAAATTTCTTTATCCAGAGAGTGGTGAGAATGTGGAACTCGCTACCACAGGGAGTGGTTGAGGCGAATAGTATAGATTCATTTAAGGGGAAGCTAGATAAACACACGAGGGAGAAGGGAATAGAAGGATATGTTGATGGGGTGATGATGAAGAGGGGTGGGAGGAGGCTCGTGTGGAGCATAAACACCAGCACGGACCAGTTGGGCCGAATGGCCTGTTTCTGTGCTGTACATTCGATGTAATTTAAGGAACTTATAAAAAAATCACTGGTTACTTACTTGCCCCCATACCAGAAATGTTCAGATCTTTTGCTTGTCTGTGGCCTGAGGATTGAAAGAAACAATAATTGAAGGTGGGAGACAGACTAACATTGTAAATAAGAATGATAATTTATTAAAACTTCTATAAAATCCAGTTTAATGTAGGCAAGATCCAATTCCTGATACACTATGCATTAATCTTTGATAGTGGAGGAGGGCTGGATATGTTGAAGTTGATTCTCTTTGGGGATCAGGGAATAATTATATAGAATTAGCATAAGTGGGTGGGGTAGAGTCCATGATAGGGTAGAGTGTACATGGGCTGTGGGTGAAGATTAAATGGGTGGGTAGAGTGTACATGGGCTGTGGGAGGAGATTAAATGGTTGGGTAGAGTCCATGATAGGGGAGAGTGTACATGGGCTGTGGGAGGAGATTAAATGGGTGGGGAGAGTGTACATGGGCTGTGGGAGGAGATTAAATGGGTGGGTAGAGTCCATGATAGGGTAGAGTGTACATGGGCTGTGGGAGGAGATTAAATGGGTGGGGAGAGTGTACATGGGCTGTGGGAGGAGATTAAATGGGTGGGTAGAATCCATGATAGGGTAGAGTGTACATGGGCTGTGGGAGATTAAATGGGTGGGTAGAATCCATGATAGGGTAGAGTGTACATGGGCTGTGGGAGGAGATTAAATGGGTGGGTAGAGTCCATGATAGGGGAGAGTGTACATGGGCTGTGGGAGGAGATTAAATGGGTGGGTAGAGTCCATGATAGGGGAGAGTGTACATGGGCTGTGGGAGGAGATTAAATGGGTGGGTAGAGTCCATGATAGGGGAGAGTGTACATGGGCTGTGGGAGGAGATTAAATGGGTGGGTAGAATCCATGATAGGGTAGAGTGTACATGGGCTGTGGGAGATTAAATGGGTGGGTAGAATCCATGATAGGGTAGAGTGTACATGGGCTGTGGGAGGAGATTAAATGGGTGGGTAGAGTCCATGATAGGGGAGAGTGTACATGGGATGTGGGAGGAGATTAAATGGGTGGGTAGAATCCATGATAGGGTAGAGTGTACATGGGCTGTGGGAGGAGATTAAATGGTTGGGTAGAGTCCATGATAGGGGAGAGTGTACATGGGCTGTGGGAGGAGATTAGATGGGTGGGTAGAGTCCATGATAGGGGAGAGTGTACATGGGCTGTGGGAGATTAAATGGGTGGGTAGAGTCCATGATGGGGGAGAGTGTACATGGGCTGTGGGAAGAGTAGGAGTAATGGATTTAATAGGCTTTTCTCATTCCATGCTTTATGATGTTCTTATGGTCGTGCATTGACCTGTGAAACCATCCTCCCTCATCTCGTGGGCAGAGTGTTATTGTGTCAAGTGGTTGCTGTGTGCACAATCCATAGAATGTAAAGCAAGAGGGCAGTGGCTCATACCCTTGAATCCCTGCAGACAAATCTGCTTTGCTAGATCACAGAATGCATTCACTTATACTAAGGAGTATGGGTAGACACGACTGTCCTATTGAGCTTCGGTCTCAGTATGTGGTTATTTAATTCAGAGATCTGAAGACGTACATTGAAGAGTTGAAGAAAATCCAATTCTAGTAGAGAGTCCAAAGCAATCTAAAGGCCAACCCCCCAAAATGTGCCGCGTCGGTTGACCATGGCTGCGGTAGCGTTTGGGGGTTCGCTATAATTCACCTCAGTACCCCAAGAGTTTTTGCTCCTGATTCCTGTCGGGTGACCCCTTCTGGAAGGTTCTAATGCATGGGCATCGTGTGAGCCTATCATTGGGCTCGACTGAATTTGTATTTCCTTGAGTAGAGACTATCGAAGGGTGATCTGAACAAGGTGTTTAACATGATTTGATTGGGTAAATACAGAGAAACTATTTATTCTGATGGGGGGGGTGGGGGGGAGGAGTCGAGAGAATCAGGAACGAGGGGACCTTGTCTTAAAATTAGAGCAAGACCCGTTGAGGAGTGGAATCAGGAAGCACTTCTTCACACAAAGGCAATGCTCCCTCTAATTTTTTTTCGTGCTTGGTATCCTTTCCAGCGGCAAATGCTGGTGAGCAGCCTATGCGGGACCTCCCTATCGATGCGCGGCACCTTAGCGGGGGGGAAGGTTGCACAAAGGGTAGTGGAAATCTGGAACCCTCACTCCCCAAAAGGCTGTGGATCAACTGGAGCTTTCAAGCCTGAGATAGATTTTTTTTTTATGGTTTAGGGTATCCAGGGATATGGAGCAAAGGCGGGAAAAGAGAGTTGAGGTGGAGACCAGCCAGGATCTGATTGAATGATGGAGCTGTCTCGAGGGGCTGGATGCCCTCCTCCAGTTCCTATGTTCCTATGACAGGGGGAGGACTTTTTAAAATCACATTTGTTCTGACAGGTACATCAAGAAAACTAAAACGTACTTTCACAGCCAGTCAAGGGGTGACGAGTCGAAGTTCCTGGGACCACAGTTCCATTCAGGTACGTGCACCAGCAGAATCCCGTGCTCGACCAGCACTGCTTCGCCTCGTAGTTGCCCATCTCATCGCAAGTGGGGCGGTAGGTACCAGGAACAACCTTGATCTCCTTGTGCCGCCTCTGACAGTCGGTGTCCGCCTTGCGCACTGAACGAGGGGAAGATAATGATGGACGTCATAATGGTGCTCTTCATATGCCAAGGTCCTCTGCTTGTATCCTGCCTTCCGCATCTTAAAATTCTCAGCCTTGTGTTCAAATCCTTCCATGGCCTCTCCCCCTGACCACACACCACCCCCCCCCCCACCCCCCCCTCCAACCCCCGCCCCACCACCCCCCATCTTCATAACCAGCTCCAGCTCTACAACCCTCCGAGATCTCTGGGCTCCTCCAATTCTGGCCTCTTCCTCATCCCCCGATTTCCATCGCTCCACCATTGCCGGCCGTGCCTTCAGCTGCCTGGGGCCCTAAGCCCTGGAATTCCCTCCCTAAACCTCTCCGCCTCTCTCTCCTCCTTTAAGACGCTCCATAAAACTTACCTCTTTGACCAAGCTTTTGGTCACCTGTCCTAATATCTCCTTATATGGCTCGGCGTCAAATCTTGTTTGATATTCGCTCCTGTGCAGCGCCTTGGGACGTTTCACTACATTAAAGGCGCTGCATAAATGCAAGTTGTTGTTGTTTCCCCCACGTCAACCTTGATGCCTCCGAGTCTCCATTCAAGGCGCGCGTGATTGTGAGATGTTGCTGGGGCCGGGATTCGTAACTGTTCTGACTCCTGGCTCCCCAGTAAAAGAAGGTGATGGAATGCTCTGAGGGGCGGGGGGAGAGAGGTTGTATCATCAGCATCCACAGCCAAAAGTGAAAGAAACATCGAGCAAGTCTCCAGGGAGATACCAAAGGACTTAAGAGCTTTTGGAGCATTTGTTAGGTGCAAACCTGTGACTGAATCACTCCTCGGTGCAGCATTCTAGAACATTCCTGATAGTTTTCCTTGAGTGAGCCATTCCTTCGGATTGTAGCCCTCCACGGAGTGAGCAGAGCAGTCTTGAATTGGTCAACGTGGAGACTGGGCGAGGGTGCAGTCTCATACCTCCGGGATAAAATGGAACCCAAACACTGGGTCAAAGTCTCCCCTCGCTCAGACCTCTTGTCAACTGAGCTTCCAGCAATTCTTCAGGCCCATGATTAACAAATTAACAGAAGCATAGTGTTGAACAGTGGAAATGCGTGATGAATTAATATTTTAGAATTTTCCTTGATGGACATCAGGGAGTTTTTATGCAGAACCTCATTTTTTTTCCTCAGGAGATTAAATGGGTGGGTAGAGTCCATGATAGGGGAGAGTGTACATGGGCTGTGGGAGGAGATTAAATGGGTGGGTAGAGTTCATGATAGGGGAGAGTGCACATGGGCTGTGGGAGGAGATTAAATGGGTGGGTAGAGTCCATGATAGGGGAGAGTGTACATGGGCTGTGGGAGGAGATTTAATGGGCGGGTAGAGTCCATGATAGGGGAGAGTGCACATGGGCTGTGGGAGGAGATTTAATGGGCGGGTAGAGTCCATGATAGGGGAGAGTGTACATGGGCTGTGAGAAGAACATGGTTGATTTGCTTTTCTCCCTCCATGCTTTCTTATGTTTGCAGGATCGCAGGTTAAATACGGTACATAAATACGGTGCGGTGGTTATGTTACTGGACTTGTTAATCCAGAGATTTGGACGATTAATCTCAGTAACGTGACTTCAAATCCCACCACAGCAGTCTGAATATTTTAAGTTTAAAATTAAAATCTGGAAATGAAATGCTGGTCTCAGTGTAAGTGACCGTGAAGCTGTCGGATTATCGTTAAAAACCCATCTGGTTCACTGATGCCCCTTTAGGGAAGGAAACCTGCCGTCCTTACCCGGTCTGGGCCTACACGTGACTCCAGTCCCACACCAAGGGCGTGGTTGATTTAACTGCCCTCTGAAGTGGCCCAGCGAGACACTCAAATATCACACGGCGTGCAGCGGTTCAAAGATGAAGACCCACCACCATCTTCGCCAAATGAATGCCAGCCTTGCCAACGACGCCCACCCTCCCAAGAATGAATCATAATCCCCCCCCCACCCCCCCCGCAAAAATGCTGACCCTGTGACTGAAGTTAACTTTCTTTGCAGTTGGTGCAGCGCATGTGCGTAGAACCTGGTTAGCTTTCCTGAATTATCAAATGGTTGTCAGTGATGATTCAAAGCCTTTTGTGTCGACTGGTGTCAGCTTGGCTCTGAGCCTGTAGAACCTCATGGTAGCGCTATAGAACTTTAAACACAGAAGGGGGCCATTCAGCCCATCTTGTCTGTCCCCTCTTTGCGAGAGCAGTCCAACCTAAATCCAACAGCCAGGCTTTCTCCCTATAGCACTGTATTTTCAGCATCAAATATTTACCCAGTTTTTCCTTAAAAGATGCATTTGTCTCTGCCCCAACTCCCAGTGGCAAAAATTCCCACACTCCAGCTATTCTCTGCATGTAGACGTTTCTCTGAAACTCCCTCGTCATTGACTCCCCAAGAATAGGAAGCAATCTTTCCCCTAACCAATTACCTAATCGAAAACCCTTCAAAAGTTTACAAACCTCAACTAAATCTCCTCTTGGCCTTCTCTTCTCCAGTGCAAATGGTCCCAAACATCTCAAGTCTCTCTTCATCACCTTTACTCATCCCCAGCAGCATTCTGGTGAATCTATCCTGTACTCGCTCATGTCTTTGGCTTGAAGCCCCACTCCAACAATAATGGAGCTGTTGACTGATCACGGCGATCAATCTCTAACAATGAGTCGACCACAGACCCAGACATGTTAGGAAAATCCCCAGTGGTGGAGAGCTTTGGGAACCACAGGTCCAAAGTCACCTGTTCCTCCCGAGCTCGCTGCACTCACCACACGGCATGTCTCCAATTACTCAGACACTGGTTCCCAAAATGTTATATTCAGAAAGAAATCTCTCTAATTTGCATGTGAATGAATCAACACTAACTGCTTCCCCCGTCTCCCGAGGGAGCCTGTTCCACAGATTGACCACTCGCTCACTGAGATATTGTTTCCCACAGATTAGTTTTGAATTCACCCCCCCTTCAAGCGCAGACCGTGTCCTCTGGACACGGTGACCCGTGTGTGAGTTGAAGAACTGCATGACACCATTCCTAAATTTGCCTTCCACCAGTTTGAATCTGTGTTGCCCTTGTGCTAGTCTCACGGATTCACTGGCTCCCAACCAGCGGGCCACGCTGGCCCTTTCCAATCCTGCGTTTCCTGTAGATTAAGCAGCAGTTGCCATAGTTACCCTCTGCTTCAGGCACAACATCGGGGGTTTTGGTCTCCTTTGATGTGTCGGATGTGATTGGCAGGTCCATCATTATTGGCTTCATCGCTATGCTCGCGTATGACCTTCTCCCTGTTGCAGACAGAAATGATGCGGCTGTTTCAAGACATGTATCAAAATATTATGGTGATACAATCCCCACCACTGATAGCGAGCGGGTTGATGCCCGCTATACCCATCACCCCCCCACCCCGTGCTCGCTGACCTACATTGGCTCCCAGTCCGGTAACGCCTCGAGTTTAAAATTCTTATCATTGCTTTCAAATCCCACCAGGACCTCGCCCCTCCCCATCTCTGTAACCTCCTCCGGCCCGACAACCCTCCGAGAGCTTTTAAAATGTGATGAGGGTTTCTGCCTCTACCACCCTTTCAGGCAGTGAGTTCCAGACCCCCACCATCCTCTGGGTGAAAAAAGTTCTCCTCAACTCCCCTCTAATCCTTCTACCAATTACTTTAAATCTGTGCCCCCTGGTTATTGACCTCTCTGCTAAGGGGAATAGGTCCTTCCGATCCACTCTATCTAGGCCCCTCATAATTTTATACACCTCAATAAAGTCTCCCCTCAGCCTCCTCTGTTCCAAGGAGAACAACCCCAGCCTCTCCAATCTTTCCTCATTGCTAAAATTCTCCAGTCCTGGCAACATCCTGGTAAATCTCCCCTGCACCCTCTCTAGTGCCATCACACTAGAGAGCGGAGAGAGAGGGGGGAAATCGTTGAGGAAAATGGTCGCGAAAGAGAAAGATTAAATGATATGACTGATCCGTACCACTGGGTCTGGGTTGGGGCTCGGGTTTGGGTGCACTGGTTGGCGGTGTCTTCTTATCCTCCTGCTGCATGAGTTGGAAGAGCAGCCAGTTGCGGAGCCAAGATTCAAAGTCCTGTAAACAATGGAGTTAAAAATAAAAATATATCACATGGTCAGTATCTAAAGATTTGAACATAAGAACATAAGAAGTAAGAGCAGGAGTCAGCCATACGGCCCCTCGAGTCTGCTCCGCCATTCAATAAGATCATGGCTGATCATCGACCTCAACTCCACTTTCCCACCCGATCCCCATATCCCTCGATTCCCAGAGAGTCCAAAAATCTATCGATCTCAGCCTTGAATGTACTCCAAGACTGAGCCTCCACAGCCCTTTGGGGCAGAGAATTCCAAAGATTCACAACCCTCTGAGTGAAGAAATTCCTCCTCATCTCAGTCCTAAATGGCCGACCCCTTATCCTGAGACTACGCCCTGTAGTTCTAGACACTCCAGCCAGGGGTAAACAACCTCTCAGCATCTACCCTGTCAACCCCCTCAGAATCTTGTATGTTTCAATGAGATCACCTCTCATTCTTCTAAACTCCAGAGAGTATCGGCCCATTCTACACAATCGCTCATCATAGGACAGCCCTCTCATCCCAGGAATCAACCTAGTGAACCTTCATTGCACCGCCTCCAAGGCAAGTATATCCTTCTTTAGATAAGGAGACCAAAACTGTGCACAGTACTCCAGGTGTGGTCTCACCACGGCCCTTTACAATTGTAGCAAGATTTCTTACTCTTGTACTCCAACCCACTGGCAATAAAGGCCAACATGCCATTTGCCTTCCTTATTGCTTGCTGTACCTGCATGCTAGCTTTCTGTGTTTCTTGCACGAGGACACCCAAATCTCTCTGACCACCAACATTTGAAAGTTTCTCACCATTTAAAAAATATTTGGAAAGGGCTTACTTTAAGCTGGAGAATTAAATTTATTCTACTTGTTAATATTGAGGCACCTTCCATATCAAGCTCAGACCTCTGAATGGTAAGAGGTTCCTCAGTAATGGCCCGAAATTTGCAGTCAGCGGTGGAGCAAAGGTGTTTGCTGCAAACCCCGAAGTAAGTTTCCCACAAAGATCTCACGATTTCTGTGGCGAGATATTCGGCTTTTCCGACGTTCAGTTGAAATCAGTGCAAGTTAGTGGAGATCAACCATGATCTCATTGAATGGCGGAACAGGCTCGAGGGGCTGAATGGCCCACTCCAATTCCTATGTTGTGGAGGGGGGGGATCCAAAACTAGGGGCCATCCATATAAGATAGTCACTAATAAATCCAGTAAGGAATTCAGGAGAAACTTCTTTACCCAGAGAGTGGTGAGAATGTGGAACTCGCTACCACAGGGAGTGGTTGAGGTGAAAATAGTACAGATGCATTTAAGAGGAAGCTGGATAAACACATGAGGGAGAAAGGAATAGAAAGGCTATTCTGCTAGGGTGAGATGAAGAGGGGTGGGAGGAGGCTCGTGTGGAGCAGAAACACCGGCACGGACCAGTTGGCCAAATGGCCAGTTTCTGTGCTGTAGACTCGATGTAATTCTCCGTAACGAAGCATCAAACAACACTAACCTTCCAATCGGCTTCCTTCAGGCTCTCTTTCAGCAGGTTGAGGTTGGCGGAGAAGGTGTTGTTGAATTCTGGAATCTCCTTGGTTGCGTTCTCTTTCTGCCATTGAAAGGAAAAGAAAATGTCATGGTCGACCAACCATTCTTCCAAAGGTGTAGTCACACCATAGCTCAATTATGTTAAACCTCCTGCCACATTCAGACTTTCTTAGAGTCCATCGAGTGCTTTTTTTCTCTCATAGTTGAGAAACTTGGGCGAAGGGTCAAAGCCTTCAATACCTTGGGGCATTTTTCTACGTTTATGTCGTGATATGAAAGTAGGTTATTGCTATAGAACCATTCAGCCCTGCAAATTTTCCCTTATTAAATCACTTTTATAAAGCTTTATAAATCACTGGTTAGGCCTCAGCTGGAGTATTGTGTTCAATTACGGGCACCGCACTTTAGGAAGGATGTCAAGGCCTTGGAGAGGGTGCAGAGGAGATTTACTAGAATGGTACCAGGGATGAGGGACTTCAGTTATGTGGAGAGACTGGAGAAGCTGGGATTGTTCTCCTTGGAGCAGACAAGGTTAAGGGGAGATTTAATAGAGTTGTTCAAAATTATATGGGATTTGATAGAGTAGAGAGGGAGAAACTGTTTCCAGTGGCAGGAGGGTTGGTAACCAGAGGACACAGATTTAAGATAATTGGCAAAAGAATCAGAGGGGGAGATGAGGAGACATTTTCTTGCACAGCGAGTTGTTGTGATCTGGAACGCGCTGCCTGAAAAGGCGGTGGAAGCAGATTCAATCGTAACTTTCAAAAAGGAATTGGATAAATACTTGAAAAGGAAAAATTCGCAGAGCTATGGGGAAAGAGCGGAGGGAGTGGGACTAATTGGAGAGCTCTTTCAAAGAGCTGGCACAGGCTCGATGGGCCGAATGGCCTCCAACTGCGCTGTATCATTCTATAATTCGACATTAGCTTTGAAAATTTCCCTCCAACATTACCTTCAGCAGTTCCTGCACTTGTTCCAGCAGAGTCATGGGTTTTGGTTCCGGGGCCTGTGAGATAACAATCAAAAAACAAATGACATTTCTTTACGGGTTATAGTAATAAATATAGTTTCCCACATTACAACAGTGACTCCACTTCAAAAGGTACTTCATTGGCTGTAAAGCGCTTTGAGACGTCCGGTGGTCGTGAAAGGCGCTATAGAAATGCAAGTCTTTCTTTCTTAAAGCGTTCTCAAATCAAAGATTCATCGCACCGTCTTGGTCAGATCCCGTCTGGAATATCGCCTTCAGTTCTGGGCACCACACCTCAGGAAGGAAACATTTTCTCAGTGGGTACCTCTCTCACCTCAGGAGTCCGAAGGTTGTGGGTGCGAGTCCCACTCCAGAAACTCAAACGTAAAATCTAGGCTGGCACTCCCAGTGCAGCGCTGAGGGAGCGCCGCACTGTCGGAGGTGCCGTCTTTCAGATCAGACATTAAACCAAGGCCCCCGTCTGCTCTCTCAGGTGGACGTAAAAGATCCCACGGCCACTATTTCGAAGAAGAGCGGGGGTGGAGGGCGGGGAGTTCTCCGTTTAAGCCTTAGCTAACGTGATGTGTAAATGTAAGTTCGTTCCATCTATTGATTAAGTGTGCGGGTGGTCATGAGCTGAAACCCTAGTACAGCCATCCCAAAATACACACTAAACAAGATTAACCGAAAATGGGTGGGAAAGTCCCAAATTGGTGAAATGAGATGCTCTGACCTAAACCGAAAAACCAGTCAGTCGGTTCCTCCCACTCCTCAGTCAGTATTTTAACGGGGAGATTTTGTTGCAGGCCATATTTGGAGAACTTTGTACAGTGAGAAAGGCTGTTGTCTGGAAGATTTGTGGCACTATGATCCCAGCAAATAATGGGGCCATTTCGAATATCCCGCAAACTTCCCCTCCACCCCGGTCGATGGGGGTCCAGGTCCCACTCCTGCTGGGATCCCACATGCATGTCTGCCAATACCAGGCGTTACTGCACCAATCATGCAGAGTCCCAGCCGAGGGTTTGAACTCTTGACTGAGGGTACGCCCCCTTACCAGTGGCGGAGCCTGACTTGAACAAGTGCGGGGGAGGGAGGGGAGTCTTACGTGACATTTGGACGACTTGGCAGGGAGGGGGGACCAAGTTGGGAATTGGGGGGGGGGGGGGGGGGGGGCGGTGGGCGGAGAATGCCGACTGACCCTAGTCCGAAAGCGGAGCCGGGAAACTGCACAGACCCGCAGGCTGGACTCGGAGCTCGAAGACAGAGGAGGAAGTCCTCCAAAGCCGCATTGGCCGACCTCAAAGTGAGGACCTCTCCCTCCACTGGCTCCGCCACTGGCCCCCTAGCCCCCCCCCCCAACCCCCACCCCCACCCCGGCTACGCTGGTGCCCAGTTGCTTTGACTCCACCAAGTTCCCACCAGGACTTAGAGCAAGAGTTCGTTGGAACAGCAGCCCAATTTTGGGACTCTTGTATTTAAGTAATGCTTTATCTCACCCTCAGGACATCTGCATACGCAATGAGTTACTTTTGAAGATCAGTCACTCTTGTTAAGTAGGCCAAATTCAACAGCCAATTTTACGCACAGCAAAATCCAGCAATCAGTGAACGAGATGACCAGCGGCTTAATCTGTCTTTGGGTAGTGCTGGTTGAGTTTTTTTTCATTCATTCATTCATTTATGCAAGTGCAGGTTCTTTCTCTACTTTCTCAGCTGAAGATTACCTTTGGTTGATGCATCTTTGGATCAATGTAGGCAATGGGCATGTCCATCATCATAGGCCTCAGGTGCATCATAGGTTTAGGTCCTGAAGAAATAAAATGCAATGAAATATTTTTTAGTCCATCTCACAGAATCATGGACTAGTGCAGCACAGAAGGAGGCCATTCGGCCCATCGAGTCTGCGCTGGCTCTTTCGAAGAGCAATCCAGTTAGTCCAGGGAGTGGGAATTTATTTTTTTTATTATTCGTTCATGGGATGTGGGCGTCGCTGGCAAGGCCGGCATTTATTGCCCATCTCAAGGGCAACTAGGGATGGGCAATAAATGCTGGCCTTGCCAGCGACGCCCACATCCCAGGAACGAATTTTTAAAAAAGTCCCACTCCCCTGCTCTTTCCTCATATCCCTGCAATTTTTTTCTCCTTCAAGTATTTATCCAATTCCCTTTTGAAGGCTACTATTGAATCTGTATCCACCACCCTATCAGGAAATGCATTCTAAATCCTAACCACTCGTTACATAAAAAGATTTTTCCTCGTGTCGCCTCTGGTTCTTTTGCCAATCACCTTGAATCTGTGCCCTCTGGTTCTTGACCCTTCAGCCAATGGAAACAGTTTCTCTTTATTTACTCTTGTCTAAACCCTTCATGATTTTAAAACACCTCGATCAAATCTCCTCTTAGCCTTCTCTGCTCTAAGGAGAACAACCCCAGCTTCTCCAGTCTCTCCACGTCACTGTACGCGCCATAACTGGAAGCTGCCAATGGAATTGCCTGGAGAGATATTTTTATCAGACTCGGGAATCTTTGTTGTTTCAGAGACTGGTTTGAGCTTGGCTTTGACTCAGGTTACTGTCGCGAGGACTGTTTGCTCTGCGATCTATTTACTATCGCTCCGCTTCGAGTGGCCTCAGATTTATTTGGGACTTTACCAAAACGGTTCAATTAAAAAGAAAATCAGAAGGAAAGCGGAGATACGTACTGGCTGGGCTGCGATATCTGTCTTCGATCCTATTTGTGGTCTTCTGCAGCGCCGTTATCTTGTCCTGCTGTTTCAGCAAGAACATGACACTGGCAACTTGCCCGGCAATCAATATGGCGGCCAGCACGGACACGCCAGTCCAAATAAGGGTCCGAGAGCACTTGTTGCTGCTGAAATATAGACCAGACAAGTAAGTTGGAGGAATTCCGTAACGCTCAATCATAGATAGACTCACAGATACTTACAGCACAGGAGGAGGCCATTCGGCCCGTCGCGCCTGTGCTGGCTCTTTGAAAGAGCAGTCGTGCTCAGTCCCACATCCCCGCTTTTTGTCCGTAACCCTGTCAGTTCCTCATCCTCAAGAACCCATTCAACTCCCTTTAAAATTTTAAGGTCCAAGGGGTTGCCAAGCTCTAGCTGGCTCTCTTCCAGGAGGTTTCATCAAATGACCTTCTCCACTCCAACTGCTCTCGCCTCCCCACGCTCTACCGCCATTGGTCGCCCAACATATCCGTCCATTGGTCGCCCAACATATCCGTCCTCATGGCGCCCGCCTCCCCACGGCCAATTGGAAAGTCAACGGACTCTTCATTACCCGAATGGATGATCCTTGACTGTCGGTCAAACAACCTTCACCCCTCCCCCCCCACCACCCCACCTCCCCTCCCCCCACAAGCCGACCCCCCCTCCCCACACTCCACTTCCCCCCCCCACCTGCCGCCCCTTCCCCCCACTCCCCCTCCTCCACCTGCCGCCCCACTCCCACTTCCCCCACCTGCCGCCCTCCCCCTGCCCCCATCTCCCCCCGCCCCCGTCTCCCCCCCACCCTTACCCCTCCCTCCCCCCACCCACCGCCGCCCCCTACCCCCCACCCGCCACCCCCATCTCCAACATTTTTATAACTGATAAACAAAAGTGCTGAAACAAAATTATTATTTTTTTTGAGTCGCTCCCAGCAGTGTTCTGGGGGGAAAAAAGAACTTGCATTTCTATAGCGCCTTTCACAACTTCAGGACGTCCCAAAGCTCTTAACAGCCAATGAAGTACTTTTTGAAGTGTGGTCACTGTTGTAATGTAGGAAACGCGGCAGCCAATTTGCGCACAGCAAGCTCCCACAAACAGCAATGTGATAAATGACCAGATCATCTGTTTTAGTGATGTTGATGGAGGGATAAATATTGGCCCCAGGACACCATGGATATCTCCCCTGCTCTTCTTCGAAATAGTGGCCATGGGATCTTTTACGTCCACCTGAGAGAGCAGATGGGGCCGTGGGTTTAACATCTCATCCGAAAGACGGCACCTCCGACAGTGCAGCGCTCCCTCAGCACTGCACTGGAGTACCCGCCTATATTTTTGTGCCCAAGTCCCTGGAGTGGGACTTGAACCCACAACCTTCTGACTCAGAGGCGAGAGTGCTGCCCACTGAGCCACGGCTGACAATTAATCCTTAACTCCCGGAGACTCCAGGACAATCCTGGAGCTTTGGCAACCCTACCAAGGGCCCCTCTTGTTTTCCCTCTACTCTAACCTTTCTTTATAACTCAATCAGCTAACACTAGGGACCGGCCAATTGGCCGTTCTCCGCAGCGTTTCCAGGACTGTTTGTCCGTGTGCCTGACTCACAGCACGAAACTGTTTCAGCGTGACAGACTCAGATTCATGCTCTACTGATCCTGCAATGTAGCTCAGCTCTCTGCTTTTGCTGAATGCTGCTCTACCCTGCATCGCCAGCTCTCTTTCAGCCTCTCCCCAGGCTAGTCGGTCACCATTCAATCAGTGACGGCAGCTTCCCCTTTCTTTCTCCCAATGTAAAAGACCTTGCACCTTTATTGAATTCATTCTGTCAAATAAGGCCGATGTTGTCCAGTTCGATAATTCCGCACCCGTTTCATCGGACTGCAACAGGCCCGGCCCAGTCCTGTGAATCATCCACGAATTTGACCGATTTACATCGTGTTTCCAGAATCCAGGTCTTTGCAGATTAATGATCGGACTTGGTGATATATTACAAAAAATTTAAATCTGGTTCAACGCGGCCAATTGTGGAACTGAGTTGTACAGGACCAGGAATGCCCCAGGGATTTCCCCACTCAGCTAGTGCTATCAGGGGTCAATGGTCAATCCACCAAGAAGGGGCCAATGGTCAATCCACCAACAAGGGGGCAATGGTCAATCCGCCAACAAGGGGCCAATGGTCAATCCACCAACAAGGGGCCAATGGTCAATCCGCCAACAAGGGGCCAATGGTCAATCCGCCAACAAGGGGCCAATGGTCAATCCACCAACAAGGGGCCAATGGTCAATCCGCCAACAAGGGGGCAATGGTCAATCCGCCAACAAGGGCCCAATGGTCAATCCGCCAACAAGGGGCCAATGGTCAATCTGCCAACAAGGGGCCAATGGTCAATCCGCCAACAAGGGGGCAATGGTCAATCCGCCAACAAGGGGCCAATGGTCAATCTGCCAACAAGGGGCCAATGGTCAATCTGCCAACAAGGGGCCAATGGTCAATCTGCCAACAAGGGGCCAATGGTCAATCCGCCAACAAGGGGCCAATGGTCAATCCGCCAACAAGGGGCCAATGTTCAATCTGCCAACAAGGGGCCAATGGTCAATCTGCCAACAAGGGGGCAATGGTCAATCCGCCAACAAGGGGGCAATGGTCAATCTGCCAACAAGGGGCCAATGGTCAATCCGCCAACAAGGGGGCAATGGTCAATCTGCCAACAAGGGGCCAATGGTCAATCCGCCAACAAGGGGCTAATGGTCAATCCGCCAACAAGGGGCTAATGGTCAATCCGCCAACAAGGGGCCAATGGTCAATCTGCCAACAAGGGGGCAATGGTCAATCCGCCAACAAGGGGGCAATGGTCAATCTGCCAACAAGGGGCCAATGGTCAATCCGCCAACAAGGGGGCAATGGTCAATCTGCCAACAAGGGGCCAATGGTCAATCCGCCAACAAGGGGCTAATGGTCAATCCGCCAACAAGGGGCTAATGGTCAATCCGCCAACAAGGGGCTAATGGTCAATCCGCCAACAAGGGGCCAAGGGACTGTGGTATGTTCAGGGAGCTACCTTGATTCGTACGGGGGACTTTCTCGATTGAGGATTGTGCTAATGACTCATTTTTATTTAATTAAGGATGTTATTAAAAATTGGACCATAACATGGAAATCCCCGGCTTTCTGAAAGCAAAACTATCACAACTGGCAGTTAGGACTTCTAGAAACTGCCACTGGTCTGTATACCAAATAATAACTAAAGTAATTCAAGGGACATCTAGTCCTTGTAAGAAACCCCTTCCCGTTCCTTTGCTCTGTGGGCAGCACTCTCCCACTGAGTCAGAAGGTTGTGGGTTCAAGTCCCACTCCAGTGACTTGAGCACAAAAATCCAGGCTGACCACTCCCAGTGAGGGATGAGACGTTAAACCGAGGCCCCGTCTGCTCTCTCGGGTGGACGTAAAAGATCCCACGGCCACTATTTCGAAGAAGAGCAGGGGGAGTTCTGATGTCCTGGGGCCAATATTTATCCCTCAACCAACATCACTAAAGCAGATTTTCTGGTCATTTATATCATTGCTGTTTGTGGGAGCTTGCTGTGCGCAAATATGCTGCCGCGTTTCCCACATTACAACATTGACCACACTTCAGAAAGTACTTAATTGGCTGTAAAGCGCTTTGAGACGTCCTGAGATTGTGAAAGGCGCTGTAGAAATGTCTGTCTGTCTTTCTGTCTGTCTTTTTTTTCTTTCTTTCTTTCGTAAATGCTGGTCTTGCTGGCATTACCCACATCCCAAGAACGAGTTTTAACAATTGCATTCACATCGTGTTTTATCATGCCAAAATGGCTCACAAGTGTTTCACAGCCTGAATTGCGGAGTGCAGTGACTGTTGTTATGTAGGCGGCAGCCATTTTGTGCCAGTAACCTTCAAAAGACGCCAATGGCCAGTTAATTTGTTGGTCTTCTAGTCCTGCCGTATTTAGTTGAGGAAGACCATCAGGAGCAGTCCGTGAAATGAAGTGAGGGTAAGAAAATTATGTTAAAAGCGATGAGTTGTCCTGGGTAACAGATCAGACAGGACGGGCTTTGTGATTCAATGGGTTAGATTTTGGATTTCCCCCGCAATGGGCAGTAATCTGCAAAGTCGATCGCTCACCCATTATAGAACCTGTCCAAGTTCCTTCCATTAAAATCAACGGGAATTAAAACCGGGCGGGTTCTTTAACGTGGAGGGGTGCGATTCGTTGATCCAGATTACCGCCCGTTGGGGGAGGGAATCCAGAATTTACCCCGCTGTGAGTTAATAAGAAAAGATTGAATGAAATACTCAAACTGGTTACAGGAGCATCATTCGGCCCCTCGTGCCTGTGCCGGCTCTTTGAAAGGGCTGTCCAATTTAGTCCCACACCTCCCTGCTCTTTCCCCGTAGTTAGTGCTCTTGTTGCTGGTTCTGGATGCTGTGTACTTGCAAGGGAATTTACGAAGGGGCTTAACACCATAATTAAAATCTGAGAACATAACGATCTCTACTTATTGTACAATGAAAGGTGAAAGGGCGAAAGAATAGGGGTAAAGAACAAGACCGTGTAGTG
This sequence comes from Squalus acanthias, assembly GCA_030390025.1. Lineage (NCBI taxonomy): Eukaryota > Metazoa > Chordata > Chondrichthyes > Squaliformes > Squalidae > Squalus > Squalus acanthias. The sequence continues at coordinate 200,981,286 of CM059427.1, read as the reverse complement.
ATTTTCATAAGGTATCTCGAAGAACGTTGTGCCAATAGAAGGGTGGCCATTTTGTTTGAGAGCAATCTCACTACAGGTTAGTAAGACTGTGCGCCCATTAGCCCTTCCCAGTTTTGATGACTTCATCCTAGTTAATAGCCGAGTCTCTGGTTTTATTTTAACCTGGTATTAACCAGAGTCCTGGGGAGAGAGTTTCTAAGAGCATAAGAAATAGGAGCAGGAGTCGGCCATTTGGCCCTTCGAGCCTGCTCCGCCATTCAATGAGATCATGGCTGATCTTCGACCGCAACTCCACCTTTCCGCACTATCCCATATCCCTTGGTTCCCTTAGTATCCAAAAATCTATCGATCTCAGTCTTGAATCTACTCAATGACTGAGCCTCCACAGCCCACTGGGGTAGAGAATTACAAAGATTCACCACCCTCTGAGTGAAGAAATTCCTCCTCATCTCAGTCCTAAATGGCCAACCCCTTATCCTGAGACTGTGCCTCCTAGTTCTAGACTCCGCAACCAGGGGAAACAGCCTCCCAGCATCTACCCTGGCAAGCCCCTTCAGAATTTTATACATTTCAATGAGATCACCTCTCATTCTTCTGGGAAGAGGTGAGGTGCCAATCGCACCCCACTCCACCTTCAATACCAACCAAAGCTGATATAAGGTAGACCCGATGCACTCGTGCCTACAGATCAAACTCCCACCCTCCCAAACCTTACCCACTAACCCAGGATCGTAAGTCTTGACCCTCTCCCAATATACAAGGCAATCCAACCAAACTCAAAACCCGCAATGATATAATACTTCAATGTAAATCGCGTCTATAGGACAATGGAAACTAAATGTACCGAGATCCAACCAGAAATTCAAATATTTGTAAGTCCTGCAAAAAAAAAAATTGTTAAAAACATCTGCACTCGTCCAAACTGGACGAATCTAGAACAACACGGCTCGTGCCTGGATTCAGATTCAAAATGCTTTTTCTTAGGCTCGACTGAAAGCTTCTCAGACCCGAAGGATACAAAGAAAGCCCAGCAAGTCCCTGGGGTGGGGGAGTAGAATTGAATTAAACTAAAGCTCCTGGCCAATGTCCAGTGAACGCCCGCACTGCACAGTCCGTGTGTTTTGTGTCTGTGTGCACGCATGTGAGCGTGTCTGCGTGTGCGTGTGTCTGCATCTGTGTCTGTGTCTGCGCCTGTGTCTGCATCTGTGTCTGTGTCTGCGCCTGTGTCTGCATCTGTGTCTGTGTGAGGTGAGTGCAGCACTGAATTTGCTTGCAACGCCCCTTGCACATCGACACTCGCTGACCGAGGTCGCAAACGAAAAATGCCCACCTGGGAGTCAAGAGGAAGGGAGTGATTGTGAGGAAATGAGGATCCGCCTCAGCTCCCTGAGACCATTTGTATTTATTAATTTTTAAAAGCTGTCATGTACAAATGAGCTCCCCCCAGCCTGGCTAAACCAATTAGAATTAAATCAGCAGCCCCTCATTGACTTCAATTGACGGGCAGAGCAGCACCAGGTTTAGGATCTGTATTTTCTACAGCCCCGGTCTGATGTTGTACAAAGGGAGAGGATCGAGCTGCAGCCTGAGGGAACAGAGAAAGATCTGAAGATAGAGAGGCGGACTCTTAAAGAACTTCAATACTTAAAACAAAAAAGTTGCGCAGCAACTGCCTCGGTTTTTTTTTAAAATGAACATGAATCTGAGCTCCGATCCCGCCCAAAACGTCAACCTTTCACTTTTGAGATTCTGACCGACCTGCTGCCACATTCCGTCTTTTGACTTTAAACGCAGCGAGCGGATTGAGTTACGGATTGTGCGGGGCCGCTGAACCATCGCTGGAAAGTTAGCGAACTGCCTTTTGTTCCCCGAGCCCGGCGCAATGTGATAACTTCAATGATTCCTCATACCCCATGGCGCGAAGAGCCAAGAATTAAAGGTGACAGAGAAAAGAAAGAACTCGCATTTCTACAGCGCCTTTCACCACCTCAGGACGTCCCAAAGCGCTTCACAGCCAATGAAGTACTTTTCAAGTGTGGTCGCTGTTGTAATGTAAGAACGGTGGCAATTTGCCCACAGCAATGTGATAATGATCAGATAAACTTGTGTTTTTTTTGGTGATGTTGGTTGAGGGATAAATATTGACCTGGACTCTGGGGAGAACTAACTCCCCCTGCTCTTCTTCGAAATAGAGCCATGGGATCTTTCCGTCCACCTGAGAGGGCAGACGTTTTTAGTGCATTAACCCTCCGAGTCAAGCGCACGATCCCGACAAGACATATATCGCTCAACCATTGGCGGCCGTGCCTTCTGTTGCCTGGGCCCTAAGCTCTGGAATTCCCTGCCTAAACCTCTCCGCCTCGCTACCTCTCTTTCCTCCTTTAAGATGCTCCTTAAAACCTACCTCTTTGACCAAGCTTTTGGTCACCTGCCCTAATTTCTCCTTATGTGGCTCGGTGTCAAATTTTTTGTCTTAAAATACTCCTGTGCAGCGCCTTGGGACGTTTTACTATGTTAAAGGCGCTATATAAATACAGGCTGTTGTTCCTTCACTGTCGCTGGGTCAAAGTCCTTAACCTCCCTCCCTAACAGCACTGTGGGAGCACCTTCACCACACGGACTGCAGCGGGTCAAGAAGGCGGCTCACCACCCCCTTCTCAAGGGGCGACTGGGGATTGGTAATAAATGCAGACTTTACCAGCGAGGCCCAGATCCTGAAAACGAGTTTTTTTTAAAAAAAGAAGCTAATTCATGGCAAGACGCTGCAGGTAAGAAGCCACCCTGTAACATCTTCAGGGGTCTCGCAGAGTCCTATGTTATAACCAACTACACCAGCCAAAGTTCGATTATTCAAACATTAGGCTCGAAAGGTATGTGTCTCCGTTCCCTCACCAGAATTTCAACAATTCCCCCAACGAATTAAAAAATAAATGTTTTACCTCTGCCCTGTAGCAATGCTCCTGGTTTCCACATTGGAATTGCTGGTGATATCTTGCTGAGAGTTATTCAGCAAAGCATTCTGCTCAGTCGACATTCTGGCTCCTCGTCGTCACAAACTCCGCTAACTTGCCTTTACCGAGATATCTGGTGCAGTGACTGCTCGAGACTGAAGACTTCACTCCTGTACTGAGAGAGATGTGTGTGTGCGCAGCTTGATAAAGGCTTTTTTTTTTCATCACTTCTCAACCAATCTTGAAGAGGAAGTTGGCACTGAACTGCCTGGAAAGTCCCTACCGTACTTAACACAACATGAGCCGATCTCGAATATAAGCACCCGGAGTCATCTGTCAGCCCTGGCTTGGTGGGCGGCGCTCTCTCTCTCTCTCTCTGTCTCGCCTCTGAGTCAGAAGGTCGTGGGTTCATAGTCCCCACTCCAGAGACTTGAGCACATAAGACAGTGCAGCACTCCCAATGCAGTACTGAGGGAGCGCCGCACTGTCGGAGGGGAAGTACTGAGGGAGCGCCGCACTGTCGGAGGGGCAGTACTGAGGGAGCGCTGCACTGTCGGAGGGGGAGTACTGAGGGAGCGCTGCACTGTCGGAGAGGCAGTACTGAGGGAGCGCCGCACTGTCGGAGGGGCAGTACTGAGGGAGCGCCGCACTGTCGGAGGGGAAGTACTGAGGGAGCGCCGCACTGTCAGAGGGGCAGTACTGAGGGAGCGCTGCACTGTCGGAGGGGCAGTACTGAGGGAGCGCCACACTGTCGGAGTGGCAGTACTGAGGGAGTGCTGCACTGTCAGAGGGGCAGTACTGAGGGAGTGCTGCACTGTCGGAGGGGGAGTACTGAGGGAGCGCTGCACTGTCGGAGGGGCAGTACTGAGGGAGCGCCACACTGTCGGAGTGGCAGTACTGAGGGAGTGCTGCACTGTCAGAGGGGCAGTACTGAGGGAGTGCTGCACTGTCGGAGGGGGAGTACTGAGGGAGCGCTGCACTGTCGGAGGGGCAGTACTGAGGGAGCGCTGCACTGTCGGAGGGGCAGTACTGAGGGAGTGCTGCACTGTCGGAGAGGCAGTACTGAGGGAGCGCCGCACTGTCGGAGGGGCAGTACTGAGGGAGCGCCGCACTGTCGGAGGGGAAGTACTGAGGGAGCGCTCAACAGTACTTTTTGAAGTATAGTCAACGTTGTAATGTAGGAAACACGGCAGCCAATCTTGCACACAGCAAGATCCCACAAACAGCGATGAAATAAATGACTAGATTACCTATTTTTTTTAGCAATGTTGGTTGAAGGATAAATATTGGTCAGGACACCAGGGAGAACTCCCCTACTCTTCTTCGAATCTTTTACGTCCACCTGAGAGCGCGGACGGGACCTCGGCTTTAACGTCTCACCCGAAGGACGGCACCTCCGACAGTGCGGCGCTCCCTCAGTACTGCGCTGGGAGTGTCAGCCTGGATTATGTGCTCAAGTCTCTGGGGTGGGGCTTGAACCCACGACCTTCTGACTCCGAGGCGAGGTTAGATCGGACTGGATGACGAAGACCCATTAGCCCCTTTGATCTCATCCTTCCAGAATAACAACCCTAGAGGGGGAAAAATTCGGTTGGTTAGCGCCTCCCGTTAGCGCCTCGGGGGGGGGGGGGGGCTAACGGGGCGCTAGGAACTTAGCACCCGAGCGCGGCGATTTTAGCAGCGCTCGTGAAATTGCCCAGTCGTTTTGCGGCGGCGCTAAACACTACCGCCATGATCTCCTGCGCCCCCAGATCACGACGTCAGTCGAGCGTGCAGTGCCCCGGACCGAATATTGAGTCGCGCCCCCTGCCTTAGCGCCTGCCGCTAGGAACGACAGGTAGAGGGGAAAATTTTCAAGTCGGGAAGGGGCTGGGGGAGCGCTATTTAAAGGCGGCCGCTTCCTGCCTTTTTTTGTCAGAAACATTTTTGGTACACGCAGGTTGAGAGGGAGAGAGATGCCTGGAGAGATTTAACGCTGTCCTAAGGAGTTTTGGCCCTCAGCACCACTTTTGAGGTTCCTAAGCACCGAGCTCTTTCCCTGGGCCTATCCATTAGTGCTTCCAACACAATTGCTTTCAAGGTCTCTCCAGGCCGAGATTCAAGACTGCAATGAGCAGGGTGTGGCTGGCCAGCAAGATGGCCCCTCCCCTTTAAGAACTGGACAGAGCCAGTCTGTCTGGCTTCCATGGTTACTGACGTCGCCTGAGCTTCGGTAGCGTTCTGAGGTAGCGCCTCGCTCCCTGACGTTTGCGCCTTAAGAGAGGTGTGTAGCGCCTGATTTAGTGCTCAAATCACCTCCAGGGGCAATAGAGGCGAATTTTGCAGTCGGAGGCGATAATTAGCGCCAGGCGCTAAACTTTGCGCCCAGCCGGTTTTATCGCTCCAAAAGGGGCGATACCCAATTTTTCCTCCTAAGACTTTAACATCCACCTGAACAGGCAGGAAAGACCTCAGTTTAATGTCTCATCTGAATTTGACATCTCTGACAGTGCAGCACTGCCTCAGTACTGCACTGGAGCATCAGCCTTGAGTCAACAGCTCTGATTGGATGTATTTCTGGGGGTTTCATCAGCTCAACTGGACCAGCCACATAAATACTGTGGCTACAAGAGCAGGTTAGAGGCTGGGTATTCTGTGGCGAGTGTCTCACCTCCTGACTCTCCAAAGCCTTTCCACCATCTACAAGGCACAAGTAAGGAGTGTGATGGAATACTCTCCACTTGCCTGGATGAGTGCAGCTCCAACAACACTCAAGAAGCTCGACACCATCCAGGACAAAGCAGCCCGCTTGATCGGCCCCCCCATCCACCACCTTAAACATCACTCCCTCCACCACCAGCGCACCGTGGCTGCAGTGTGTACCATCTACAAGATGCACTGCAGCAACTCGCCAAGGCTTCTTCGGCAGCACCTCCCAAACCCACGACCTCTTCCACCTAGAAGGACAAGGGCAGCAGGCGCATGGGAACACCACCACCTCCAAGTTCCCCTCCAAGTCACACACCATCCTGACTTGGAAATATATCGGCTGTTCCTTCATCGTCGCTGGGTCAAAATCCTGGAACTCCCTCCCAAACAGTACTGTGGGAGCACCTTCACCACACGGACTGCAGCGGTTCAAGGAAGCAGCTCACCACCACCTTCTCAAGGGCAATTAGGGATGGGCAATAAATTCTGGCCTTGCCAGCGACACCCACATCCCAGGAATGAATATATTTTTTAAAATGCCAGAATTGGAGGAACGCAGAGATCTCAGAGGATTGTGGGGCTGGAGGAGATTACAGAGATAGGGAGGGAGAGGCAAGGCCATGGAGGGATTTGAAAACAAGGATGAGAATTTTAAAATTGAGGTGAGGACGGGGGTGGGGGGTGATGGGGGTTGATATCTGGCTGGGTCATGACGCCTCCCATAGTCGGATAGCCTACCAACACTCACTCTCTAGATTCACCAATGGGGCATGACTACTTAGGTGAGGTATCAGAGAACCGCCGGCATCCATGGAAACAAATCCCAGCGTGAGTTACCACTTTGAGCAGAGGGAAAAAGACAACTAGCTGTATGTCGATATGAACTGCTGAAATAAATATTTAATTTTTCTATCTTTGATTCATTGAAGTGAAGGCCCAGATGGCAGGACAACCACCAGATATAGGAAAGGAGATGACTGCATATCGTGACACCGCTATTCCCCCACCAATCACACTCTGCTGTCAGTGACGGGGATCGATTTTACACACATCATTTGTATTGTGTAACTATCCTCCACTCACTGCAGTCTGCTGGAGAAATCACCCTGCTTTTATCGGGTGACTTTGCTGTAGTTTCAGTCATAGAGATTCTTTTTAAATAGACTGCTGCAAAATAGACTCTGTTTGCTGTAAAATAGACTCTGTTTGCTGTGAAATAGACTCTGTTTGCTGTGAAATAGACTCTGTTTGCTGTAAAATAGACTCTGTTTGCTGTAAAATAGACTCTGTTTGCTGTGAAATACTCTGTTTGCTGTAAAATAGACTCTGTTTGCTGTAAAATAGACTCTGTTTGCTGTGAAATAGACTCTGTTTGCTGTAAAATAGACTCTGTTTGCTGTGAAATAGACTCTGTTTGCTGTGAAATAGACTCTGTTTGCTGTAAAATAGACTCTGTTTGCTGTAAAATAGACTCTGTTTGCTGTAAAATAGACTCTGTTTACTGTAAGATAGACTGTTTGTTGTGAGTCCTGCCATAAGTCCCGCCCCACCTCCAATGCATTGGCTGATGCAGTGACGTCAATAGATACTCTGGTAATGGTTAGGTGAAAAGAAAGAAAGACTTGCATTTATATAGCGCCTTTCACAACTACCGGACGTCTCAAAGCGCTTTACAGCCAATGAAGTACTTTTGGAGTGTAGCCACTGTTGTAATGTGGGAAACGCGGCAGCCAATTTACGTAAAGCAAGCTCCCACAAACAGCAACATGATAATGACCAGATCATGTTTTTTTTGTTATGCTATTGGCCAGGACACCAGGGGTAACTCCCCAGCTTCAAAATAGTGGCCATGGGATCTTTTACGTCCACCCGAGAGAGCAGACGGGGCCTCGGTTTAATGCCTCATCCGAAAGACGGCACCTCCAACAGTGCAGCACTCCCTCAGTACTGCACTGGAGTGTCAGCCTAGATTTTTGTGCTCAAGTCCCTGGAGTGGGTCTTGAACCCACAACCTTCTGACTCAGAGGCGAGAAGAGAGAGAGAGAGAGAGAGAGAGTGCTACCCACTGAGCCACAGCTGACACGAAACTTTTGTGTTTTAAAGATTGAAGGAGGGGGAGACTGAGGGAGGGGAGACTGAGGGAGGGGAGAATGAGGGAGGGGAGACAGAGGGAGGGGAGACTGTGGGAGCGGAGACTGAGGGAGGGGAGACAGAGGGAGGGGAGACTGTGGGAGGGGAGACTGTGGGAGGGGAGACAGAGGGAGGGGAGACTGTGGGAGGGGAGACAGAGGGAGGGGAGACTGTGGGAGGGGAGACTGTGGGAGGGGAGACAGAGGGAGGGGAGACTGTGGGAGGGGAGACGGAGGGAGGGGAGACTGAGGGAGGGGAGACTGTGGAAGGGGAGACGGAGGGAGGGGAGACTGAGGGAGGGGAGAGTGAGGGAGGGGAGACTGAGCGAGGGTGAAACAGAGGGCGGCGGAGACGGAGGACGGGGAGATGGAGGACGGGGAGACGGAGGACGGGGAGACGGAGAACGGGGAGACGGAGGGTGGGGGAGACGGAGGACAGGGAGACGGAGGACGGGGAGACGGAGGACGGGGAGACGGAGGACGGGGAGACGGAGGGTGGGGGAGACGGAGGACAGGGAGACGGAGGACGGGGAGACGGAGGGTGGGGAGACGGAGGGCGGGGAGACGGAGGACGGGGAGACGGAGAGATGGAGGACGGGGAGACGGAGGACGGGGAGACGGAGGGTGGGGGAGACGGAGGACGGGGTGACGGAGGACGGGGAGACGGAGGGTGGGGAGACGGAGGACGGGGAGACGGAGGACGGGGAGACGGAGGGTGGGGAGACGGAGGGCGGGGAGACGGAGGACAGGGAGACGGAGGACGGGGAGACGGAGGGTGGGGAGACGGAGGGCGGGGAGACGGAGGGCGGGGAGACGGAGGGCGGGGGAGTGGGAGGGCGGGGGAGAGGGAGGGCGGGGAGACGGAGGGCGGGGAGACGGAGGGCGGGGGAGAGGGAGGGCGGGGAGACGGAGGGCGGGGAGACGGAGGGCGGGGACAGGGAGGGTGGGGAGACGGAGGACGGGGAGAGGGAGGGTGGGGGAGAGGGAGGACGGGTGAGAGGGAGGGTGGGGGAGAGGGAGGACGGGGAGACAGTAGGTGGGGAGAGGGAGGGCTGGGAGAGGGAGGGTGGGGGAGTGGGAGGATGGGGGAGAGGGAGGGTGGAGGAGAGGGAGGGTGGGGAGACGGAGGGTGGGGGAGAGGGAGGGTGGGGGAGACGGAGTGTGGGGGAGAGGGAGGGTGGGGGAGAGTGAGGGCGGGGGAGACGGAGGGTGGGGGAGATGGAGGGCGGGGAGACTGAGGGCGGGGAGAGGGAGGGTGGAGGAGAGGGAGGGTGGGGAGACGGAGGGTGGGGGAGAGGGAGGGTGGGGGAGACGGAGTGTGGGGGAGAGGGAGGGTGGGGGAGAGTGAGGGCGGGGGAGACGGAGGGTGGGGGAGATGGAGGGGCGGGGAGACTGAGGGCGGGGAGAGGGAGGGCGGGGGAGAGGGAGGGTGGGGAGACGGATGGCAGGGAGACGGAGGGTGGGGGAGAGGGAGGGCGGGGGAGACGGAGGGTGGGGGAGAGGGAGGGTGGGGGAGACGGAGGGTGGGGGAGACGGAGGGCGGGGAGACGGAGGGTGGGGGAGAGGGAGGAGGGGAGGAGTTCCACCATTTTGAAGTCCTGGTAAAGAATAAGTCAGAATTGGAATAAATGTTTAGCAAAGCAAAGAGGATAAAGTTGGATAAACCAACAGGGTCAGGAAGGGGTTGAAAGGAAGTTAAGATAAAGTGCAAGAGAGTGATTATAAGAATGGGACACACATAGGGGGAGAAGTTCAATAAACGGAAGTGGTCCATCAACAACAACAACAACCTGTGTTTATATTACCATCCCCGAATATCGGGATATTGTTGTCGGGGCATCGCGGTGTTCATGAGAGGAGACGGAGATGCGAGACCAAGAAGATTCACCAAATTTGTGCCGTGAATGAACAAGCAACATTCACATGGAATCGTACAGCACAGAAGGAGGCCATTTGGCCCATCCTGCCTGTGCTGGCTCTCTGAAGGAGCTGTCCGATTAGTCCCTGCCGTTTCCCCATACCTTTTTACATTATGGATTTGATAGGGTAGAGAGAGAGAAACTATTTCCTCTGGTGGGGGGAGTCCAGAACAAGGGGGCAGAACCTTAAAATTAGAGCCAGGCCGTTCAGGGGTGATGTCAGGAAGCACTTCTTCACACAAAGGGTGGTGGAAATCTGGAACTCTCTCCCCCAAAAAAGCTGTGGATGCCAGGGTGGGGATGGGGAGGTCAATTGGAGCTTACAAGAATGAGATCAATAGATTTTTGTTGGGTAAGGGGATCAAGGGATATGGAGCAAAGCCGGGTAAATGGATTTGAGGTACGGATTAGCCATGATCTCATTGAATGGCGGAACAGGCTCGAGGGGCTGAATGGCCTCCTCCTGTTCCTATTGTTCTTTTTCAGATGTTTATCCACCTCCCTTTTAAAAGCGATTATGGATTCTGTTTCCTTGACATGTTTCTGGTCGAGCATTCCATGCCCCAACTACCCTCAGTGTAAAACACAAACCTCTCTGTTCCTTTGGTAATGATCTTAACGCCCCAGTTACCGATTGGTTTCCCAGTGGGAATAGTTCTTCCCTGTTTACCTAATCAAACGCTTTGTTATTTTGAACCCCTCTATCAGGTCTCCACTTAACATCCTCCGTTCTAACGCAAAGAGCCCCAATTTATCTGGTTTCTCCTCAAAGCTGAAGAAACTCATTTCTGTATCTCTTGGCCGGCCTCCCACATTCCACCCTGCGTAAACTTCAGCTCATCCAAAACTCTGCTGCCCCGTATCCTAACTCGCACCGAGTCCCGTTCACCCATCGCCCCCTGTGCTCGCTGACCGACATTGGCTCCCAGTTAAGCAACGCTTTCGATTTTAAAATTCTCATCCTTGTTTTCAAATCCCTCCCTGGCCTCGTCCCTCCCTATCTCTGTAACCTCCTCCAGCCCCACAACCCTCCGAGATCTCTGCGCTCCTCCAATTCTGGCCTCTTGCGCATCCCCGATTTTCCATCGCTCCACCATTGGTGGCCGTGCCTTCAGCTGTCTAGACCCTAAGCTCTGGAATTCCCTGCCTAAACCTCTCCGTCTCTCTACCTCTCTTTCCTCCTTTAAGACGCTCCTTAAAACCCACCTCTTTGGCCAAGCTTTTGGTCACCGGCCCTAATATCTTCCTTATATCTGCTCAAATTTTGTTTGATAATTGCCCCTTGGGATGTTTTACTACATTAAAGGGGCTATATAAATGCAGGCTGTTGTTGCTGAATTCCTTCTGCACCCTCTCCATTGCCTTGAGCTACTTCCTGAATAAACCAAGGCTTGGCAAACTAGATTTAAAAGTGGTGAGAATGTGGAACTCGCTACCACAGGGAGTGGTTGAGGCGAATAGCACAGATGTATTTAAGGGGAAGTTAGATAAGCACATGAGGGAGAAAGGAATAGAAGGATATGTTGATGGGGGTGAGATGAAGAGGGGTGGGGGGGGAGGCTGGTGTGGAGCATCAAACACCGGCACGGACCAGCGGGGCCGAATGGCCTGTTTCTGTGCTGTACATTCTATGGAACTGCAGCCAATCCAGAACAAAAAGGTCGAAAACTAGCCCTGGTAGAGGGACCAGTGTTGATTTCTGAAGTATCACGTGACTCTCCAAAACTCAGCCTCACGAAGCAACCTTTCCTTAACGACTGGTGACTCACACTCTGACGGCCAACCAGTGCTTTGTTTGGTGGTTTTTGCTGTTGTTGGTTTCTCTCTCTCCCCCACCATGATTATGCAATGTTATCAAGTCAGCCTTTTGTTTGCTTTTGAAGGAAATTTAAGGCGTTAGAGACGCCTTCAAGAATTGAGAACAGGGAAACAATGAAGAGTTTTTCCTGTCGTTCCCAGTGTCTGACGCCCCTCACCAGTAGCAGAGCTCCCAATTGGCCAGCTGGGCGGGGGGAGGAGAGGGGGCGGCCAACGCAAGATATGGCCAACTTGCAAGGAAGGAGGGTCGGAGCTGGGAACTGGGGGGGGGGGGGGGTGTACCTTGATCAGCCATGATCTGATTGAGTGGCGGTACAGGCTCCAGGGGCTGAATGGCCTCCTCATGCGCCGATGTCCCTGGTCCGAAAGTGGGAGCGGGGATCCGCACAGGTTCGAGGGGTGAAGCCTTGTGGCTGGAGACGGGTCACAGAGGTTCCTGGGAGTGAAATGGAGGCACTGCTGCAAAGCTGCCTTGGGTCAACCTCAAAGTTATGCCCCAACCCACCCTCCCTTCACACACCCCCTTTCAACACCGTCCATTCACTCCCCCTTCACACACACCCTTTCAACACCCTCCCTTCACTCCCCCTTCACACACCCCCTTTCAACACCCCCCTTCACACACCCCCTTTCAACACCCTCCCTTCACTCCCCCTTCACACACCCCCTTTCAACACCCCCCCCTTCACCCTCCCTTCACACACCCCCTTTCAACACCCTCCCTTCACTCCCCCTTCACACACCCCCTTTCAACACCCTCCCTTCACCCTCCCTTCACACACCCCCTTTCAACACCCTCCCTTCACTCCCCCTTCACACACCCCCTTTCAACACCCTCCCTTCACTCCCCCTTCACACACCCCCTTTCAACACCCTCCCTTCACTCCCCCTTCACACACCCCCTTTCAACACCTTCCCTTCACTCCCCCTTTCAACACCCCCCCTTCACACCCCCTTCACACCCCCCCTTTCAACACCCTCCCTTCACACCCCCCCTTTCAACACCCTCCCTTCACTCCCCTTCACACACCCCCTTTCAACACCCTCCCTTCACTCCCCTTCACACACCCCCTTTCAACACCCTCCCTTCACTCCCCCTTCACACACCCCCTTCACTCCCCCTTCACACCCCCCCTTTCAACACCCTCCCTTCACTCCCCTTCACACACCCCCTTTCAACACCCTCCCTTCACTCCCCTTCACACACCCCCTTTCAACACCCTCCCTTCACTCCCCCTTCACACATCCCCTTCACTCCCCCTTCACACCCCCCCTTTCAACACCCTCCCTTCACTCCTCCTTTCACACACCCCCTTTCAACACCCTCCCTTCACTCCCCCTTCACACACCCCCTTCACTCCCCCTTCACACACCCCCTTTCAACACCCTCCCTTCACTCCCCCTTCACACCCCCCCTTTCAACACCCGCCCTTCACAGACCCCCTTTCAACACCCTCCCTTCACTCCCCCTTCACACACCCCCTTCACACACCCCCTTTCAACACCCTCCCTTCACTCCCCCTTCACACACCCCCTTCACTCCCCCTTCACACACCCCCTTTCAACACCCTCCCTTCACTCCCCCTTCACACACCCCCTTCACTCCCCCTTCACACACCCCCTTTCAACACCCTCCCTTCACTCCCCCTTCACACACCCCCTTTCAACACCCTCCCTTCACTCCCCCTTCACAGACCCCCTTTCAACACCGTCCATTCACTCCCCCTTCACACACCCCCTTTCAACACCCTCCCTTCACTCCCCCTTCACACACCCCCTTTCAACACCCTCCCTTCACACACCCCCTTTCAACACCGTCCATTCACTCCCCCTTCACACACCCCCTTTCAACACCGTCCATTCACTCCCCCTTCACACACCCCCCTTTCAACACCCTCCCTTCACACACCCCCTTTCAACACCCTCCTTTCACTCCCCCTTTCAACACCCTCCCTTCACTCCCCCTTCACAGACCCCCTTTCAACACCCTCCCTTCACACACCCCCTTTCAACACCCTCCCTTCACACACCCCCTTTCAACACCCCCCTTCACACCCCCCCTTCACACACCCCCTTTCAACACCCCCCCTTCACACCCCCCTTCACACACCCCCTTTCAACACCCTCCTTTCACTCCCCCTTCACACACCCCCTTTCAACACCCTCCCTTCCCCCTTCCCCCTCCACTCCCTGCCAGCCCCCACCAAAACCAGCCACTGCCCCTAACCCCTCCGCAACTCAAACAGTCTGGCACCGCTCACTGCCGACCATCACACACAAGGAATGGGCGTGTGGGTGAGGCACTCCAGGACTGATTTTGTCCGTGGGGATCCCTTCTAGGGAACGATGTGGAGCAGAGGGTCCAGAATTTTTTTTTTCAGTGCAAAATTCAGAAACCAATGAGTCTAGACTATCTGATGCAGTGGGATTTGGGAGACTTGTCTTGAACATGGAGGAACCTCCACCTGTCACCTGAGAACACAAAGAGTCTGCAAAGGGATACAGATAGACTGAGTGAGTGGGCAGTAAGGTGGCAGATGGAGTATAATGTAGGGAAATGTGAGGTTATTCACTGTGGTAGGAAGAATAGAAAAACAGAATATTTTTTAAATGGTGAGAAACTTTCAAATGTTGGTGTTCAGAGAGAGTTGGGTGACCTCGAGCAACAAACACAGAAAGCTAGCATGCAGGTACAGCAAGCAATAAGGAAGGCAAATGGCATGTTGGCCTTTATTGCAAGGGGGTTGGAGTATAAGAGTAAGGAAGTCTTGCTACAATTGTACAGGGCCTTGGTGAGACCACACCTGGAGTACTGTGCACAGTTTTGGTCTCCTTATCTAAGGAAGGATATACTTGCCTTGGAGGCGGTGCAATGAAGGTTCACTAGATTGATTCCTGGGATGAGAGGGCTGTCCTATGATGAGAGATTGTGTAGAATGGGCCTATACCCTCTGGAGTTTAGAAGAATGAGAGGTGATCTCATTGAAACATACAAGATTCTGAGGGGGGGTTGACAGGGTAGATGCTGAGAGGTTGTTTCCCCCCTGGCTGGAGTGTCTAGAACCAGGGGGCATAGTCTCAGGATAAGGGGTCAGCCATTTAAGACTGAGATGAGGAGGAATTTCTTCACTCAGAGGGTGGTGAATCTTTGGAATTCTCTGCCCCAGAGGGCTGTGGATGCTCAGTCGTTGAGTATATTCAGAGATCGATAGATTTTTGGGTACGAAGGGAATCGAGGAATATGGGGATTGGGCGGGAAGGTGGAGTTGAGGTCGATGATCAGCCATGATCTTATTGAATGACGGAGCAGACTCGAGGGGCCGTATGGCCGACTCCTGCTCCTATTTCTTATGTTCTTATAACACCCCTGACCCCAGCCAGTTTTACACCGAGGGGTCATTCGCATTCTTCTGGCAGGCTTCCTGGACTCTGCCCAGGAGATGGTGGGGAATAGGGGTCGGAGAGTGACTGCAGTAGGCCTCGGAGAACCAGCGCAGTGTCGCTTTACCGTGGGTCACCGCGCGGATCTATCTATCCGATAATCTATGGGCTGTTGAAAGTTGCCCAATGAAGAAGAGAGACTTGCATTTCTCCAGCGCCTTTCACCACCTCAAGACATCCCAAAGCGCTTTACAGCCAATAAAGTACTTCTGAAGTATAGTCACTGTTGTAATGTAGGAAACGCGGCAGCCAGTTTGCGCACAGCAAGCTCCCACAAACAGCAATGACCAGATAATCTGTTTTTAGTGATGTTGATTGAAGGATAAATATTGGCCCCAGGACACCGGACTCCCCTGCTCTTCTTCGAAATAGTGCCCGCGGGATCTTTCACATCCACCTGAGACAGCAGACGGGGCCTCGGTTTAACGTCTCATCCGAAAGACAGCACGTCCGATAGTGCAGCGCTCCAACAGCGTCAGCCTGGATTTTGTGCTCAAGGCTCTGGAGCGGGACTTGGAATAGCGGCAGGATGTTTGTTTACCCTCCCTGACCTGATCCTACCGAACACAATCTCACCCAGAGATCTCTCCCCGGCAACTGGTGAGTTGCCCAAGAGCCGATCAAGGTTTACCGTGCGGGGTTTGTGTTTCCCGGATTTTGGTGATGGTGCCATGTCTCCGCCGCTGGCAACACTGCAGCTGGAGCCTCAACACACAAGAGGCTGATTTAATTCCCCCCCTCCCTCTCTCTGTTTTCCTGAAGTTCAAGTCTCTGGAGTGGGACTTGAACCCACGACCTGCTGTGTTAATGTGTAATCTGCCGCTCCTGTCCAATAACAGGGGGGCAATCAGTCCTGACTTACTGATTGTCACGTGACTCTGTGAAAAACAATCTCAGTTGAAGTTCTTTCCCTGACAACTGGTGAGTCACTGAGCAGCCAATTGGCGTTGCCCTGCTTGGAGGTTTCATGTCCTCGCTGTGGGTTTCACCCACAGCAGATGTGAAACTGTTCGACGACACACAGAAACAAGACCTCCTCTGTGTTTTGGCTCTGTGCCAACACTTGGCTCTGGGTTCGTCCATAAATTCTATTACCTGTAGATCAGTAAAACAGAGCGCAATCAAAGCCAGTGTTTTATAGGAATTGGAACGTCAGGAACAGGAGGAGGCCATTCAGCCCCTCGAGCCTGCTCTGCCATTCAATTAGATCGTGGCTGATCTGTACCTTAACTCCATCTACCCGCCTTGGTTCTGTAACCCTTAATACCCTTGCCCAACAAAAATCTTTCAATCTCAGTTTTGAAATTTTCAATTCACCCCCCCAGACTCAACAGCTTTTTGGGGGAGAGAGTTCCAGATTTCCTCGACCCTTTGTGTGAAGAAGTGCTTCCTGACATCATCCCCTGAACGGCCTGGCTCTAATTTTAAGGTTCTGCCCCCTTGTTCCGGACTCCCCCACCAGAGGAAATAGTTTCTCTCTCTCTACCCCATCAAATCTTTTAATCATCTTAAACAGCTCAATTAGATCACACATTAATCTCCTATATTCAAGGGAACACAAGTCTTAGTGGATGACAACACAATCCAGCGTGGGAGTGAACTATACTGAACCGTCCATATTTGTTGTCAACTGTGGTTCAGTGGGTAGCACTCTGGCCTCTGAGTCAGAAGGTTGTGGGTCCAAGTCCCACTCCAGAGACTTGAGCCCATAATCTAAGCTGACACTCCAGTGCATTACTGAGGGAGCGCCGCACTGTCAGAAGGTCAGTACTGAGGGAGCACTGCACTGTAGGAGGGGCAGTACTGAGGGAGCGCTGCACTGTCGAAGGGGCAGTACTGAGGGAGCGCTGCACTGTTGGAGGGGCAGTACTGAGGGAGCACTGCACTGTAGGAGGGGCAGTACTGAGGGAGCGCTGCACTGTCGGAGGGGCAGTACTGAGGGAGCACTGCACTGTAGGAGGGGCAGTACTGAGGGAGCACTGCACTGTAGGAGGGGCAGTACTGAGGGAGCGCTGCACTGTCGAAGGGGCAGTACTGAGGGAGCGCTGCACTGTTGGAGGGGCAGTACTGAGGGAGCACTGCACTGTAGGAGGGGCAGTACTGAGGGAGCGCTGCACTGTCGGAGGGGCAGTACTGAGGGAGCGCTGCACTGTCAGAGGGGCAGTACTGAGGGAGCGCTGCACTGTCGGAGGGGCAGTACTGAGGGAGTGCTGCACTGTCGGAGGGGCAGTACTGAGGGAGCGCTGCACTGTCAGAGGAGCAGTACTGAGGGAGCGCTGCACTGTCGGAGGGGCAGTACTGAGGGAGCGCTGCACTGTCGGAGGGGCAGTACTGAGGGAGAGCTGCACTGTCGGAGGGGCAGTACTGAGGGAGTGCTGCACTGTCGGAGGGGCAGTACTGAGGGAGCGCTGCACTGTCAGAGGAGCAGTACTGAGGGAGTGCTGCACTGTCGGAGGGGCAGTACTGAGGGAGCACTGCACTGTCATGTGTCTCATTGGGATGAGACATTAAACCAAGGCCACCTCTGCCCAACAACTGGATGTAAAAGATTTCTATTTCGATGAAGAGTAGGGGAGTTCTCCCCGATGTCCTGGGCCAATATTTATCCCTCAGCCAACATCACTAAAACAGATTATCTGGTCATTATCACATTGCTGTTTGTGGGAGCTTGCTGTGCGCAAAAATTGGCTGCCGCTTTTCCTACATTACATAGAAACATAGAAACATAGAATCTAGGAGCAGGAGTAGGCCATTCGGCCCGTCGAGCCTGCTCCGCCATTCAATACGATCATGGCTGATCATCCAAATCCAGTACCCTGTCCCTGCTTTAATCCCCACAGTACTCATATCCCACCCTACCCCCGTAACCCCATGTATTTAATTCCCCCTAACATATCCCATCCTGTCCCCATAACCCCACATATTTAATCCCCCCTAACACTAAGGGTCAATTTATCATAGCCAAATCAACCTAACCCGCACATTTTTGGACTGTGGGAGGAAACCGGAGCACCCGGAGGAAACCCACGCAGACACGGGGAGAATGTGCAAACTCCACACAGACAGTCACCCGAGGTCAGATTCGAACCCGGGTCTCTGGCGCTGTGAGGCACCAGTGCTAACCACTATGCCACCGTGTTGCCCTTTACAACAGTGACTACACTTCAAAATGTGCTTCATTGGTTGTAAAGCACTTTGGGACGTCCCGAGGTTGTGAAAGGCGCTGGAGAAATGCAAGTCCTTTCTTTTTGGTCCCTGGTCTATGTTGAGTTAACTGATATCAACCAGGCGAGAGTTGGGCTGATACTCGGCCAGAGAAATTCAGCCAGGGCTCCTACTTTTGATCGCCATTTGGGGGAGAACGGGCAGCATTTGTCTCAGCTACCAATCGCCAGGGTCGAATCGCGTGGCATCACAAATCAGCATGGCATCAGAATTGGCCTGGTTTTTGGTGGGGGGGGGGGGGCGGGGGCCGCGGAGGAGCAGAATAATCAGCCAAGATCCCGGGATGTTCCCCGTCGTTACCGAGTGGCACCTGCCAGCAGCGGATTGAGCGCGGGTGGGAACAGCTCGCGAAAACTCACTGCCTCCGGGTCACGCACTTGAAAAATGGCCGCTCCATTTGAGGTAGAGGCGTGCGTTCATCATCCGTGGAATGGCACCCCGGCACAGAGTCAGCGCCTTCAGACATCGAAAGAAGAACTTGTGTTTATATCCAAGTTTCACATCCACAGGATGTCCCAAAATGGTTTGCAATGAATGGTTTTACTTTTTTCTAAGTGCTGGTCACTGCTCTTTGTAAGAACACTACTACAACAACAACTTGTATTTGTACAGCGCCTTTAACGTGAGACGATTCACTCGGTTAATTCCAGAGATGAGGGGGTTGACTTATGAGGAAAGGTTGAGCAGGCTGGGCCTAAACTCATTGGAGTTTAGAAGAATGAGAGGCGATCTTATCGAAACATATAAGATACTGTGGGGACTCGACAAGGTAGATGCAGAGAGGATGTTTCCCCCTCGTGGGGAAATCTAGAACTCGGGGGCATAGTTTCAGAATAAAGGGTCGCCCTTTTAGAACTGAGATGAGGAGGAATATCTTCTCTCAGAGGGTCGTAAATCTGTGGAATTCTCTGCCCCAGAGAGCCGTGCAGGCTGGGTCATTAAATACATTTAAGGTGGAGATAGACAGATTTTTGCAAGATAAGGGGAGTGAAGGGTTATGGGGAGCGGGCAGGGAAGTGGCTTTGAGCCCAAGATCAGCCATGATCTTATTGAATGGCGGAGCAGGCTCGAGGGGCCAAGTGGCCTATTCCTGCTCCTATTTCTTATGTTCTTAAAACGTCCCAGGGCGCTTCACAGGAGCGATTATCAGACAGAAATTTGACACCGAGCCACATGAGGAGATATTAGGGCGGGTGACCAACAGCTTGGTCAAAGGGGTAGGTTTTAAGGAGCGTCTTGAAGGAAGAAAGAGAGGTAGAGAGGTTTAGGAAGGGAATGCCAGAGCTTAGGGCCCAGGCAGCTGAAGGCACGGCCGCCAATGGTGGAGCGATTGAAATCTGGGGATGCGCAAGAGGCCAGAATTAGAGGAGCGCAGAGATCTCGGGGGGTTGTGGGGCTGGAGGAGGTTACAGGGATAGGGAGGGGCGAGGCCAGGGAGGGATTTGAAAACAAGGATGAGAATTTTAAAATTGAGGAGCCAATGTAGGTCAGCGAGCACGGTGGGGGAGGGGGGGGTGATGGGTGAACGGGACTTGGTGCGAGTTAGGACACGGGACAGCCGAGTTTTGGATGAGCTCAAGTTTACGGAGGGCAGAATGTGGGAGGCCAGCCAGGAGAGTGTTGGAATAGTCAAGTCTAAAGGTAAGAAAGGCATGGATGAGGGTTTTAGCAGCAGATGAGCTGAGGCAAGGGCGGAGACGGGCGGCATTAGGGAGGTGGAAGTAAGCAGTCTTGGTGATGTGGTCGGAAGCCCATCTCGGTGTCAAATAGGGGGTGAAGGTTGGCAAACGGTCTGGTTCAGCCTCAGACAGATGCCAGGGGAGAGGGATGGAGTCGGTGGCCGGGGAACGGAGTTTGTGGCGGGGGCCGAAGACAATGGCTTCGGTTTTCCCAATATTTAGTTGGAGTAAACTCCTGCTCGTCCAGTACTGGATGTCGGACAAGCAGCGTGACAAATCAGAGGCAGTAGAGGGGTCGAGACAGCCGGTGGTGAGGTAGAGCTTTGGTGTTGTCAGCGGACGTGTGGAATGTTGACTTAGCTTCATGTCACCTGATTCTACAAAACACAATCTCACCCAGAGACCTCTCCCCGGCAACTGGTGAGTCGCACAACAGCCAATCAGGGTTTGCCGTTTCCAGTTTGCGTTTCTCGGATTTGGTGATGGTGCCACCTGTCTGCCGCTGGCAGCACTGCAGGTGGAACCTCAACAAGACAACAACAACTTGCCTCGCACACCCCCCCCCGCCCCTCCTTATCTCTCTAACCTCCTCCAGCCCTACAACCCTCCGAGATCTCTGCGCTGCTCCAGTTCTGGCCTCTTGCACATCCCTGATTTCCTTCGCTCCACCATTGGTGGCCGTGCCTTCAGCTGCCTGGGCCCTAAGCTCTGGAATTCCCTAAATTTCAGACACAACAGGCTGATAGAAATAACAACAACTTACATTTATACAGCGCCTTTAACATAGTGAAACGTCCCAAGGCGCTTCACAGGAGCGATTATCAAACAGAATTTGACACTGAGCCACATAAGGAGATATCGGGACAGGTGACCACAACGCTTGGTCAAAGAGGTAGGTTTTAAGGAGCATCTTAAAGGAGGAGAGAGAGGCGGAGAGGTTTAGGGAGGGAGTTCCAGAGCTTAGGGCCCCGGCAACTGAAGGCATGGCCGCCAATGGTGGAGCGAAGGAAATCGGGGATGCGCAAGAGGCCAGAATTAGATGAGCGCAGAGATCTCGGAGGGTTGTAGGGCTGGAGGAGGTTACAGAGATAGGGAGGGGGTGAGGCCGTGGAGGGATTTGAACAGGAGGATGAGAATTTTAAAATTGAGGCATTGCCGGACCGGGAGCCAGTGTAGGTCAGCGAGCACAGGGGGTGATGGGTGAACGGGACTCGGTGCGAGTTAGGACACGGGGCAGCCGAGTTTTAGATGACCTCAAGTTTACAGAGGGTGGAATGTAGGAGGCCGGACAGGAGAGCGTTGAACAGGGAGAAAATGTGATTAAAATAAGGTGTTTATTGAAGCTTATTGCCAATCTGGTGAACTAACCCTCCACTACAGCTAACAAACAACACTTGTATTTATATGCTACCTGGATGTGTCAAGATATTTCACAGCACTGCACATCTCAATTACTTTTCAGTGATGGTATATGAAAGAAAGGCCTGCATTTCTATAGCGCCTTTCACGACTTCAGGACGTCCCAAAGCGCTTTACAGCCAATGAAGTACTTTTTGAAGTGTAGTCGCTGTTGTAATGTAGGAAACACGGCAGCCAATTTGCGCTCAGGACATCAGCTCGTCGATGCTCCAAGCTGACTCCACCCTACGTACGTCAACTTTATCCCACCACGGGACCTCTGAGTTTAACTCTGGACTCCCTCCTATTGTCTCCTCTCCATTCTCCATTTATTACCAGGACTTATCTATCCTAATCTTGCTATGTAACCACGTCCATGCAACTTGAATTTCCCTGTGCCCATTCACGTGCGGGTTCTGGCTGCTGCTCCAGACCCGAGCCCACCACTTCAATTTCCCCTTTTCTCTTCACCCCTCCTAGACCCCTCTCTCCTGTCGTCATGCCACCTTCCATTTCTCCCCTCTGGGGTACTCTGCCCTTCCAAATCCCTACCCCAACCCTTCAGCAATGTGATAATGACCAGATCATCCGCTATTTTAGTGATGTTGATTGAGGGATAAATATTGGCCAGGACAGCGGGGAGAACTCCCCTGCTCTTCTTCGAAATAGTGCGACAGGATCTTTTACGTCCACCTGAGAGAGCAGACGGGGCTTCAGTTTAACGTCTCATCCGAAAGACGGCACCTCCGACAGTGCAGCGCTCCCTCAGTACTGCCCCTCCGACAGTGCAGCGCTCCCTCAGTACTGCCCCTCCGACAGTGCGGTGCTCCCTCAGTACTGCCCCTCCGACAGTGCAGCGCTCCCTCAGTACTGCCCCTCTACAGTGCAGCGCTCCCTCAGTACTGCCCCTCCGACAGTGCAGCGCTCCCTCAGTACTGCCTCTCCGACAGTGCAGCGCTCCCTCAGTACTGCCCCTCCGACAGTGCAGCACTCCCTCAGTACTGCCCCTCTACAGTGCAGCGCTCCCTCAGTACTGCCCCTCCGACAGTGCAGCGCTCCCTCAGTACTGCCCCTCCGACAGTGCGGAGCTCCCTCAGTACCGCCCCTCCGACAGTGCGGCGCTCCCACAGTACTGTCCCTCCGACAGTGCAGCGCTCCCTCAGTACTGCCCCTCCGACAGTGCAGCGCTCGCTCAGTACTGCCCCTCTACAGTGCAGCGCTAGCTCAGTACTGTCCCTCCGACAGTGCAGCGCTCCCTCAGTACTGCCCCTCCGACAGTGCAGCGCTCCCTCAGTACTGCCCCTCTACAGTGCAGCGCTCGCTCAGTACTGTCCCTCCGACAGTGCAGCGCTCCCTCAGTACTGCCCCTCCGACAGTGCGGTGCTCCCTCAGTACTGCCCCTCTACAGTGCAGCGCTCCCTCAGTACTGCCCCTCCGACAGTGCAGCGCTCCCTCAGTACTGCCTCTCCGACAGTGCAGCGCTCCCTCAGTACTGCCCCTCCGACAGTGCAGCACTCCCTCAGTACTGCCCCTCTACAGTGCAGCGCTCCCTCAGTACTGCCCCTCTACAGTGCAGCGCTCCCTCAGTACTGCCCCTCTACAGTGCAGCGCTCCCTCAGTACTGCCCCTCCGATAGTGCGGCGCTCCCTCAGTACTGACCCTCCGACAGTGCAGCGCTCCCTCAGTACTGCCTCTCCGACAGTGCAGCGCTCCCTCAGTACTGCCCCTCCGACAGTGCAGCACTCCCTCAGTACTGCCCCTCTACAGTGCAGCACTCCCTCAGTACTGCCCCTCTACAGTGCAGCGCTCCCTCAGTACTGCCCCTCCGACAGTGCAGTGCTCCCTCAGTACTGCCTCTCCGACAGTGCAGCGCTCCCTCAGTACTGCCCCTCCGACAGTGCAGCACTCCCTCAGTACTGCCCCTCTACAGTGCAGCGCTCCCTCAGTACTGCCCCTCTACAGTGCAGCGCTCCCTCAGTACTGCCCCTCTACAGTGCAGCGCTCCCTCAGTACTGCCCCTCCGATAGTGCGGCGCTCCCTCAGTACTGCCCCTCCGACAGTGCAGCACTCCCTCAGTACTGACCCTCCGACAGTGCAGCGCTCCCTCAGTACTGCCTCTCCGACAGTGCAGCGCTC
Source organism: Squalus acanthias (assembly GCA_030390025.1). Lineage (NCBI taxonomy): Eukaryota > Metazoa > Chordata > Chondrichthyes > Squaliformes > Squalidae > Squalus > Squalus acanthias. Next base: position 200,957,902 of record CM059427.1, on the reverse strand, counting down.
CCTCAGTACTGCCCCTCCGACAGTGCAGCACTCCCTCAGTACTGCCCCTCTACAGTGCAGCGCTCCCTCAGTACTGCTCCTCTACAGTGCAGTGCTCCCTCAGTACTGCCCCTCTACATTGCAGCGCTCCCTCAGTACTGCCCCTCCGACAGTGCGGCGCTCCCTCAGTACTGCCCCTCCGACAGTGCTGCTCTCCCTCAGTACTGCCCCTCCGACAGTGCAGCACTCCCTCAGTACTGCCCCTCCGACAGTGCGGCGCTCCCTCAGTACTGCCCCTCCGACAGTGCTGCTCTCCCTCAGTACTGCCCCTCCGACAGTGCAGCACTCCCTCAGTACTGCCCCTCCGACAGTGCTGCTCTCCCTCAGTACTGCCCCTCTACAGTGCAGCGCTCCCTCAGTACTGCCCCTCCGACAGTGCTGCTCTCCCTCAGTACTGCCCCTCTACAGTGCAGCGCTCCCTCAGTACTGCCCCTCCGACAGTGCTGCTCTCCCTCAGTACTGCCCCTCTGACAGTGCAGCGCTCCCTCAGCACTGCCCCTCTACAGTGCAGCGCTCCCTCAGTACTGCCCCTCCGACAGTGCAGCGCTCCCTCAGTACTGCCCCTCCGACAGTGCGGCACTCCCTCAGTACTGTCCCTCCGACAGTGCAGCACTCCCTCAGTACTGCCCCTCCGACAGTGCTGCTCTCCCTCAGTACTGCCCCTCTACAGTGCAGCGCTCCCTCAGTACTGCCCCTCCGACAGTGCAGCGCTCCCTCAGTACTGCCCCTCCGACAGTGCTGCTCTCCCTCAGTACTGCCCCTCTACAGTGCAGCGCTCCCTCAGTACTGCCCCTCTGACAGTGCAGCGCTCCCTCAGTACTGCCCCTCCGACAGTGCAGCACTCCCTCAGTACTGCCCCTCCGACAGTGCAGCACTCCCTCAGTACTGCTCCTCTACAGTGCAGTGCTCCCTCAGTACTGCCCCTCCGACAGTGCAGCGCTCCCTCAGTACTGCTCCTCTACAGTGCAGTGCTCCCTCAGTACTGCCCCTCTGACAGTGCAGCGCTCCCTCAGTACTGCCCCTCCGACAGTGCAGTGCTCCCTCAGTACTGCCCCTCCGACAGTGCAGCACTCCCTCAGTACTGCTCCTCTACAGTGCAGTGCTCCCTCAGTACTGCCCCTCCGACAGTGCAGCGCTCCCTCAGTACTGCACTGGGAGTGTCGGCCTAGATTACGTGCTCGAGTCTCTGGAGTGGGGGTTTGAATTAGCGGCAGGATATTTATTTACCTTCCGTCACCTGATTTCTTCAAAACACAATCTCACCCAGAGACCTCTCCCCGGCAACTGGTGAGTCGCACAACAGCCAATCGGTATTCACCGTTATACAATGACGCCGATATAAATGCAAGTTGTTGTTGTTGTTTGGGGTTTGTGTTCCTGGGATTTGGTGATGGTGCCATCTGTCTGCCACTGGCAGCACTGCAGGTGGAGCCTCAACTCACAGAACCTGATTTCATTCCCCCCCCTCTCTCTCTCTCTGTGTAAATGCTTCCTAAATCTAGCCATGGGCAAATGTTTATTTTGTGTCTAAAACAGGGCGCTTCTCCAATTAACCGTAATCGCACTTTCTGCTCCATCATCTGTCTGTCTGATCTATATCCCGGCACTGTGTATATAAAGTGCAGCAGCGTCCTCTGCTGGCCAGTGACCCCTATCACCAATTGCAGAGCAGAAACTGTTACCGTAAAATCTAGACTATGGCGTGCACCTTCATATATAAGTCAGCCACTCACTCAAATGGAGAGAGATTACAAAATGCTACAGTTCAGAGGGACCTGGGGGTCCTTGTGCATGAAACACAAAAAGTTAGCATGCAGGTACAGCAAGTAATCAAAAAGGCAAATGGAATGTTGGCCTTTATTTCAAGGGGGTTGGAGTATAAAAGCAGGGAAGTCCTGCTACAACTGTACAGGGTATTGGTGAGACCACACCTGGAGTACTGCGTACAGTTTTGGTCTCCTTATTTAAGGAAGGATATACTTGCATTGGAGGCAGTTCAGAGACGATTCACTCGGATGATTCCTGAGATGAGGGGGTTGACTTATGAATAAAATTTGAGCAGGTTGGACCTATACTCATTGGAATTTAGAAGAATGAGAGGTGATCTTATTGAAACATATAAGATACTGAGGGGGCTCGACAAGGTAGATGCAGAGAGGATGTTTCCCCTCGTGGGAAAATCTAGAACTCGGGGGCATAGTTTCAGAATAAGGGGTCGCCCTTTTAGAACTGAGATGAGGAGGAATTTCTTCTCTCAGAGGGTCGTAAATCTGTGGAATTCTCTGCCCCAGAGAGCCGTGGAGGCTGGGTCATTAAATACATTTAAGGTGGAGATAGACAGATTTGCTGCGAACGATGGTACTTTTGAGGTTAGGCGGCTAAGGCCATCCCCACGCCTCCACTACTCGCCTTCAAACAGCCGCCTAACCTCAAAAGTACCATCGTTCGCAGCAAATTACCCAGCTTTCAGGAGAACAGCGACCACGACACCACACAACCCTGCCACGGCATCCTCTGCAAGACATGCCAGATCATCAACACAGATACCATCATCACACATGAGGACACTACCCACCAGGTACATGGTACATATTCATGTGACTCGGCCAACGTTGTCTACCTCATACGTTGCAGGAAAGGATGCCCCGGAGCATGGTACATCGGCGAGACCATGCAGACACTGAGACAACGTATGAACGGACACCGCGCAACAATCGCCAGGCAGGATTGTTACCTCCCAGTCGGGGAACACTTCAGCAGTCAAGGACATTCAGCCTCGGATTTGCGGGTAAGCATTCTCCAAGGCGGCCTTCGAGACACACAACGCAAAATCATCGAGCAGAAACTGATAGCCAAGTTCCGCACCCATGAGGACGGCCTCAATCGGGATCTTGGATTCATGTCACGCTACATGTAACCCCACCTGACGTAGAGTCATCCAGACTCGAGTCGTTGTTGGCTTGTTCACAGATGTGATTTCCAGTAAAAAAAAGTAAAAAGTTTAAAGTTTATGGTTTTCCATACAGACTGCATTTGACACATTAGACCCCCTGTGACCCCACCTCATTGTCTTAGTTGTATCTTTGATATAATGTCTCCCTGACTGACCTGATTGTTTCTCTGCCGAGGTGTGATAAAAGGCAGTCAGAAAGATTAACTGTAGTCGTCTGACATTGTACGCTACACAGGCATTGTTCTCTATCTATATATGCTTTGTCGATTTGTATTCCTTCACTTCACCTGACGAAGGAGCAGCAGCTCCGAAAGCTTGTGATTTCAAATAAAACTGTTGGACTATAACCTGGTGTTGTGCGACTTCTCACTTTTGTATTTATATAGCGTCTTTAACGGAGTAACAATGCCCCCAAGCGCTTCACAGGAGTGTAATGTAATCGAGACAAAAACTAATGCCAAGCCAAAGGAGGAGATATTAGGAGGGTTACCCAAAAGCTTGGTCGATGCGATGGATTTTAAGGGGGAAGGAGAGGTGGTGAGCTTCAGGGAATGAACACCGCAGTTTAGGGCCGAGGATGCAGAAGGCGCAGACGCCAATGGAGGGGTGAAACATAGAAAAATAGGAGCACGAGACGGCCATTCGACCCTTCGAGCCTGCTCCGCCATTCAATATGATCATGGCTGCTCCTCTATCTCAATACCATATTCCCGCTCTCTCCCCATACCCTTGATACCACTTTGGTGGCAAAAACAGGAAGACAGATTATTATCTGAACGGCAATAGATTCGGAGAAAGGGGAAGTGCAACGAGATCTGGGAGTCCTTGTGCACCAGTCGCTGAAGGTAAGCATGCAGGTGCAGCAGGCGGTTAAGAAGGCAAATGGTATGTTGGCCTTCGTAGCGAGAGGGTTTGAGTACAGGAGCAAGGATGTCTTGCTGCAGTTGTACAAGGCCTTGGTGAGACCACACCTTGAGTATTGTGTGCAGTTTTGGTCGCCTTATCTGAGGAAGGATGTTCTTGCCATGGAGGGAGTGCAGCGAAGATTTACCAGACTGATACCTGGGATGGCAGGAATGACGTATGAAGAGATATTGGGTCGATTAGGCTTATATTCGCTAGAGTTTAGAAGAATGAGAGGGGATCTCATTGAAACTTATAAAATTCTAACAGGACTAGACAGACTAGATGCAGGAAGGATGTTCCTGATGGCGGGGGAGTCCAGAACCAGAGGTCACAGTCTAAGGATAAGGGGTAAGCCATTTAGGACTGAGATGAGGAGGAATTTCTTCACCCAGAGAGTGGTGAACCTGTGGAATTCTCTACCACAGAAGGCAGTTGAGGCCAATTCATTAAATATATTCAAGAAGGAGATAGATATATTTCTTAAGGCTAAAGGGATCAAGGGATATGGGGAGAAAGCAGGGACAGGGTAGTGAATTTGGATGATCAGCCATGATCTCATTAAATGGAGGAGCAGGCTCGAGGGGCCGAATGGCCGACTCCTGCTCCTATCTTCTATGTTTCTATGATACCTTTTGTGTCTAGAAATCTATCTATCTCCTTCTTAAATATATTCAGTGACTTGGCCTCCACAGCCTTCTGTGGTAGAGAATTCCATAGGTTCACCACCCTCTGAGTGAAGAAATTTCTCCTCATCTCAGTCCTAAATGTCCTACCCCGTATCCTGAGACTGTGACCCCTCGTTCTAGACCCCCCAGCCAGGGGAAACATCCTCCCTGCATCAGTCTGTCTAGCCCTGTCAGAATTTTATACATTTCAATGAGATCCCCTTACTCTTCTAAACTCGAGTGAATACAGGCCTAGTCGACCCAATCTCTCCTCATACGACAGTCCTGCCATCCCAGGAATCAGTCTGGTGAACCTTCGCTGCACTCCCTCCATGGCAAGTATATCCTTTCTTAGGTAAGGAGACCAAAACTGCACACAGTACTCCAGGTGTGGTCTCACCAAGGCCCTGTATAACTGTAGTAAGACATCCTTGCTCCTGTACTCAAATCCTCTTGCAATTTAGGCCAACATACCATTTGCCTTCCTAATTGCTTGCTGCACCTGCATGTTTGCTTTCAGTGACTGGTGTACAAGGACGCCCAGGTCCCTCTGTACATCAGCATTCCCCAATCTTTCATCATTTAGGAAATACTCTGCCTTTCTGTTTTTCCTACCGAAGTGGATAACTTCACATTTATCCACGTTATACTGCATCTGCCATGTATTTGCCCACTCACTCAACTTGTCTAAATCGCCTTGAAGCCCCTTTGCAAGGTAGACTAGGGGAGTGCACAAAAGGCCAGAGGTGGAGGAACGCAGAGTTCGGGGAGGGGGATGTAGGGCGATGAGTCAGAAGATGACCTTTAGGCTCATCGTACCGATGTCAGTCAATGGGCTGTAAAATCGGGGCGGGGCCTAAAATGGCCGCTGGACCCGGTCCACTAGTTAGGGTGAAGTTACCCCTTTAGAATCCATAATTTGAGATAAAATTAGTAAATACTTCGGAATGCACCCTTCAAATAGCTTCTGAACTCGCTTGTCCTCCACACCTCTCTCCGAACCTGGACATCAGCTCATCGATGCTCCAAGCTGACTCCACCCTACCTACGTCAACTTTATCCCACCACGGGACCTCTGAGTTTAACTCTGGACTCCCTCCTATTGTCTCCTCTCTATTCTCCATTTATTACCAGGACTTATCTATCCTAATCTTGCTATGCGACCACGTCCATGCAACTTGAATTTCCCTGTGCCCATTCACGTGCGTGTTCCGGCTGCTGCTCCAGACCCGAGCCCACCACTTCAATTTCCCCTTTTCTCTTCACCCCTCCTAGACCCCTCTCTCCTGTCAGTCACGCCTCCTTTCATTTCTCCCCTCTGGGGTGCTCTGCCCTTCCAAATCCCTACCCCAACCCTTCAGCACTCCTCGACCTTCCTACTCTCCTGCCACCGTCCCAGGCTTGACTCCCTCTTCGATAAGCCCACAGCTTCCCTCTGTGCCTCTCATGGCATCCTCCGACGGGCCCATCGAGGCACTCGTCGCTGCCTCCTTACGAGCAGCAACCCCAACTGACCCCATCCCTCTCTCTTGCTGACCTTCCTGCCCGCTGGGGGCTAATCTTTCCAATCTCCTTCCCGTCCCACTCACCCCTCCCAGCGCTGACCCTGTGGGCTCTGCCAGTGGATCCGCATCTCCCTCCAGAATGTCCGTCCACCTGTGAACAAGGCCCTTGCCATCCATGAGCTTATTCTGGATGATTGCACTAATATCGTAGCCTTGACGGAAACCTGGCTGAGGGATGATGGCACCTTCCCCCTACATGAAGCTTCCCCGCCTGGCTACACCTTCCCCCACCCAGACTGCCGCGGTGCCAGTGTGGCTTCTATTACCAAATCATACCTTGGGTCTGTCCCCCTACTCCTCTGACACCTTCTCCTTCTTTGATCACCTCACCTTGTTGCACCATTTCGCCTCTCCTTTAAAATCCTCGTTCTCCACCACCTACCCAAGTACCACGCCAAGTTTCTCACTTGAGATATCTTCACTGCTTTCCTCCCTCAGCCTCTGCACCGAGCGACTTCTCATCCTCGGTGATTTCAACCTCCATCTCAACTCATCATGCTCTCTCTCCACTGAGTTCACTGCCCTCCTGCACTCCCTTAATCTCTCCCTCCATATAAACTCCCTTAGGCCATATTCACGGCCACCCCCTCGACCTTGCCCTCTCACGTGGCCTCGCTACTCTCATCGAGTCAATCGCAGATAAGGTCATCTCTGATCGCTTCTTGTATCGCTCTCCATCCGCATCCCATCTCCCACTCCCAGCCTCACTTCCTTCTGTGTCCACCCCTGGAAAAAACTCTCCCCCAAGTCATTTTCAAATTCTCAGCTGTCTATTTTTTAGCCCTCCATTCACCGCAATATTTCTGCCTCTGCTCAATCATACCCTCACCTCCATCTTTAATGCCCTGTCCCCATTAAAACCATTACTCTCGCTCCCCATGGTCGTTCCCTCTAGTACGGCCCTCATCTCCACTCCTTTAAGTCCAAGGGACGCAGACTTGAAATCTTATGGCAGACAACTGGTTTAACCATTCCATCGCCAGATCGGGCTGGACCACATAAGCACCATCGGGTCCTGCTCTCGTCTGCCAAAGCTATTCCAGAATCATCCTGGAATGCAAAGATAACCCCCGGTTTCTCTTCTCCACTACAAACCGTCTTCTTAAACCCCTCTCCCCTGCCCCCTCCACCCTCACCTGCAACCACAAGTGCAAGAAGCTCATCGACTTCTTTGTCACCGAGATTGAAACCTCTGCCACTTCCCACCCTTCCCCGAGCCAAATTTCCTCTAAGGTTCCCCCTGCCCTAGTCCTGAACTTCCATCTTTCTCTAGTTTCTCTCCGATCTCCCCTCATGCCCTCTCTGAGCTCATCTTATCCATGAGACCCTCCTCCTGCTCCCTCGACCCTATTCCTACTAAACTGCTGACTACGCAACTTTCCTTTCTGGCTCCCATGTTAGCTGATATTGTTAACAGTTCCCTCTCCTCAGGTACTGTCCCCATCCCCTTCAAATCTGCCGTCATCACCAATGTTCCCTCTAATTTTTTTCACCCCTTCAACGCGCTGCGTGGCCCATTCAAATCTCCGCGCGTGCGCAGTTTTCCATTCAAAAGCCAGTGACTGGTCTCCGCGGGACCTCCAAACCGCTGCGCAGCCACACAGGAACATTGGTCATCACCCCGCTCCTCAAAAAACTCATCCCTTCAAAAATCCACACACGCAGCCTTTGACACGGTTGACCACACCATCCTCCTCCAACGCCTCTCCTCCATTGTCCAGCTGGGTGGGACTGCCCTCGCCTAGTTCCATTCCAACCTATCCGTCATAGCCAGAGAATCTCCTGCAACGATTTCTCTTCCCGCTCCCTCTGTTGCCCCCTAAGGATCTATCCTTGGCCCCCTCCTATTTCTCATCTACATCAACATGTCGGCGACATCGTCCGATAAACACATCAGTACGCACAATGTATGCTGACGACACCTAGCTCTACCTCACCACCGCCTCTCTTGACCCCTCCACTGCCTCTGATTTGTCACGCTGCTTGTCTGACATCCAGTTCTGGATGAGCAGAAATTTCCTCCAATTAAATATTGGGAAGGCCGAAGTCATTGTCATCGGTCCCCGCCACAAACTCCGTTCCCTAGCCATCGACTCCATCCCTCTCCCTGGCAACTCTCTGAGGCTGAATCACACTGTTCTCAACTTTGGCGTCCTATTTGTCCCTGAGCTGAGCTTCCGACCCCATATCCAACACCACCTCGTAACATCGCCCGACTCCGCCCCTACCTCAGCTCCTCTGCTGCTGAAACCATCAAGCATGCCTTTGTTACCTCCAGACTGGACTATTCCAATGCTCTCTTGGTGCTATATAAAGGTAAGTTGTTGTTGTTAATCAAGGACAGGCAGAAGAGGCTGTTAAAAACAAGTTGACAGAATTTGAAGATTTTATTCTGGAAGACCGTAACAAATAGGAGCAGGAGGAGGCCATTCGGCCCCTCGAGCCTGCTCCGCCATTCAATAAGATCATGGCTGATCTACCTCAACTTTCCCGCCATATCCCCATATCCCTCGATTTCCCCTAGAGTCCAAAAAATCTATCGATCTCTGTGTTGAATATACTCAACGACTGAGCCTCCACAGCCCTCTGAGATAGAGAATTCCAAAGATTCACCCACCCTCTGAGTGAAGACATTTCTCCTTAGAACTCAGAAGTGTGAATTGGTAGGAAGAGTGAGCAGAGGCAACATAAACTAAATGGTACAATTTCAAAGCGTGTGCAGGAACAGAGGGAACCTGGCGGTGTACGGACACAAGTCTTTGAATGTGGCAGGACAAGAGCGATCTGGTTGGAAGAAAGGAATGTGGTAGATGCCGGGCAGGTGGCTTTGCAGAGGCCATTTGGTAAAGTGTCTTTTCCAAGGGACTTGTTCCAAAAATTCAAACATATGGTACAGTCCTCACTGCTTATAGCAGGCGTGTTAGTGTCAACACGATTCACCTGTTATACCTGGGGACTGGTGTAATTAAAACTTCTTTAAAAAAATACTTAACAAACATGGAGCTCAAGCCGACAAGAAGGGCTCGCAGAAGTTCTAGAGGCCGCGGGATGCGACTGACGGCTGCACTTTCCGACTTCTGTAGGGGTTAACGGTGCAAACAATTGATGGGAGACTTCAGGCAGTTTCAATCAACTGTTTGCACTGTTAACCAAGTCAGAAGGCTGTGGGCTCAAGTCCCGCTCCAGAGAATTGAGCACAAAAATCCAGGCTTACACTCCAGTGCAGTGCTGAAGGAGCGCTACATTGTCATCTTCCAAAATTCTATAGACTCTGGAACAGTTCCCATGGATTGGAGGGTAGCTAATGTAACCCCACTATTTAAAAAAGGTGGGAGAGAGAAAACGGGGAATTATAGACCGGTAAACCTGACATCGGTAGTGGGCAAAATGCTAGAGTCCATTATAAAAGATGTAATAGCAGAGCACTTGGAAAACAGTGACAGGATCGGACAAAGTCAACATGGATTTACAAAAGGTAAATCGTGCTTGACTAATCTACTGGAATTTTTTGAGGATGTAACTGGTAGAATAGATAAGGGAGAACCAGTGGATGTGGTGTATTTGGACTTCCAGAAGGCTTTCGATAAGGTCCCGCATAAGAGATCAGCATGCAAAGTTAAAGCACATGGGATTGGGGGTAAGGTACTGACTTGGATAGAGAACTGGTTGGCAGACAGGAAGCAAAGAGTTGGAATAAACGGGTCTTTTTCCGAGTGGCAGGCAGTGACTAGTGGGGTACCGCAGGGATCGGTGCTAGGACCCCAGCTATTCACAATACATATTAATGATCTAGACGAGGGAACTAGATGTAATATCTCCAAGTTTGCAGACGACACAAAGCTGGGTGGGTGTGTGTGTTGTGAGGAGGATGCAGAGAAACTCCAGTATGATTTTGACAAGTTGGGTGATTGGGCACATGCATGGCAGATGCAGTATAATGTGGATAAATGCGAGGTTATCCATTTTGGTGGCAAAAACAAGAAGGCAGATTATTATCTGAACGGCAATAGATTGGGAAAAGGGGAAGTGCAACGAGACCTGGGAGTCCTTGTGCACCAGTCGCTGAAGGTAAGCATGCAGGTGCAGCAGGCGGTTAAGAAGGCAAATGGTATGTTGGCCTTCATAGCGAGAGGATTCGAGTACAGGAGCAAGGATGTCTTGCTGCAGTTGTACAGGGCCTTGGTGAGACCACACCTTGAGTATTGTGTGCAGTTTTGGTCGCCTTATCTGAGGATGTTCGTGCCATGGAGGGAATGCAGTGAAGATTCACCAGACTGATACCTGGGATGGCAGGAATGACGTATGAAGAGAGATTGGGACGATTGGTCTTGTATTCGCTAGAGTTTAGAAGAATGAGAGGGGATCTCATTGAAACTTATAAAATTCTAACAGGACTAGACAGACTAAATGCAGGAAGGATGTTCCCGATGGCGGGGGAGTCCAGGACCAGGGGTCACAGTCTAAGGATAAGGGGTAAGCCATTTAGGACTGCGATGAGGAGGAATTTCTTCACCCAGAGAGTGGTGAACCTGTGGAATTCTCTACCACAGAAGGCAGTTGAGGCCAATTCATTAAATATATTGAAGGAGTTAGATATATTTCTTAAGGCTAAAGGGATCAAGGGATATGGGGAGAAAGCAGGGACAGGGTACTGAATTTGGATAATCAGCCATGATCGCATTAAATGGCGGAGCAGGCTCGAGAGGCCGAATGGCCTACTCCTGCTCCTATCTTCTATGTTTCTATGATGTCGTCTTTTGGATAAGACGTTAAACCGAGGCCCCATCTGCCCTCTCAGGTTGAAGTAAAAGATCTCATGGCCACTATTTTGAAGAAGAGCAGGGGAGTTCTCTCCGGTGTCCTGGGCCAATATTTATCCCTCACTCAACATCACTAAAAACAGATTATCTCATTGCTGTTTGTGGGACCTTGCTGGGTGTACATTTGCTGCCACGTTTCCTACAACAGTGACCACACTTCAAAAATATTTCCTTGGCTGTAAAGCGCTTTGGAACATCCTGAGGTCGTGAAAGGCGCTGTAGAAATGCAAGTTCTTTCTGTTAACTATGGAAGGCAGTGGAGACTTGGGACAGCTCCAATCTGCTGATACGTTTAATGTGAGATTAGGTCAACTCCTGCTACGAAGTCTCTGAGTGAGTTGTTAATTGGATGCCATAAAAAAAATGTCATTTAAGAAGTCAGTAGCTCCTGAACTGCACAAAATTGCCGGTGTGTTTAGTAAGTTTTAAGCAGCACCTTTGTAATTGACACTATGGTGATGACAAACAGTTAGAGACATTTGCCTGATTATAGGCAGCTTCCCGGGATAAGTAGAGGGTGTAAAAAGACTTGCATTTATATAGCGCCTTTCACAACCTCAGGATGTCCCAAAGCGTTCTACAGCCAATGAAATACTTTTGAAGTGTATAGTCACTATTGTAATGTGGGAAACGCGGCAGCCATTTTGCGCACAGCAAGCTCCCACAAACAGCAATGTGATAATGACCAGACCATCTGTTTTTTAGTGCGAGCAAAATACTGCGGATGCTGGAAATCCGAAATAACAACAGAAAACGCTGGAAAAACTCAGCAGGCCAGGCAGCATCCGTGAAGAGAGAAAGAGAGTTAACGTTTCAGGTCGATGACCTTTCATCAGAACTGGGAAGAGCCGGAAATCAAATAGATTTAAGGCCAGGGTAACTTCTTCAAGGTAGGCATTCCAAGAAGAGAGGTGGCAGTGAACCGGATGTTGATTGGGGACAGTGCAGCGTTCCCTCAGCAATGCACTGAGTGTCAGCCTGGATTTTTGTGCTCAAGTCTCTGCTGTGGGACTTGAACCCACAACCTTCTGACTCCACGGCGAGAGAGTGCTCCCCACCGAGCCAAATGAATCCTTTTCACCATGAACTATTTCTTGAAATGTAATTTTTTTTAAGCAAACTAGGATCCAAATTTACACAGAACAGAACATGTAGGGTCAGTGCTAGAGCTTTTAAAAGACCAGGAAGGGTATACATGTGGTAGAGGAAATAAAACGTCTCTTTAGATGCAGTACAAAACCACGATGGATTTCAGTTAATACAAACAGCAGTTACTTCCAAGCTGCCAATCTTTTCCTTCCCATCTATTCACCCAACACAGCTGATTCAAAACTCTGGGTTGTGATTGTTCGTGTCTCAGCAAAGTGCACTCACTGTTACAGTGATGGGCACAGGCACTTCTAAACCATAAGACTTGCATTTATACAGCATCTTTCACGACCACCGGACTTCTCAAAGCGCTTTACAGCCAATGAAGTACTTTTGAAGTGTAGTCACTGTTGTAATGTGGGAAACGCAGCAGCCAATTTGTGCACAGCAAGCCCCCACAAACCGCAATGTGATAATGTTTTTGTTATGTTGGTTGAGGTTAAATATTGGCCCAGGACACCGGGGACAACTCCCCTGCTCTTCTTCGAAATAGTGCCATGGGATCTTTTACGTCCACCTGAGAGAGCAGATGGGGCCTCGGTTTAACGTCTCATCCAAAAGACAGCACCTCCGACAGTGCAACGCTCCCTCAGTACTGTACTGGAGTGTCAGCCTAGATTTTGTGCTCAAGTCTCTGGAGTGGGACTGTGAACCCACAACCTTCTGACTCAGAGGCAAGTGTGCTACCAACTGAGCCACAGCTGACACCTAAGAGGGCCAGGTTTTATAGAAAGTGTCCATAACAACTGCATACATGCACTGCCATTTCGATTGGTCCGGTGACATCTCAATTTTAAAATTCTCATGCTTGTTTTCAAATCCCTCCATGGCCTCGCCCCTCCCCATCTCTGTAATCTCCTCCAGCCCTACAACCCTTCCTGATCTCTGCGCTCCTCCAATTCTGACGTCTTGCACATCCCCGATTTCCATCGCTCCGCCATTGGCGGCCGTGCCTTCAGCTGCCTGGACCCTAAGCTCTGGAATTCCCTCCCTAAACCTCTCCGCCTCTTTCTCCTCCTTTAAGACGCTCTTTAAAACCTACCTCTTTGACCAAGCTTTTGGTCACCTGTCCTAATATTTCCTCATGTGGCTCGGAGTCAAATTTTGTTTGATAATCGCTCTTGCGAAGCACCCTGGGACATTTTACTACATTAAAGAGGCGCTATATAAATGCAAGTTATTGTTGATTGTATATAAATGCAAGTTATTGTTGATGGTATAATCCTTGTATTTATATAGCGCATCAGGTTAAAATTTCTTAAAAGATGTGTCACTCACATTACCTTTTGAAGTGTAATGAGTGTTATGTAGATAAGGCTGCTGAAGATGCATAGGGAACCTTGGTATATTGGTGGTGCAGCAAGTTATGCCAAACCTTTATAAATCACTGGTTAGGCCCCAGCTGGAGTATTGTGTTCAATTCTGGGCACCACACTTCAGGAAAGATGTCAAGGCCTTGGAGCAGGTGCAGAGATTTACTAGAATGGTACCAGGGATGAGGGACTTCAGTTGAGAGACGAGAGGCTGGGATTATTCTCTTAAGAGCAAAGAAGGTTAAGAGGAGATTTAATGGAGGTGTTGAAAATTATGAAGGGTTTTGATAAGAGTCGATAAGGAGTTAACTCTTTCCAATGGCAGAAGGGTCAGTAACCAGAGGACACAGATTTAAGATCATTGGCAAAGGAACTAGAGAGCGCAGCGAGTTGTGATCTGGAACGCGCTGCCTGAAAGGGCAGTGGAAGCAGATTCAATAATAATTTTCAAAAGGGAATTGGATAAATACTTGAAAAAGGAAAAAATAGCAGCGGAATGGGATTCATTGGGTATTTTTTCAAATAGCCGGCACAGGCACGATGGGCCGAATGGCCTCCTGTGCTGTAAGAGGCTATTCTACAGTGGCACTCTCCCACAAACATCAATGAGATAAATGACCAGTTAAGCTGTTTTTGGCGGTGTTGGTTAGGACACCAGGGAGAGCCCGTCTTCAGGTAGTGCCATGGGATCTTAACATCCGCCTGAGCCACTGGGACAGGCCTCCAAGGCCTGGATTGTTTTGAAGAACACAATTTAAACCATTAGTAGGGTTACTAAGACTTTAACGATAGCCTAGCTTCACCATTATACCATTTATTCTAACGTGGGAAGGACAAGTGGAGGCCATTCAGCCCCTCAAACCTGCTCCACCATTCAGTTAGATCATAGAAATTTACGGCACAGAAGGAGGCCATTCGGCCCATTGTGTCTGTGCCGGCCAAAAAAGAGCTCTCCAGCCTAATCCCACTTTCCAGCTCTTGGTCCGTAGCCCTGGAGGTTACGACACCTCAATTGCGTATCCAAGTACTTTTTGAATGTGATGAGGGTTTCTGCCTCTACCACCCTTTCAGGCAGTGAGTTCCAGACCCCCACCACCCTCTGGGTGAAAAAAGTTCTCAACTCCCCTCCAATCCTTCTACCAATTACTTTAAATCTATGCCCCCTGGATATTGACCTCTCTAAGGGAAATAGGTCCTTCCTATCCACTATATCTAGGCCCATCATAATTTTATACACCTCAATTAAATCTCCCCTCAGCCTCCTCTGTTCCAAACAACCCCAGCCTATCCAATCTTTCCTCATTGCTAAAATTCTCCAGTCCTGGCAACATCCTCGTAAATCTCCTCTGCACCCCCTCTAGTGAAATCACGTCTTTCCTGTAATGTGGTGACCAGAACTGTATGCAGTATTCTAGCTGTGGCCTAACTAGTGTTTTATACAGTTCAAGCATATCATGGCTGATCTTTGGAATTATCTGCCCCAGAGGGCTGTCGTTGAGTATATTCAAGGCTGAGATCGATAGATTGTTGGACTCCAGAGGAGTATGGGATATGGGGATCGAGCTGGGAAGTGGAGTTGAGGTGGAAGATCAGCCATGATCTTATTGAACGGCTCGAGGGGCCGTATGGCCTACTCCTGCTACGAATTCTTATAATCTGCACCTCAACTCAGTTTACCTGCCTTTGCACCATAATCCCTCAATACCCTTACCCAACAAAATTCTGTCTTGAAAGCTCCAATTAACCTTCAGCATCCACAGCCTTTTCAGGGAGCAGAGGGGGAGAGTTCCAGACTTCCACTACCCTTTGTGTGATGAAGTGTTTCCTGTTTTTGCTCCTGAACGGCCTGGCTCTAATTTAAAAGCCTGTTCTGAACTCTCCCACCATAGGAAATAGTTCCTCCACATATACCCCAACAAATCCCTTAATCATTTTAAAGACCTCGATCAGATCACACTTACTAAACCTAAACTGACTGAAAGAGCCAGGTGAAGGGCCTGGACAGCACCAAGAGGCGAGATCAAGCACATCACTACCTGAAAGTGCGGTGGAATCAGATTCCAAAAGGGCATTCGGACATGTACTTGAAGAGGATTAATTTGCAGGGCTATGGGGAAAGAGCAGGGGGGAGTGGGACTAATTGGAGAGCTCTTTCAAAGAGCCGGCACAGGCACGATGGGCCAAATGGGCTCCTTCTTTGCTGTAAGTCACATATAATCTGGCCCTATTTGTGACCCCAGTTCCACACCAACAGGGATCGACTCTTAACTGCCCTCAGTGAAGGGACCTCAAAAGTCACATTAAACAGAGGTGGCCCATCGTCACCTTCTCAGGGCAACTAGGGATGGGCAATAAATGCTGCCCTTTCATCCAGAGAATGGCTTGGAGGGGGGAGCGGAAAACTACCTAACAGCGCTGTGGGAGTACCTTCACCACACAGACTGCAGCGGTTCAAGGTGGCGGCTCACCACCATCTTCTCAAGGGCAACTAGGGATGGGCAATAAATGCTGGCCTTGCCAGCGACGCCCAGATCCCATAAGCGAATAAAAAAAAAGTATTTCTGGTGATATGGGCATGGCCAGCATTTATTGCCCATCCCTAGCTGCCTTAAGGTGGTGGTGGGGCCTTCTTCTTGAACCGCTGTGGTGCTTGGGGAGAAGGTGCTCCCACAGTGCTGTTAGGTACGGAATTCGAGGATATTGACCCAGCGAGAGGAAAGGAACGGCAGATACATGTCCGTGAAGATTACACATATTAGGGTCGTATTCTCTAGAATTTAGAAGGTTAAGGGGTGATCCGATCAAAGTTTTCAAGATATTAAGGGGAACAGATAGGGTAGATAGAGAGAAACTATTTCCGCTGGTTGGGGAGTCCAGGACTAGGGGGGCATAGTCTAAAAATTAGAGTCAGACCTTTCAGGAGCGAAATTAGGAAACACAAAGTATGGTAGAAGTTTGGAACTCTCTTTCGCAAACAGCAATTGATGCTAGATTAACTGTTAATTTTAAATCTTAGATTGATAGCTTTTTTTGTTAACTAAAGGTATTAAGGGATATGGGCCAAAGGCGGGTATACGGAGTTAGGTCACAGATCAGCCATGACCTCATTGAATGGCAGAATAGGCTCAAGGGGCTGAATGGCCTCCTGTTCCTAAGTTATGATGGTGTGTGAGACACTTGGTGATGGTGTTTCCATATATTGCTGCTCTCGTCCTTCTCTGTTGTGGAGGTCACGGACGAGGGAGGTGCTGTTGAAGCAATCTTGGCGAGTCACTAACTAGGTGCCAGCCAGGAGGCACGAAGCCCCCCCATGTATAACCCCCAATCATCCCCTCACTCAACATACTGGAACCAATTGCAGAGCAGATAATCAAACCTGAGCATCCCCCACTTCTGGGCTTGACACTTTACACGCAGCCCGTATTCCACCGGGTCATTCTAAACGGTTTGTACGTGACCAAGCGTCCCTGTCAGCCGGGGGGGTTGCTGGACTGACAAGGATAGTAGGAAACGTGTTCCTTTCTGCAGGGGGAACGACATCCGCAGCACTGAGCAGCCGGGATGTAACTTATCCTGCACTTAACTGCGCTGATCTGTACATCAACTCCATTTACCTGCCTTTGCTCCGTTTCCCTTGATAATCTTACTCAACTCAAATATTGAAAGCTCCAATTGACCTCCAGATTCCAGATCCTTTTGGGGTGTTGGGGGGGGGGGGTGAGGAGGGAAGAGTTCTAGACTTCCACTACCCTTTGACTGATGAAGTGTTTCCTGATTTTGCTCCTGAACGGCCTGGCTCTAATTTAAGAGCTTGTTCTGAACTCTCCCACCATAGTAAATAGTTTCTCCACAAACACCCCTTTAAATCCCTTAAATCATTTTAAAGACCTTGCTTGCCAGCAAAGTTGAAGCCCACGGAATAAAAGGGACAGTGGCAGCATGGATACAAAATTGGCTAAGTGACAGGAAACAGAGAGTAGTGGAAAACGGTTGTTTTTCCAGACTGGAGGAAGGTACACAGTGGTGTTCCCCAGGGGTCGGCACCAGTACCACTGCTTTTCTTGATATATATTAAATGACTTAGACGTGGGTGTACTGGGCACAATTTCAAAATTTGCAGATGACACAAAACTTGGAAGTATAGTGAACAGTGAGGAGGATAGTGATAAGACTTCAAGAGGACATAGACAGGCTGGTGCAATGGGCGGACACGTGGCTGATGAAATTTAACGCAGAAAAGTGTGAAGTGATACATTTTGGTAGAGAGAGGAAATATAAACTAATGGGTATAATCCTAAAGGGGGTGCATGAACAGAAACCTAGGGGTATATGTGCACAAATCATTGAAAGTGGCAGGGCAGGTTGAGAAAGCGGTTAAAAAAGCATACGGGATCCTGGTTCCAGAGATGAGGGACTTCAGTGACGTGGAGAAGCTGGGGTGGTTCTCCTTACAGCAGAGAAGGTTGAGAGATTTGACAGAGGTGTTCAAAATCATGAGGGGTCTGGACACAGTAGATAGGGAGAAACTGTTCCCATTGGCGGAAGGGTCAAGAACCAGAGGACACAGATTTAAGGTGATTGGCAGAAGAACCAAAGGCGACATGAGGAAAAACTGTTTTACGCAGCGAGTGGTTAGGATCTGGAATTCACTGCCTGAAAGGGTGGTGGAGGCAGACTCAATCACAGCTTTCAAAAGGGAATTGGATAAGTACCTGAAGGAAAAAATTTTGCAGGGCTACGGGGAAAGGGCGGGGGGAGTGGGACTAGCTGAAGTGCTCTTGCAGAGAGCCTGGCACGGGCTCGACGGGCCGAATGGCCTTCTTTCGTGCTGTAACCATTCTATGATCAATCAGATCACCCTTATTAAACCAAAACTGATTGAGAGCCAGGTGAAGGCTGGCAGTGCAGGGCAGCAGCAAAAGGAGACATCAAGTAGTGCTTAGACGACGCCATGCTTACAGCTCGGCAGCCTGCAGATGGCAATGAGGAAAAGAAGACCGAGGGAGGTGGAGTTCCACAGCTTTGAAGTCTTGGGGGGGAAAAAAATCAGTTTAGGGAAGATGGTAAGAGAGGAGTCTGGATTTCAACAGTGAAGGCGAAAAATGTCTATGACATATTTGGGAATGGGGGAGGGGGGGGGGCGCGTGGGGGAAATCAATGACAATATAATTCAAGACTTGTATTTACAAAGTGCTTTACAACATTTTTGAAGTGTGGTCACTGTTGTAATGTAGGAAACACAGCAAGCTCCCACAAATGGCAATGTGATAATGACCAGATAATCTGTTTTTAGTGATGTTGATTGAAGGATAAATGTTGGCCCCAGGACACCGGGGAGAACCCCCCTGCTCTTCTTCCAATAGTGGCCGTGGGATCTTTTACGTCCACCTGAGAGCAGAGACGGGACCTCGGTTTAACGTCTCATCCGAAAGACGGCACCTCCGGCAGTGCGGCACTCCCTCAGCAGGCTCAGATCAACCCCAAATTCTCGGCCAAGTGGATTTCCGTGCGCCAAGCAGGGTAGACGAAGAGATCGACCTTCGTCAGCCGAGGGAAATGAAAACAGAGGTTGGAGATCAGCAGAACTCTTTTATTAGCAATACTGGAACGTACAGAAAACCTTTACAAACGGCGACCTCTGCGACCTCCCTTTCTGCGAGTGCTGTCCGATGGAATGGGAGTGACATCCTCTGCCAAAGCCAATAGAAACGAACCGTCAAACAAACAGCAAGGAAACCTGGCACCGCGTAGCAACAACAGTATTCACGGTCTAGTTTCTAAATCTAACCACCCTGGGAACACAGTAACACACAGGCCATTCAGCCCATCCATCCCGTCCCACCATTTTGTTATAACCAATTCCCTTCTCTATTTCCATACCCCTTAATCCTCTTCTTTCCAAGTATTTGCGTCCCTTCTATACACCGCAATTTTCTTCCTCCTGGAGTAGTGCTCACAGCCCTGTGTGTGAAGAGGTTTGCTCTGGATTTGCTTTGAACTGGTTCAGCTTCAATTCTAAGATTAGGTCCAATGTTCCCACTAAGGTGCTCGCGCGCACGGGCAGTAATCGGAAAGGTCCCGCTCAGGCCGCTCACCGGCTTTTATATTGTAAATACCGCGCACGCGCCAAAATTTAAAGGGACCACGCATTAAAAGAAACGGGCTGCGCAGAACAAAGTGCAGCTCACAAGGAACGTTGATTACGTCCCCTCGCTCTGGATTCCCTTCGCAAAAGGAAGAGTTGCTTCCTACTAACCCAGGTCCATTCCCTTCATTACATTAAACACCATCATTGATCACCCTTTAGCCTCGTCATCTATAAGGATTAAGCCAGGTGTAGCCAGTCTCTCAAAGCTCAGTTCCTTCATCCCAGGTATCACCCTGACCAAATGTCCCTGGACTTTCTCCAGTAGATCCTTCCTAAGGCGGGGGACTCAAAACTAAACACAGTACCTCGCACGTGGCCTGACTAGTGCTCTGTATAATTGCAGCAGTACTTTCTTGCTTTTAAATCGTGTAGCTTGAGATGAAATGCAAGATTCCAATAGCCTTTTTTGAGCCTGTAATCTAGCATCTACACCTACCAGCGTTCCCCAGATCCAGAGTGAAGCAGTGCGGAGTGACTACTGCCACCCATACCTAGCCTGGCCCTCTGTGACCCCAGTTCCACACCAGTGTAGTTCGACTCTAAACTGCCCTCTGAAAGTCTAGCAAGCAGCTCAGTCGTATTAAACAGAAGGTGGCCCATCATCACTGTCACAGGGCAACAAGGGATGGGAAATAAATGCCAGCCTTTCATCCCGAGAATGAATTGAAGAAAGTATTTTGGTGATGCTGGCAAGGCCGGCATTTATTACTCATCCCTGGTTGCCCTTGAGAAGGTGGTGGTGAGCCGCCTTCTTGAACCGCTGCAGTCAGTGTGGTGAAACATAGAATCTAGGAGCAGGAGTAGGCCATTCGGCCCGTCGAGCCTACTCCACCATTCAATACGATCATGGCTGATCATCCAAATCCAGTACCCTGTCCCTGCTTTAATCCCCACAGTACACATATCCCACCCTACCCCCGTAACCCCATGTATTTAATTCCCCCTAACATATCCCATCCTATCCCCATAACCCCACATATTTAATCCCCCTAACACTAAGGGTCAATTTATCATAGCCAAATCAACCTAACCCGCACATTTTTGGACTGTGGGAGGAAACCGGAGCACCCGGAGGAAACCCACGCAGACACGGGGAGAATGTGCAAACTCCACACAGACAGTCACCCGAGGTCAGATTCGAACCCGGGTCCCTGGCGCTGTGAGGCACCAGTGCTAACCACTATGCCACCGTGAAGGTACAGTTTTGTGTGGTGGAGGTGCTGCCACAGTGCTGTTAAGGAGTTCCAGGCTATTGACCCAGCAACAGGGAAGGAACGCCCTATACGTGTCCAAGTAACAATGGCTTGGAGGCGATAGCGTTCCCATAACATTGCCGCTCTCGTCCTTCTCTGCGGTGGAGATCACGGACGAGGAAAGTGCTGTCGAAGCAATCTTGGCGAGTCGCTGATTAGGTGCCAGCCAGGAAGCACGAGGCCCCCAGCGTTCCCTTTGAGGCGCGCAGCGCTCCAGGGAACCCGCGCAGCCGGGCCTTTCAATGTAAAAACCGCGCATGCGGCCGCCAAAAGAACTAGAGGGAACATTGCGAGGCCCCAACTCAACAAACTGGGAACCACGTGCAATGCGAGTAATGAAACCCATGGCAGCCCCACACCTGTGCTCGGACACACAGAGCCCCCATTCCACCGGGTCATTCTAAACGGTTTGTACGTGACCAAGCGTCCCTGTCAGCCGGGGGGGTGCTGGACTGACAAGGATAGTGGGAAACGTGTTCCTTTCTGCAGGGGGAACGACATCCGCAGCACCGAGCAGCCGAGATGTAACTTATCCTGCACTTAACCCGGAGCGCTTCTTTAAGCGCGCCGCAGGCTTTACGTTCTACCGGTAAAGATTCAGAGACAGGACAATGGCTCACCGATCCGGCCGATTTTCATTCCCGATCGAGCCAGGGCTCTCAGGGCCGACTGTGCACCGGGTCCGGGGGTCTTGGTCCTGAAAAAAGAATTGAAAAACACTCCGCATTAGTCACAGGGCGGGACGTCCCACTGACAAGACGGCTTCCACAGAGCAGCAATGTCCAAACTGCAGACTCCCGACTCCACAGCTCCTTTACCGAACGTGTTTTAAGATTTTAAAAAGAAATTGCATTTATAAACTCGCCACAAAGAGCATTACAGCCAATCAGTTTGAAGTGTGCTCACTGTTGACTCCCGCAGTAACTGCACTGGGAGTGTCGGCCTGGATTATGTGCTCCGTTCTCTGGAGTGGGGCTTGAACCCACGACCCCAGAGGCGAGAGTGCTGTCCACTGAGCCACAGCCGACACCATTTTGGTACAACTACTAATCAGAGGAAGCGTGCCAAGATCTGTCCATGATTCAACACGCTTGACAACTGAAAGAAACATTCCCATCGGAGGAGAGAGAAATAAATGGGAGGGGGAGGGAGGGAGAATCTCATTTCCCAGAGTTACTGCAATTTTTCCTGTGTCCAGGTCCATTTCTACTGGGAAAACAAGTGGACTTGAGGATGGCTCCTGACACCAGCTTCAGCAACGGTGATTCTCTCCAAACTACCGGGGACCCACAGTACAGCTCATATCACACGAGTGATTCTCTCCAAACTACCGGGACCCACAGTACAGCTCATATCACACGGCGATTCTCTCCAAACTACCGGGGGCCCACAGTACAGCTCATATCACACGAGTGATTCTCTCCAAACTACCGGGGCCCACAGTACAGCTCATATCACACGAGTGATTCTCTCCAAACTACCGGGGACCCACAGTACAGCTCATATCACACGGCGATTCTCTCCAAACTACCGGGGACCCACAGTACAGCTCATATCACACGAGTGATTCTCTCCAAACTACCGGGACCCACAGTACAGCTCATATCACACGAGTGATTCTCTCCAAACTACCGGGGACCCACAGTACAGCTCATATCACACGAGTGATTCTCTCCAAACTACCGGGACCCACAGTACAGCTCATATCACACGGTGATTCTCTCCAAACTACCGGGGACCCACAGTACAGCTCATATCACACGAGTGATTCTCTCCAAACTACCGGGGCCCACAGTACAGCTCATATCACACGAGACGCCAGGAGTTGTTAACTCTGGTTGCACCTATTCCTAGAGGTTTGATCACAGCTTGTAATAGCTTTAAGAACATTTATAGTGGAAGGTATTACGCCAGGGAACAAAACTGCTAAGTCCCAGTAAGACCATCACAAAGTTCTGGCTGCAAACCTTTTTCTCACCATTTACTGTGGCTCAATTGATAGCACTTTCTCGCCTCGGAGTCAGAAGCTTGTGGGTTCAAGTCTCACTCCAGGGACTTGATACATAAAGCTAGGCCGACACTCCCAGTGCAGTGCTGAGGGAGTGCGGCACTGTCGGAGCTGCCGTCTTTCGGACGAGAGGTTAAAAACGAGGCCCCGCCTGCTCCAGGAGGACGTAAAAGATCCCGAGGCCACTATTTTGAAGAGGAGCAGTGGCCAATATTTATCCCTCAACCAACATCAACAGATGATCTCATTGCGGTTTGTGCGCAAATTGGCTGCCGCGTTTCCTACATTACAACAGTGACCACACTTCAAAAGTACTTCATTGGCTGTAAACCAGTTTGGGACGTCCTGAGGCTGTGAAAGGTGCTGTAGAAATGCAAGTCTCTCTTTTTTAACACCTTTGGAATGCCCAGCTTACACTTCTCTACTCTGCAAGGACTAGGTGCCGGCCAGGAGGCATAAGGCCGTCAGGTACAACCCCCAACCCACCTAATCCCCTGCCTTTAGCAGAGAAAACCTCCTCACTCAACATACCAGGAACCAAGTGCAGAGTGAGTAATGAAATCTAGAGGCTCCCCACTCCTGTGCTCGATGCACACACACAGCCCACATTCCACCTGGGTCATTCTAAATGGTTTGTACGTGACCAAGCGTCCCTGTCAGCCGGGGGGGTGCTGGACTGACAAGGATAGTGGGAAACGTGTTCCTTTCTGCAGGGGGAACGACATCCGCAGCACCGAGCAGCCGGGATGTAACTTATCCTGCACTTAGCCCGGAGCGCTTCCAGTAATCTTTGGGGTACCGATTACATACGGGGGTCAATATTAAATCTGTTACACGTTACTGCACTGTTTGGAAATGCAATTAGGTTGTAGTCCACATCACAGAAAATTAAAGATTGGCGAAAGGCATGAGTGGGGGGAAAAAAGATTCTAACTATAAAATTGAATGTTTTGGCTGTGCCCTTAATTTTTGTCCCCTTGCCTCTGATTCCAAAGTGAAGAACACGCACCTTGAACCCCCCGCTCCCTCAAAAACAACTAACTTTTCATTGCAATGCAGATTTAATAAAGCATAATAGACGGAGATCACACCGCCCAGAGACTGGAAACAGCGCACCTGTATTTCAGCAGCACCCACAACTTTATCATGTTGCCCACCCTCGCCGCCTCCCCTCCCCTTGAAAGTTATTAACAAGCTCTGACCTGTTGCCTCCGGTGGCTCGCAGCTTGATGTGTAGGGCGGTGATCCCCAGCTCCTTGCACCTCTGGGACACGTCCTGAGCGGCCAACATGGCGGCATACGGGGAAGACTCGTCTCTGTCCGCCTTCACCTTCATGCCGCCGGTGACGCGGCAGATGGTTTCCCTGCGACAAAGGGCAGCCAGGTCAGAAAACAGGAGGAGGAGGACAGTTCAACAAGCTCAAACGTGACAAAAACAAAAAACCCCTTCAAACAGTGGCCCATTCGCGCCAGCCTGTCGCAGGAATCCTGCTCCGTTACCAGAGTTAAACCCACCCGACAAGGGAAATCGGGAAAGTTAACGTGTTCCACAGCCTTGCTTCAGGTCCGAGCAGTAGTGAACAGCCGGTGAGCAGGTCTTCACCAGATGGCCATGCACAGCAATGTGGTTGACTCCTAACTGCCCTCCAAAATGGCCTAGCAAGCCACTCAATTGCACCAAAACGCTACGACAAAGTAACCGCCTCCCTAACAGCACTGTGGGAGTACCTTCACCGCACGGACTGCAGCGGTTCAAGGCGGCAGATCACCACCACCTTCTCAAGGGCAATTAGGGATGGGCAATAAATGCTGGCCTCGCCAGCGACACCCACATCCCGTGAATGAATAAAAAAGGTGCACTTCCCAGAAATGTACGGATTGTACGTGACCAAGCGTCCCTGTCAGCCGGAGGGGTGCTGGACTGACAAGGATAGTGGGAAACGTGTTCCTTTCTGCAGGGGGAACGACATCCGCAGCACTGAGCAGCCGGGATGTAACTTATCCTGCACTTAACCCGGAGCGCTGCCTGTAATCTACGGGGGCACTGATCACAGGAGCGGTGTGTTAATCTGGTCAATCTTTACATTAATACTCTGTACACTTCTGCTCGAAAAAGCTGCAAATATTCAGTGTTGCGGAGATGTGCCGCCCAGCAGGCTGACTGAGGCTGGGGGACGTTTCATAGACACCAGCCATCCCTCAGTACATCGCCCAAGTGGTCATTCCATGCAAGTGTCGAGTGGCAGCAGGGCTATTCAAATGTAGAGGGTGCCACTCGGGATAAGGGTTCGGCATTTAGAACCGAGATGAGGAATTTCTTCACTCAGAGGGTTGTGAATCTTTGGAATTCTCTGCCCCAAAGGGCTGTGGATGCTGAGTCTTTGAGCATATTCAAGGCTGAGATCGATAGATTTTTGGACTCTGGGGGAATCGAGGAATATGGAGATCGGGTGGGAAAGTGGAGTTGAGGTCGATGATCAGCCATGATCTTATTGAATGGCGGAGCAGGCTCGAGGGGCCGTATGGCCGACTCCTGCTCCGATTTCTTATGTTATGTTCTTATGACCTGAGATGAGTATTCGATGCCGGCCAACCTTTCCCTCTTCCTGGTGTAGTGGCTGTTGAGATCAGCTAACTGCAGAGCATCAAACCTGGCACCTTCTGGTTTATACGGTTCAAGTGGGCAATCACAATCATACAGCACAGGAGGAGGCCACTCGGCCTTTGAACGAGCTCTCCAATTAGTCCCACTCCATTGCTCTTTCCCCATAGCCCTGCAAATTTTTCCTTTTCAAGTATTTATCCAATTCCCTTTTGAACGTTACTATTGAATCTGCTTC
The DNA here is from genome assembly GCA_030390025.1 of Squalus acanthias. NCBI lineage: Eukaryota > Metazoa > Chordata > Chondrichthyes > Squaliformes > Squalidae > Squalus > Squalus acanthias. The sequence continues at coordinate 200,932,243 of CM059427.1, read as the reverse complement.
CACCGCCCTTTCAGGCAGCGCGTTCCAGATCACAACAACTCGCTGCGTAAAAAAACCTCTCATTTCCCCCCCCAACCACTGTTCTTTTTCTAATTATCTTTAATCTGTGTCCTCTGGTCACTGACCCTCCGGCCAGTGGAAACAGTTTTCTTGATTTACTATACCAAAACTCTCAAGATTTTGATATTAATGCCCTTATCCACTAATCCACAGAGGATTATAGCCCCTTCAGTATGTGTATATGGCCCACATACAGGAAAGCGAAGGCTGAGGGGTGACCTAACAGATCTTTAAAATTATGAGGGGTTCAATAGGATAGACGTAGAAAAAGTGTTTCCATTGTGGGGGGAGACCAAAACTAGGGGGCCATAAATATAAGACGGTCACTAATAAATCCAATAGGGAATTCAGGAGAAACTTCTTTACCCAGAGAGTGGTGAGAATGTGGAACTCGCTCCCACAGGGAGTGGTTGAGGCGAATAGTATAGATGTATTTAAGGGGAAGCTCGATAAACACAGAGGGAGAAAGGAATAGAGGACATGTTGATAGGGTGAGATGTTCAGAGGTGTGAGGCGGTTCGTGTGGAGCGTAAACCAGTTGGTCCAAATGGCCTGTTTCTGTGCTGTAGATTCTATGTACACACATATGAATGGTAGGACCCTAGGAAGGACAGAGGATCAGAGGGACCTTGGTGTGCATGTACATAGATCCCTGAAGGCAGCAGGACAGGTAGATAAGGTGGTTAAGAAGGCATATGGGATACTTGCCTTCATTAGCCGAGGCATAGAATATAAGAGCAGGGAGGTTATGATGGAACTGTACAAAACGCTAGTTAGGCCACAGCTGGAATACTGTGTGCAGTTCTGGTCGTCACACTATAGGAAGGATGTGATTGCATTGGAGAGGGTGCAGAGGAGATTCACCAGGATGTTACCTGGGCTGCAGCGCTTCAGCTATGAAGAGAGACTGGACAGGCTGGGGTTGTTTTCCTTAGAGCAGAGAAGGCTGAGGGGGGACCTGATTGAGGTGTAAAAAATTATGAGGGGCACAGATAGGGTAGATAGAGAGGAACTTTTCCCCTTAGTAGAGGGGTCAATAACCAGGGGGCATAGTTTCAAGGTAAGGGGCAGGAGGTTTAGAGGGGATTTGAGGAAAAGCTTTTTCACCCAGAGGGTGGTTGGAATCTGGAACTCACTGCCTGAAAGGGTGGTAGAGGCAGGAACCCTCACAACATTCAAGAAGCATTTAGATGAACACTTGAAACACCATAGCATACAAGGCTACGGACCAAGTGCTGGAAAAGGGGATTAGAATAGACAGGGCTTGATGGCTGGCGCAGACACGATGGGCCGAAGGGCCTCTTTCTGTGCTGTATAACTCTTTGACTCCATGACACCGTGAGCTTTAACAGTGTTTTGGGGTTGGGTGGAGAGCAGAGCCTCTCAAAGCTGAGCAGCCCACCAGCCTCGGGCCGCAGTTTGAACTCTCACTTACTTGCCGGACAGGTCTGTTACGTGGACGAAGGTATCGTTGAAGGAAGCGAAGATGTGGCAAACTCCGAAAACATTCTCTCCCTCGGCCACCTGCGGCCCAAGGCTGATCACCTGCTCTTCCTTCTTTTCCTTACCCTTACGAGGTGCCATTCTGAAAGAGGAGAGGACAACATCACTGCAACACCAGTTACAAACGGGACACAAAAAAAGAACTTGCATTTCTAGTGTCTTTCACCACCTCAGGACGTCCCAAAGCGCTTTACAGCCAATGAAGTACTTTTTGAAGTGTAGTCACTGTTGTAATGTAGGAAACTCGGCAGCCAATTTGCACACAGCAAGCTCCCACAAACAGCAATGTGATAATGACCAGATTTTTTTAAGCGACTTTGATTATGAGATAAATATTGACCAGGACACCAGGGATAACTCCCCTGCTATTCTTCGAAATAGTGCCGTGGGATCTTTTACATCCACTCGAGGGGGCCACGATTTAGAACCTAAAAACTAGGAGCAGGAGTAGGCCATACAGCCCCTCGAGCCTGCTCCGCCATTCAATAATCATGGCTGATCTTCGACCTCAACTCCACTTTCCCGCCCGATCCCCATATCCTTTGATTCCCCTAGAGTCCAAAAATCTATCGACCTCAGCCTTGAATATACTCAACAACTGAGCATCCACAGCCCTCTGGGGCAGGGAATTCCAAAGATTCACAACCCTCTGAGTGAAGAAATTCTCTCATCTCAGTCCTAAATGGCCGACCCCCTTATCCTGAGACTGTGACCCCTGGTTCTAGACTCTCCAGCCAGGGGAAACAACCTCCCTGCATCTAACCTGTCATCCCCCTCAGAATCTTGTATGTTTCAATGAGATCACCTCTCATTCTTCTAAACTCCAGAGAGTATAGGCCCATTCTACTCAATCTCTCCTCGAAGGACAGCCCTCTCATCCCAAGAATCAATCTAGTGAACCTTCATTGCACCGCCTCCAAGGCAAGTATATCCTTCCTCAGGTACGGAGACCAAAACTGTGCACAGTGCTCCAGGTGCGGTCTCACCAAAGCCCTGTACAATTGTAGCAAAACTTCCTTACTCTAGTACTCCAACCCCCTTGCAATAAAGGCCAACATGCCATTTGCATGCTAACTTTCTGTATTTCCTGTACAAGGACACCTAAATCTCTCAGAACACCAACATTTAATAGTTTCTCACCACTTAAAAAAATATTCTGTTTTTCTATTCTTCCTACCACTGAGCCACAGCAGAGTATTAAAAGAGTACAAAAAGTACCAGCTGACTGTGCAGCTGCCACCGGAGTCACTGGCTCAGCTTCTGACCAGTGAGGGAGAGCGGCAGTGGGAGATAGGGATCAACTCCCCATCCGGCACTGAACGGTTTGGAAGTGAACAAGTAACGGTTTGTACGTGACCAAGCGTCCCTGTCAGCCGGGGGGGTGCTGGACTGACAAGGATAGTAGGAAACGTGTTCCTTTCTGCAGGGGGAACGACATCCGCAGCACCGAGCAGCTGGGATGTAACTTATCCTGCACTTAACCCGGAGCGCTTTCAACTGTCGGCTGTGGCTCAAGGGGTAGCACACACTCACTCTCTCTCTCGTCTCCGAGTCAGAGGTTGCGGGTCCAAGTCCCACTCCAGAGATCTGAGCACAAAAATCCAGCTGACACCCCCAGTGCAGTGCTGAGGGAGCGCTGCACTGTCAGAGGTGCCGTCTTTCGGATGAGATGTTAAATCGAGGCCCCGTCTGCCCTCTCAGGTGGGCATAAAAGATCCCATGGCCACTGTTGGAAGAGCAGGAGAGTTATCCCCGGTGTCCTGGGTCAATATTTATCCCTCAACCAACATCACTAAACACAGATTATCTGGTCATTCATCAAAAAAAACTTGCATTTCTACAGCGCCTTTCATGACCTCAGGATGTCCCAAAGCGCTTTACAGCCAATGAAGTACCTTTTGAAGTGCGGTCACTGTTGTAATGTGGAAAACACGGCAGCCAATTTGCACACAGCAAGCTCCCACAAACAGCAAGGTGATAATGGCCAGAGATCATCTGTCTTAGTGATGTTGATTGAAGGATATATATTGTCCAGGACACCAGGGAGAACTTCCCTGCTCTTCTTCAAAATAGTGCCCGTGGGATCTTTTACGCCCACTCGAGAAAGCAGACGGGGCCTCGGTTTAACGCCTCACCTGAAAGACGGCACCTCCGACAGTGCGGCGCTCCCTCAGCACCGCGCTGGAGTGTCAGTCCAGCTTTATGTGCCCAAGTCTCTGGAGTGGGACTTGAACCCACAGCCTTCTGACTCAGAGGATAGAGACCCCCACTGACCCTTTACATTGCTGCTAAGTCAAAAGGCTGTGTCCTGGGGGCCAATATTTATCCCTCAACCAACATCACTAAAACAGATTATCTGGTCCATTATCACACTGCTGTTTGTGGGAGCTTGCTGTGTGCAAATTGGCTGTCCGACATTGCAACAGTGACCACACTTCAAAAAGTACCTCATTGGCTGTAAAGCGCTTTGGGGATGCCCGGTGGTCGTGAAAGGCGCTGCAGAGATGCAAGTCTGTCTTTCTTCGTGGGATCTTGCTGTGCTGACATTGCCCTCCGCCTTTTCCTGCCTTACAGCAGTGACCCGCACTGCCCAGGAATTGGCTGTGAAGCGCTGTGTGAAGGCCAGTCCCCCTCGCTCTCTCTCCACATCCCCATACACAGGCTGCTCCTCCACAGCCCGGGGCCCGGCTCAGGCCGGGGACTCCAGGCCGGGGATCCGGGCCTTGCTCTGAAAACATCGAAGGTTATTTTCCACCCAATTCCCTCACCAACACCAACCTCCCTCCCTCCCTCTAATTCAGGCCGCGCTCTCTCCCGCCGCCACCAACCCTCAGGGGAGGGTTTTAAGGAGCGCCGCCAGGCCCTTTCCCCTCACCGCACGGTCCCGGTGGGGTTTTAATATAATCGGCGGCCTCCCCATTCCGGCTGATCCGGACGGGCCGGGCGGGCGCGGTGAGCGGGAGGCGGGCGGTGTGCGGCGGGCGGGTGCCATGGCGGCGGATGGCGGCGGATTGCCGGTGCCCGGGTGCTGGGCCCGGAGCTCCTACCTCCTCCTCCTGTCTCCGTCTCTCCTCCGGCAGAAAGGGGGGGCCAGAGGGCGCGGGGCCGGAGGTCACCGCGCACGCGCAGAGGCTCACGGCCCACCCACCCCAATCTCACAATCGTGTGAAATTATTTAATTTCAGCTTTCTGCAATACCTTTTTTTTAACAAAAATTTTCATCAAACTCTTCTCTGCCTTTTAAAAATTGAAGGATTTTAATTTTAATATTTCACCCCCCAAAAAACTTGCCCCGCAAAAAGATGGCGGCGGCTGCGAGCCAAGCAGCGCCTACGGGCGGCGACAGAGGACAAACTTCTCTCAGCAACAACAAACTTCAAAACTTCCATGGAAGGAAGACTGATGGCAGCTGTGCCTGCCTTTTCGTGGGATATGTGGAACATTCTTTGTTCCAGTCCTACTCAGGTCCCCTCCCTCACCTCTTTTTCTGGTACATTGATGACTGTATCGGTGCTGTTTTCTGCTCTCGCCCTGAACTAGAAAATTTAATTCACTTTGTTGCCAATTTCCACCCTTCCCTCACCTTCACATGGTCCATCTCCGACTCTTCCCTTCCTCGACTTCTCTGTCTCCATCTCTGGGGATAGGCTATTGACAAACATTCACGACAAGCCCACTGACTCCCACAGCTACCTGGGCTACACTTCCTCCCACCCCGCTTCCTGTAAGGACTCTATTCCATTCTCCCAGTTTCTCCATCTCCGCCGCATCTGCTCTGACGATGCCACCTTCCATACTAGTGCTTCTGACATGTCTTCCTTTTTCCTCAACCGAGGATTCCCCTCTACTGTGGTTGACACGGCCCTCGACCGTGTCGGTTCCATTTCCTGCACTTCTGCTCACACCCCTTCCCCTCCCTCCCGGAACCACGATAGAGTTCCCCTTATAAGAACATAAGAAATAGGAGCAGGAGTAGGCCAATTGGCCCCTCGAGCCTGCTCCGCCATTCAATAAGATCATGGCTGATCTGATCCTCACCTCAAATCTAAAGAACACAAGAATTAGGAGCAGGACCCGGCCACTCAGCCCCTGGTCCCGCTACGCCACCCACAGGGCCTCGACCGATCCGAACTCAGCCTCATGTCCAATTTCCTGCCCGCTCCCCGTAACCCCTAATTCCCTTTACTACTAGGAAACTGTCTATTTCCGTTTTAAATTTATTTAATGATGTAGCTTCCACAGCTTCCTGGGGCAGCAAATTCCACAGACCTACTACCCTCTGAGTGAAGAAGTTTCTCCTCATCTCAGTTTTGAAAGAGCAGCCCCTTATTCTAAGATTATGCCCCCTAGTTCTAGTTTCACCCATCCTTGGGAACATCCTTACCACATCCACCCGATCAAGCCCCTTCACAATCTTATATGTTTCAATAAGATCGCCTCTCACTCTTTTGAACTCCAATGAGTAGAGTCCCAATCTACTCAACCTCTCCTCATATGTCCACCCCCTCATCCCGGGGATTAACCGAGTGAACCTTCTTTGTACTGCCTCGAGAGCAAGTATGTCTTTTCTTAAGTATGGACACCAAAACTGTATGCAGTATTCCAGATGCGGTCTCACCAATACCTTATATAACTGCAGCAATACCTCCCTGTTTTTATAATCTATCCCCCTAGCAATAAAAGCCAACATTCCGTTGGCCTTCTTGATCACCTGCTGCACCTGCATACTAACTTTTTGATTTTCTTGCACTAGGACCCCCAGATCCCTTTGTACTGCAGTACTTTCCAGTTTCTCGCCATTAAGATAATAACTTGCTCTCTGATTTTTCCTGCCAAAGTGCATAACCTCACATTTTCCAATATTGTATTGCATCTGCCAAATCTCCGCCCACTCACCCAGCTTGTCTATGTCCCCTTGTAGGTTTTTTATGTCCTCCTCACTTTCTACTTTCCCTCCCATCTTTGTATCATCTGCAAACTTTGATATGTTACACTCGGTCCCCTCCTCCAAATCGTTAATATAGATTGTAAAGAGTTGGGGACCCAGCACCGACTCCTGCGGAACACCACTGGCTACTGGTTGCCAGTCCGAGAATGAACCATTTATCCCAACTCTCTGCTTCCTGTTAGATAACCAATCCTCCACCCATGCCAGAATATTCCCCCCAATCCAGTGATTTTTTATCTTGAGCAATAATCTTTTATGTGGCACCTTGTCGAATGCCTTCTGGAAGTCTAAATACACTACGTCCATTGGTTCCCCTTTATCCACCCTGTACGTTATGTCCTCAAAGAACTCAAGCAAATTTGTCAGACATGACTTTCCCTTCATAAAGCTATGCTGACTTTATCCTATTAAATTATGTTTATCTAAATGTTCCGTTACTGTCTCCTTAATAATAGACTCCAAAATTTTACCCACCACAGATGTTAGACTAACTGGTCTATAATTTCCAGCCTTCTGCCTACTACCCTTTTTAAATAAGGGTGTTACATTAGCAGTTTTCCAATCTGCCGGGACCTTTGCCGAGTCCAGGGAATTTTGGAAAATTATTACCAAAGCATCCACAATCCCTACTGCCACTTCCCTCAAGACCCTAGGATGTAAGCCATCAGGTCCAGGGGATTTATCCGCCTTGAGTCCCATTATTTTACTGAGTACCAATTCCTTAGTGATTTTAATCGTATTTAGCTCCTCCCCCCCTAGAGCCCCCTGTTTGTCCAGTGTTGGGATATTCTTAGTGTCCTCTACCGTAAAGACTGAAACAAAATATTTGTTCAGCATTTTTGCCATCTCCATGTTTCCCACCATTAATTTCCCGGTCTCATCCTCTAAGGGACCTACATTTGCCTTAGCCACCCTTTTTCTTTTTATATAACTATAGAAACTCTTGCTAGCTGTTTTTATAGTTTTTGCTAATTTATTTTCATAATCTATCTTCCCTTTCTTAATCAATCCTTTAGTTACTTTTTGCTGTCTTTTGAAGACTTCCCAATCTTCTATCCTCACCTTTCACCCCACCAGCCTCCACATTCAACGGATCATCCTCCGACATTTCCGCCACCTCCAGCGTGATCCCACCACCAAACACATCTTCCCCTCACCTCCCCTTTCAGCATTCCGAAGGGACCACTCCCTCCGCGACACCCTGGTCCACTCCTCTATCACCCCCAACACCCCTTCCCCCGGCACCTTCCCATGCAAGCGCAGGAGATACAACACCTGCCCTTTTACCTCCACCATTCCCACTGTCCAGGGCCCCAAACACTCCTTCCAGGTGAAACAGCGATTTACTTGTACTTCTTGCAATTTAGTATACTGTATTCGCTGCTCACGATGCGGTCTCCTCTACATTGGGGAGACCAAACGCAGATTGGGTGACCGCTTTGCAGAACACCTCCGTTCAGTCCGTAAGGGTGGCCCTGAGCTTCCGGTCGCCTGTCACTTTAATTCTCCGCTCCACTCCCACTCAGACCTCACCGTCCTCGGCCTCTTACATTGTTCCAATGAAGCTCAACATAAGCTCGAGGAACAGCACCTCATCTTTCAATTAGGCACTTTACAGCCTTCTGGACTCAACATAGAGTTCAACAATTTCAGACCATAACCTCTGCCCCTATCCTTTTCTTTTTCCATTTTTTTTCCCCCCTCTCCCACATGGCAGCTGTCTTTCATTCTGCCAGTGCCATTTACACTTCATCTAGAGCCATCTTTTGTTTCTTAACTTGTCCCATTACCATCTCCTTTTACCTTGCACCATCTCTTAATCTCTCTTAATGTCTCTTAATCTCTCCTGCCTTCCATCCTATCACAGACCTTTCCTTTTGTTCTTTCCTCCCCTCCCCCCTCTCCCTACACTTGCTTAAAAATCTGTTCCCTCTCCAGCTTTTTCCAGTTCTGACGAAGGGTCATCGACCTGAAACGTTAACTTTGTTTCTCTCTCCACAGATGCTGCCTGACCTGCTGAGTATCTCCAGCATTTTCTGTTTTTATTTCAGATTTCCAGCATCCGCAGTATTTTGCTTTTGTATTGGCCTTTACAACTATTATTTTGAGGCACCAACATTGAAAATGTTTTTTTTTAGAAGTATGAGTTTAAACCTATTACATGACGCCTTTTACATGCGCATGAGCACATTGATCTGTTCTTTTTCAAGAAAAAAAACAGTAACAATTTTTGCTTCGTAATAAAGCAAAGGTGTCAGACCCTGGCTCAGTGGGCAGCACTCTCTCTCTCTCTCTCTCGCGCCTTGGAGTCAGAAGGTTGTGGGTTCCAAGTCCCCACTCCAGAGACTTGAGCACAAAAATGCAGGCCGACACTCCCAGTGCAGCGCTGAGGGAGTGCTGCACTGCCGGAGGAGCTGTCTTTTGGATGAGACGTTAAAGCATGAGAAAGGAGTACAGTAGGGTGACCATACATCTCTGTTTTCTGGGGACAGTCCCTGGAGTCCCTGACAGCCTCTAATTTTGCTCTTCCCCACAAGTGGAAACACTCTCTCTGTGTCCACTCTATCAAAACCTTTCATAAATTTAAAGCCCTCTATTAGGACCCAGCCTGCTCATCCTTTCCTGATAGGTATAACCTCGCTGTTTTGGTATCATTCTTGTAAATCTTTTTTGCACCCTTTCCAGTGCCTCTATATATTTTTTATAATATGGTGACTAGAACTGTTCACATGATTCCAAGTGTGGTCTAACCAAGGCTCCATTTTCTTCTCTAACTTCTCTATGTTTCAGTTCTATCCCTCTAGAAATAAAGCTTGGTTTTTCTTATATAGTCTTATTAACCTGCATCGCTACTTTTAGTGATCCCTTTGCTCCTCTACCCCATTTAGATTCTTATTTTCTAAGTAATAAGTGACCTCCCTATTCTTCCTACCAAAATGTACTACCTCACATTTATCTGTGTTGAATTTCATTTGCCAATTATTTGCCCATTCTGCAAGTTTATTAATGTCCTCCTGTAATTTGTTGCAGTCCTCCTCAGTATTGACTATCCCCCCCAATCTAGTGTCATCCACAAATTTAGAAATGGTGCTTTTGATTCCAAAGTCTAAATTGTTAATATAAATTGTGAACAGCAGTGGTCCCAGCACTGATCCTTGTGGAACACCACTACCCACCTTCTGCCACTGTGAATAGCTACCCTTTACTCCCCACTCTCTGCTTTCTGTCTTGAAGCCAGCTAGCAATCCATTCTGCTACTTGTCCCTTGACTCTGCATTCTCTGACCTTATTCATGTCTATTATGTGGTACCTTATCGAAGGCCTTTTGGAAATCTAGATATATTAAATCTACTGCATTATCCTTGTCTACTCTCTCTGTTACCTCTTCAAAGAATTTAATGAGGTTGGTCAAGCAAGACTTTCTTTCTTGAAATCCATGGTGACTATTCATTATTATATTTTTGGTTTCTAGATGTTTTTCTATTTTCTTCTTTAGTAGGGATTCCATTATTTTTCCTACCACCGATGTTAAGCTGACTGCTCTATAATTCCCTGGACATGTTCTATCCCCCTTCTTAAATATAGGTATATAGTTAGCTATCCACCAGTCCTCTGGCCCTACACCTTTTTCTAATGACTTATTAAATATGTGTAGTAATGCCTCTGCTATCTCTTCCCTAGATTCTTTTAAAATGCGCGGATGCAATCCATCCGGACGAGGGGTTTTATCCTCTTTGAGTTTGGTTATTTAATATATCTCCTCTTTTTATTTTAAATGCAGTTATACCATTACTAATCTCATCTTCCGATGTCATGTCCACCTGTTCGATCTCCCTGGTAAATACTGAAGCAAGGTAATTATTTAATATTTCTGCCATCTCTCTATTGCTGCCTGTGGTATTATCCTCTCCATCCCTTAGTGGCCCTATTCCCATCCCGACCTTCCTTTTTTATTGATGTGCCTGTAAAATATTTTACTATTTTGTTTTATGTTCCTTGATAATTGAATTTCATAGTTCCTCTTTGCCTTCCTAATTGTTTTTTTGACTTCTCTCCTAATCTCTTCGTATTCTCCCTTATCACGCTCTCCCCTGCTGTCCATTTACTTAGTGTATGCTTCTTTCCTTACCCTCAATTTTCCCATGTCTTTATTCATCCATGGTGTCTCATTAGTGTTTAGCTTGTCCTTGTTTTTTAGCAGAATATATTGTTCCTGGACTCTGTTGAACGTTGTTTTCAATGTTTCCCATTGCTGTTCTACCTCATTGTTTACCAGAAGGAGGGGGAGCAACTCAACACAGGCAGAATTTGAAAGAGTGACGTCAGAGTAAAAAAACCTAAAGTGACATCAGTACAAGGGAAGGAGCTGATTGGTGAGTAGCAGGTGAGTGTTTTTTTTTTAAGTCTTAAGTTTATTTCTGCTAAGTTAGTTAATAATCTATTAAATAGAGGTATGACAGTGCACGTCAGTCCCGTGTAATGCACATCTTGTGCCATGTGGGAACTCCAGGATGCTTCCCGTGTCCTGGACAACCACATGTGCGGGAAATGTCGTCAGCTAGAGCTCCAGGTGTCAGAGCTTGAGCAGCAGCTGGCATCACCTGCGGTGCATCCGCGAGGCTGAGAGCTACGTGGGTAACATGTTTCAGGAGGTGGTCACCCTGCAGCGTAAGGGTGTGCAGGCAAAGAGGGAATGGGTGGCCGCCAGACAGAAAAGGAGGACCAGGCAGGTAGTGCAGGAGTCCCTTGAGTGCACCTTACTCTCTAACCGGTATACTGGTGAGGGCGATGGTTCCTCTGGGGAATACAGCCAGAGCCAAGTCTACGGCACCACGGGTGGCTCAGCTGTACAGGGGGGGGGAGGAGGAAGATCGGGAAAGCAATAATGGTAGGGGATTCAAAAGTTAGGGGAACAGACAGGCATTTCAGCGGCTGCAGATGTGACTCCAGGATGGTATGTTGCCTAAATAACAACAGAAAACGCTGGAAAAACTCAGCAGGCCAGGCAGCATCCATGGAGAGAGAAACAGAGTTAACGTTTCAGGTCGAAGACCTTTCGTCAGAACTGGTATGTTGCCTCCCTGGTGCCAGGGTCAAGGATGTCACTGAGCGGCTGCAGGACATTCTGAGGGGGGAGGGTGAACAGCCAGAGGTCGTGGTCCATATCGGTACCAACGACATAGGTAGAAAAAGGGATGAGGTCCTGCAGGCAGATTTTAGGGAGCTAGGAAAAGCAGGACCTCAAAGGTAGTAATCTCCGGATTACTCCCGGTGCCATGTACAAGTGAGTATAGAAATAGGAGGATAGAGCAAATGAATACGTGGCTGGAGAGATGGTGCAGGAGGGAGGGCTTTAGATTCCTCGGACATTGGGACCGGTTCTGGGGGAGGTGGGACCTGTACAGGCCGGACGGGTTGCACCTCAACAGGACCGGGACCAATATCCTCGCCGGGGGGGGTTTGCTAGTGCTGTTGGGGAGGGTTTAAACTAATTTGGCAGGGTGATGGGCACCAGGATGTAGCATTAGCAAGGGGAAATAAGGTGCTCAAAGGAGTGGGAGAGGCAGATAGCACTAGAGTAAGAAATACTACGGTATTAGGTGGGGGTCAAACTAAAAGAGAATACAAGAAGGTCTAAGATAGGCTTACGGTCCATGTGTGTAAATGTACGAAGCGTGGTAAATAAGGTTGGTGGCAGTATTAATTAAGGAGAATATTACAGTGCTGGAGAGAGAGGATGTCCTGGAGGGGCCAAGGACAGAATCTATTTGGTTAGAGTTAAGAAATAATAGAGGTGCCATTACACTACTAGGTGTATTCTATAGGCCAACTAGTGGGAAAGATATAGAGGAGCAAATTTGCAGGGAAATTACAGAGAGGTGCAAGAACTATAGAGTAGTAATAATGGGGGACTTCAATTATCCTAATATAGACTGGGATAGTAATAGTGTAAAGGGCAGAGAGGAGGAAGAATTTCTGAAGTGTGTTCAGGAGAACTTTCTTGTTCAGTATGTTTCCGGCCCAACGAGAAAGGAGGAATTGCTGGATCTGATTCTGGGGAATGAGGTGGGTCAAGTGGAGCAAGTGTCAGTAGGTGAACATTTAGGGAACAGTGATCATAGTATCATAAGGTTTAGATTAGCTATGGAAAAGGACAGGGAGCAATCTAGAGTAAAAATACTTAATTGGAGGAAGGCCAATTTCAGTGGATTGAGAATGGATCTGGCCCGCGTACGTTGAAATCAAAGCTTGGCAGGCAAAACTGTAATCGAACAATGGGCTGCCTTTAAAGAGGAGATGTTTTGGGTACAGTCGAGGTACATTCCCACTAGGGGGAAAGGTAGGGCAACCAAAGCCAGAGCTCCCTGGATGACGAAAGAGATAGAGAGTAAGATGAAGCAGAAAAAGGGGGCGTATGACAGATGTCAGGTTGAGAATACAAGTGAGAACCAGGCTGAATATAGAAAGTTCAGAGGGGAAGTGAAAAAGGAAATAAGAGGGGCAAAGAGAGAGTATGAGAACAGACTGGCAGCTAACATAAAAGGGAATCCAAAAGTCTTCTATAAGCATATAAATAATAAGAGGAGGGTTGGAGCCGATTAGGGACCAAAAAGGAGGCAGAGGTTATGGCTGAGGTACTAATTGAGTACTTGAGTACTTTGCATCTGTCTTCACCAAGGAAGAAGATGCTGTCAAAGTCATAGTGAAAGAGGAGGTAGTTGAGCTACTGGATGGGATAAAAATTGATAAAGAGGAGGTACTAGAATGGCTGTCTGTACTTAAAGTAGATAAGTCACCAGGACCGGATGGGATGCATCCTACGATGCTGAGGGACATAAGGGTGGAAATTGTGGAGGTATTGGCCATAATCTTCCAATCCTCCTTAGATCAGGGGGTGGTGCCAGATGACTGGAGAATTGCAAATGTTACACCCTTGTTCAAAAAAGGGTGTAAGGATAAACCCAGCAACTACAGGCCAGTCAGTTTAGCTTCGGTAGTGGGGAAGCTTTTAGAAACGATAATCCGGGACAAAATTAACAGTCAGTTGGACAAGTGTGGATTAATTAAGGAAAGCCAGGATGGATTTGTCAAAGGCAAATTGTGTTTAACTAACTTGATTGCGTTTTTAGATGAGGTAACAGAGAGGGTTGATGAGGGCAATGTGGTTGACGTGGTGTATATGGACTTCCAAAAGGCGTTTGATAAAACGCCACATAATAGGCTTGCTAAAAAAGTTGAAGCCACTGGAATAAAAGGGACAGTGGCAGCACGGATACAAAATTGGCTGAGTGACAGGAAACAGAGAGTAGTGGTGAACGGTTGTTTTTTGGACTGGAGGAAGGTATACAGTGGTGTTCGCCTGGAGTCGGTACTAGGACCACTGCTTTTCTTGATATATATTAATGACCTGGACTTGGGTGTACAGGACACAATTTCAAAATTTGCAGATGACACAAAACTTGGAAGTATAGTGAACAGTGAGGAGGAGAGTGATAGACTTCAGGAAGACATAGACAGGCTGGTGAAATGGGCAGACACGTGGCAGATGAAGTTTAATGCAGAAAAGTGCGAAGTGATACATTTTGGTAGAAAGAATGAGGAGAGGCAATATAAACTAAAGGGTACAATCCTGAAGTGGGTGCATGAACAGAGAGACCTGGCGGTATATGTGCACAAATCGTTGAAGGTGGCAGGGCAGGTTGAGAAAGCGGTTAAAAAAGCATACGGGATCCTGGGCTTTATAAATAGAGGCCTAGAGTACAAAAGCAAGGAAGTTATGATGAACCTTTATAAAATACTGACTCGGCCTCAACTGGAGTATTGTGTCCAATTCTGGGCACCACACTTTAGGAAGGATGTGGAGGCCTTAAAGAAGGTGCAGAAAAGATTTACAAGAATGGTTCCAGGGATGAGGGACTTCAGTTACGTGGATAGACTGGAGAAGCTGGGGCTGTTGTCCTTACAGCAGAGAAGGTTGAGAGGAGATTTGATAGAGGTGTTCAAAATTATGAGGGGTCCAGACAGAGTAGATAGAGAGAAACTGTTCCCATTGGCGGAAGGGTCGAGAACCAGAGGACACAGATTTAAGGTGATTGGCAGAAGATCCAAAGGCGACATGAGGAAAAACTGTTTTACTCAGCGAGTGGTTAGGATCTGGAATGCACTGCCTGAAAGGGTGGTGGAGGCAGATTCAATTGTGGCTTTCAATAGGGAATTGGATAAGTACCTGAAGGAAAAAAATTTGCAGGGCTACGGGGAAAGGGCGGGGGAGTGGGACTAGCTGAAGTGCTCTTGCAGAGAGCCGGCACGGGCTCGACGGGCCGAATGGCCTCCTTCTGTGCTGGAACCATTCTATGATTCTATGAATCTATGTCTATATGTCCCTGGGCATGTTCTATCTGTAAGAATCCTGTGAAATCTCCATTTCAAATTTCCACTAACTCATGGAGGAAATGAAATCAGCATTATTAGTTGTAGGTTTAAGTTTGTATCATGTAACTGTGAGTCAATGCACGCCGATTCTTGAATAATCACGCTTTTAAACTAGTGTAATGTGCCTTGGGTAGACCCGGTTAGATTTTAAAAATGGAAGAAAGAGGTGATGGTTCTGCTTGACCAAGTATTAAAAATGCCGACTTCAACAAGCTTTGTTGGCAAAGCGACAGTCAGTCTGTGAGAACAGCTGGGAGAATCAATGGAATTCCAGAGACAGAGATAAGAGGCAGGGACCGTAAGATTGTTCTGAATTGTATGTTGGTTGTTTTTTTTTAAATTCTTGTTTTACTATCTTATAACCATTAATATCTTATAATCATCAGTAATAGATCTATAATCGTGTGTAAGGATTAAATGTAGAAGTTTGTGATCATCAACTGCGTGCAAGGATAGCCTGAGTTATGTCGAACATGTAACCCTTTTGCTTGTGCTTATAAGTCTGTGAGTGAACTGTGAGCAGACAACCTGGGGTGAGGAAGAGATAGCCTCGGTCGAATAGACTGCAGCTAGCCTGGCAACCAAGGTCAGGCGCGGTTACCATTGTGCTGGGATGTTATAGCATCCGCAGTGAATTATAAAAACAAAGGCCAACAGCAAGGGCCGTATCTCAACCTGTGGAGACATCTTCCTTTTGTGTTGCCATAACTACCCCAGATATGACTCTTGATGGTCAAAAACAGATGATGTCAGAGTGTCATAAGACCAAAAACCCGCGTAGGCCAGGGTGATGGGGACGGGGCAGCTTTACGATTGGATTTTTGGGCTTGGGTGTCAGCCAGTGATTGGTTCAGGAGGACTCCATAGGTTTTGAATGAGAGTCAGGGTATAAGAAGGGGGTCTTAACAGCCACAAATTGCAGAAGATTTCAGGAGTAGAAGGTTTCAGGAAGAATCAAAGAGATCCCTGGGAGACGAGGAGAGATGAGAGACAAGAGACACAGGGTGCAGCTTACTCACGGTTGTGGCTTCTACCCAGAGTATAAGTGGTAATACAAGTCTCAATTATACTCTGTAAACTGCTGCTCGAATACTGTAATGTATTAAGTCTTGCGTGTGCTGAATGAAGTTAAATCATTGTCACCAATACGGGTCAACCTCGAATCATTTGGAACCCGGGTCCCTCTGGGATCTTATCTATCTCCCTCCTTAAATATCGGTATTACGTTAGCTATCCACCAGTCCTCTGGCACTACACCTTTTTCTAACTAATTATTAAATATGTGTAATAGTGCCTCTGCTATCTCTTCACTAGATCCTTTTAAACGTGGGGTTTTATCCTCTGAGTTTGATTGGTTTATTTAATATTTCTCTTTATTTTAAATGCAGTTATCTCATTTCTAATCTCATCTTCTGATGTCATGTCCACCTGATCTGTCTCCCTGGTAAATACTGAAACAAAATAATTATTGAATATTTCCAAACAACCTGGCACTCAAGAGAAGTTCCGGGCTCACTTGAGCGCAGCCGGCAGTCCGCGGGGGAGGGTGGTCAGGAGGCCGGGGACGGCAACGGGGGCAGATTCTGGCAGGCGGCCAGCAACAAAAATGGCCGCCCGGCACCTTCCCTTTAATTAGCGCCGCCCCGGTCACAGGTAGGCCCCCCCTGACCCCGTCGGGCATAGCGTCCGGCGGTAAGTCAGGGGGCGCTACCGAAGATCGCGAGCAGGGTGCTGTGCATGTCGATGACGTCATTGCCGGTGGCACAGCGCTGCGGGGCGCTAACGGTTACCGCCGCCGCTAACCTCCCGCTGAATTTCGCGGGAGGCATTGGTGGCGCCGCGCCCGGGCACTAGTTGCTTTGCGCCCCGTTAGCGCCCTTGTAGGGTGCTAACGGGAGGCGCAAAGCAACCGAATTTCTCCCCCTTATATTTTAATGTCTGACATAAGTTACTTTGGAAGTGTCGTTACTGTTATCTGGGAAAACGCAGCCATCGAATTACACACAGGAAGATCCCAAAAACATCAATGAGTTGAATGACCAGTTAATCTGTTTTGGTGGTGAACTTGGCTAGGACACATACAATATGGGGGAACTTCAGTTATGTGGAGAGAATGGAGAAGCTGGTGTTATTCTCCTTAGAGCAGAGAAGGTTAAGGGGAGATTTAATAGAGGTGTTCAAAATTATGAATGTGGAACTCTCTACCACAGGGAGTGGGTGAGGTGAATAGTATAGATGCATTTAAGGGAAGCTGGATAAACACATGAGGGAGAAAGGAATAGAAGGTTATGCTGATAGGGTGAGATGAAGAGGGAGTGGGAGGAGGCTCATGAGGAGCATAAACACCGGCACGGACCAGTGGAGCCTGTTTCTGTGCTGTCAGATTCGATGAATATTTTAGCAGGGCCAGTAATTAATAGGAACATAATGATTGCTTGAGGTTGCAAATGTCAAACTGTGCTTTGAATACAAAGTATTTGGGTAGTGCAGCGGTGATGGAACTGGACTAATAAACCAAAAAGTCAAGCGCTCAAAATCTGCCGTGGAAAATTGATCAATAAATCTGATAATTTGTGAGCTGGCTCCAGAGAAAATGACCATGAAACCTGCCAGATTGTTGTAAAAACCCAATCGGTTCAACTAATGTCTTTGCAGGGGAAGGGAACAAAGTTCCCTCTAATGTTTTTTTGGGTGCTCGGCCCCTTTAACGGGTTGCGCAACCCATTCAAATTTCCGCGCACTCGCGGATTGTCCATTGTAAAGCTGGCAAGTGCCCTGCGGGGGACGTCCGGACAGCGGGAACATTGGAAGGGAACCTGCCCTCCTTACCTGCTCTGAAAAAAAAGAAAAGACTTGCATTTCTACGGCGCCTTTCACGACCACCGGACGTCTCAAAGCGCTCTACAGCCAATGAAGTACTTGAAGTGTAATCACTGTTGTAACGTGGGTCTGGGACTACACACCTTTCGGACGAGACGTTAAACCGAGGCCCCGTCTGCTCTCTCAGGTGGACGTAAAAGATCCCACTGCCACTATTCTGAAGAAGAGCAGGGGAGGTTATCTATGCACACACCAAGGATCAAACCCGACACCTTTTGGTATATACGGTTCAGTGTTACACTTGACATTCTTCTGAAAGTGCGGTGCCCAGAATTGGTGTCCAGCTGAAGCCTAACCAGTGTTTTATAAAGGTCATAGAGTCATAACGGCCCAGAAGGAGGCCATTCGGCCCATCGAGTCCGTGCCAGCTCTCTGTAGAGCGATCCAGTCAGTCCCGTTCCCCCACTCTATCCCCGTAGCCCTGCAAGGTTTAGCATAACTTCCTTGCTTTTGTACTCCAGTCCTCCATTTATAAAGCCAAGGATCCTGTATGCCTTTTTTTTTTAACAGCTTCTCAACATGTCCTGCCACCTTCAAAGACTTCTGTCCGTACACCCCCCGGTCGCTCTGTTCCTGCACCCCCTTTAAAATTGTACCGTTTCGTTCATATAGCCTCTCCTCAGTCTTCCGACCACAATTAATCACTTCATTTTTCTGCGTTAAATTTCCTCTGCCCGTTTCACCAGTCTGTCCACATTCTCCTGGAGTCTGTTACTATCCTCCTCACTGTTTACTACATTTTCCGAGTTTTGTGTCATCTGCAAACTTTGAAATTATGCCCTGTACACCCAAGTTCAGGTCATTAGTATGTGTGAAAAAGAGCAGTGGTCCTAATACCGACCCCTGGGGGACACCACTCTATACTTCCCTCCAGTCTGAAAAACAACCGTTCACCACTACTCTCTGCTTTCTGTACCTGAGCCAATTTTGTATCCATGCTGCCACTGCCCCTTTCATCTTGCTGTGAATATTCAACCACGAGGAGCAGCACTGCTGAACTAATCCTGCTCTCACCTCACACACACGCCGGCCTAGATCACTGGATAGTAATCAGGAGCTTGAATCCGGGATGACTATTTATCTCCTCTTTAACCAGCGACAAGGCCCAATGTAGCTCGCCAAGACGTCTGAGTGAAACAGCAATGATCCGGGTACACTCACTGACCACACCTGGTGGTTACTCGATCTTCCTGGCTGCAATGCTCCATCTCACCCTCAGTAAGCTGGAGTGGAGCTAATTTACAGAACAAACGGGAAACTGTTCAACCTCCGTCGCCTCCAGTCCAGATCCAAGGTCGTCCCGTCCTCTGTCGTCGAATTACAGTATGCAGACGACGCTTGCGTCTGCGCTCACTCGGAGGTCGAACTCCAAACCATCGTCAACACCTTCACCGAAGCGTACGAGAGCATAGGCCTTACACTAAACATCCGTAAGACAAAGGTCCTCTACCAACCTGCCCCCACCACACAGTACTGCCCCCCGATTATCAAAATCCACGACAAGGCCTTGGACAACGTGGACCACTTTCCATACCTCGGGAGCCTACTGTCAACAAGGGCAGACGTCGATGACGAAGTCCAACACCGCCTTCAGTGTGCCAGTGCAGCCTTCGGTCGCCGAAGGAAGAGAGTGTTTGAAGACCAGGACCTCAAAACCGGCACCAAGCTCATGGTCTACAGAGCAGTAGTGATGCCCGCCCTCCTGTATGCCTCAGAGACATGGATCATGTACAGCAGGCACCTCAAAGCACTGGAGAGGTACCACCAACGCTGCCTCCGCAAGATCCTACAAATCCATTGGCAGGATAGGCGCACCAACGTCCGTGTTCTCGCTCAGGCCAACATCCCCAGCATCGAAGCTTTGACCACGCTCGATCAGCTCCGATGGAAGGGTCACATCGTCCGCATGCCCGATACAAGACTCCCAAAACAAGCGCTTTACTCGGAGCTCCGACCCGGCAAGAGAGCCCCAGGTGGGCAGAGGAAACGCTTCAAGGACACCCTCAAAGCCTCCTTGAAAAAGTGCAACATCCCCACCGACACCTGGGAATTCCTGGCCCAAGACCGCACAAAGTGGAGGAGAAGCATCCGGGAAGGCGCCGAACACCTCCAGTCCCTTTGCCGGGAGCAAGCGGAAGCCAAGCACAGGCAGCGCAAGGAGCGCACGTCATCCCAAGCACCCCACCCACCCGCCCCTTCAACCACCGTCTGCCCCACCTGTGACAGAGACTGTAGGTCCCACATTGGACTCATCAGTCACCTGAGAACTCATTTTTAATGTGGAAGCAAGTCACCCTCGGTTCCGCCTAAGAAGGACACTTCACACTCTCGGGTACATCTCCACGAGAAGGTCCACATATGGTGACAGGGTTTCACATTCAAAGGGTATTTTAATGTTTACTCTGAAAAGGAGATGGGGAAGCTCAATATATCTGCCAGCTCGGACGAAAGGTCAGCGACCTGAAACGTTAACTCTGTTTCTCGCTCCATAAATGCTGCCTGACCTGCCGAGTGTTTCCAGCATTTTCTGTTTTTATTTCAATGTATCCGACTCTGGATTAGGTCCCAGCTGAATTCTGGGCACCATACTTTATAAAGGATGTCAAAGCCATAGAAAAGGTGCAGAGATTTACTAGGGACTTCAGTTAATTGGAAAGACTGGAGAAGCTGGGGTTGTTTTTCTTAGAGCAGAGAAGCTTAAGGGGAGATTTAATAGAGGCTTTGAGAATCATTAAGGGTTTGATAAGGAAATAAATAAGTAAACAAGGAGAAACTGTTTCCAGTGGCAGGAAGGCCGATAACCAGAGGACACAGATTTAAGGTAATTGGCAAAAGAGCCAGAGGTGAGATGAGGAGAATTTCTTTTACAAAGCATTGTTATGATCTGGAAAGCACTGCCTGAAACTTTCATTTATATAGCGCCTTTAACATTGTAAAATAACCCAAGGCGCTTCAGAGGGTAATCGGACAAAAATTTGACAGCGAGCCACATAAGGAGATATTAGGACACATGACCAAAAACTTGGTCAAAGAGGTAGGTTTTAAGGAGCGTCTTAAAGGAGGAGAGAGAGGCGGAGAGGTTTGGGGAGGGAATTCCAGAGCTTAGGGTCAAGGCAGCTGAAGGCACGGCCGCCAATGGTGGAGCGATGGAAATTGGGGATGCTCAAGAGGCCGGAATTGGAGGAGCGCAGAGATCTCGGAGGGTTGTGGGGCCTGGAGGAGATTACAGAGATAGGGAGGGGGCGAGGGCCGTGGAGGAATTTGAAAACAAGGATGAGAATTTTAAAATCGAGGCGTTGCCAGACTGGGAGCCAATGTAGGTCAGTGAGCGCGGGGGGCGATGGGTGAACGGGACTTGGTGCGAGTTAGGACACGGGGCAGCAGAGTTTTGGATGAGCTCCAGTTTACGGCGGGTGGTGGGTGGGAGGCCGGCTGGGAGAATTGAAGTCCTGTCAGCCTGTTCAGGTGGTTGTTGAAGATCCCATGGCACTATTTGAAGAAGAGCAGGGAGTTCTCCCGGTGACTTGGCCCCAACATTTCTCCTTCGACAAACACTGAGAAAAGTAGATTAACTCACCATTCAGCTCACTGCTATTTGTGGGATCTTGCTGTGCACCGCTAGGGTGGTCGCGGTTTGCCTACAAAATAACCATCACTGTACTTTGAAGCAATTCATTGGACGTGGTGTAGCCCAATACAACGTGGGAGGTAGATGGAAAAAGTTGACCCTGTGGGAGGTAGGAAACTACAAAATGAAGTCCTCTGGGTAGATATCGCTAAAACTCCAAGCTAACACGACGGGTATGCTATCGTCCCCCTGGTTAGCAAGGATTTGAACTTGAATTGAGGAACAAGATTAAGGGGTATAAAATCTGGGGAAGGGCAAGAAAGTTATGTTAAACTTGTATTGAACCTTGGTTAGACTGCACTTGGAGTTCTGTGGACAGCTCTGGTCTCGATATTACACTTGGAGTACTGTGTACAGTTCTGGTCTCCATATTATAAAAAGGATATAGAGGCACAGGAGACAGTGCAAAAAAAATCATGAGGATGATAGGTAAATCCTCTCAGTTCTGCTATCAGGAAAGGCTGATCATAAGAACATAAGAAATAGGAGCAGGAGTCGGCCATTTGGCCCCTCGAGCCTGCTCTGCCATTCAATGAGATCATGGCTGATCTTCTACCTCAACTGCACTTTCCTGCACTATTCCCATATCCCTTGATTCCCTTAATATTCAAAAATCTATCGATCTCTGTCTTGAATATAGTCAATAACTGAGCCTCCACAGCCCTCTGGGGTAGAGAATTCCAAAGATTCACCACCCTCTGAGTGAAGAAATTTCTCCCCATCTCAGTCCTAAATGGCCGACCCCTTATTCTGAGACTGTGACCCCTGGTTCTAGACTCCCCAGCCAGGGGAAACATCCTCCCTGCATCTACCCTGTCAAGCCCTGCAAGAATTTTGTATGTTTCAATGAGGAAGTATGATTAAGAAGTTTGCAGATAATACAAAAATTGGCTGTGTGGTTGATAGTGAAGAAGGAAGCTGTAGACTGCAGGAAGATATCAATGGACTGGTCAGATGGACAGAACAGTGGCAAATGGAATTCAATCCGGAGAAGTGTGAGGTAATGCATTTGGGGAGGGCTAACAAGGCAAGGGAATACACTATAAATGGTAGGACACTTGAGAAGTGCAGAAGATCAGAGGGACCTTGGAGTGCATGCCCACAAATCCCTGAAGGTAGCAGGACAGGTAGATAAGGCGGTTAAGAAGGCATACGGGATACTTGCCTTTATTAGCTGAGGCATAGAATATAAGAGCAGGGTGGTTATGCTTGAACTGCATAAAACACTAGTTAGGCCGCAGCTAGAATACTGCGTGCAGTTCTGGTCACCACATTACAGGAAAGATGTGATTGCACTAGAGAGGGCGCAGAGGAGATTTACAAGGATGTTGCCTGGGCTGGGGACTTTTAGTTATGAGGAAAGATTGGATAGGCTGGGGTTGTTTTCTTTGGAACAGAGGAGGCTAAAGGGGGACCTAATTGAGGCGTATAAAATTATGAGGGGCCTAGATAGAGTGGATAGGAAGAACCTATTTCCCTTAGCAGAAGGGTCAATAACCAGAGGGCATAGATTTAAAGTAATTGGTAGAAGGATTAGAGGGGATTTGAGGAGAAATTTTTTCACCCAGAGGGTGGTGGGGGTCTGGAACTCACTGCCTGAAAGGGTGGTAGAGGCAGAAACCCTCATCACATTTAAAAAGTACTTGAAGTGCTGCAACCTACAGGGCTACGGACCAAGAGCTGGAAAGTGGGATTAGGCTGGATGGCTCTTTGTCGGCCGGCACGGACACGATGGGCCGAATGGCCTCCTTCTGTGCTGTAAATTTTCTATGATTCTGTGATAAGGAGGAAGAGAAATTGATCTATGGTATGCAAGAAGAATCATTGAATAGTTCAGCACAGAAGGAGGCCATTCGGCCCATCGAGTCTGCGCTGGCTCCTTCAAAGAGCAATCCAGTTAGTTCCACTTGGAAACAGTTTCTCTTCATTTAGTGCATCTATACCCTTCATGATTTTAAACAACTCTATTGAAAGAAAGTTACTTTAATGAGAGACTTCAATGAACCCAAACTAAACTGGGGACACCTAAGTGGCTTGGAGTCAGGAGTTGGTAGATGCATCAGGACCCCGTGGGTTCCTGGGTCTTGGTCTGGGATGGATGTGGGCAGCAGAGTTTTGGATGAGATGATGTTTGCAGAGGGTGGGATTAAGATTGTCCGAATGGCCTTCCTCATCCGCAATCCGCATCCGTAAAACGAGGGCGTTGGGGGCATAACCTTCAAATTAGAACCAGGCCGCGCAAGGGTGATGTCGAGAAGCACTTCTTCACACAAAGGGTAGTGCAAATCTGGAAGGCGCTCCTTCAAAAAGCTGTTGAGGCTGGGGGGGTCAATTGAAAATGTCAAACTGAGAGAGATAGATTTTCGTTGGGTCAGGGTATTAAGGGTGATGGAATGAAGGCGGGTAGATGGAGTTAAGATGCAGATCAACTGTGATCTAGTTGAATGACAGCACCTCCCAAACCCGCGACCTCTACCCACTAGAAGGACAAAGACAGCAGGCGTACAAAGATATATTCCAGTGAGAAAGAAAGACTCTTAAGAGAAGGATGAACCATCCGTGGCTAACTAAGGAAGTAAAGGATGGTATCAAATTGAAAACAAAGGCATATAATGTTGCGAAGAATAGTGGAAGGCCAGAGGATTGGGAATTTTT
Organism: Squalus acanthias; assembly: GCA_030390025.1. NCBI lineage: Eukaryota > Metazoa > Chordata > Chondrichthyes > Squaliformes > Squalidae > Squalus > Squalus acanthias. The sequence goes on along the minus strand of CM059427.1, from coordinate 200,908,136 downwards.
TTTAAAACCAGCCAAGGACGACTAAAAAAATGATAAAGTGAGAGAAGATAGCGTATGAGAGTAAGCTAGCAAGAAATGTAAAAACAGACAGTAAGAGCTTCTACAGGTATATAAAAAGGAAGAGAGTAGCTAAAGTAAATGTTGGTCCCCTAGAGGATGAGTCTGGGGAATTAATAATGGGAAACAGGGAAATGGCAGAGACTTTGAACAAATATTTTGTATTGGTCTTCACGGTAGAAGACACTAAAAGCATCCCAATAATGGATAGTCAAGCAGCTATTGGGGTGGGGTGGGGTGAACTTTAAATAATCACCATCACTAGAGAAAAAGTACTAGGCAAACTAATGGGACTAAATGTGGACAAGTCCCCTGGACCCGATGGCCTGCATCCTAGAGTCTTAAAAGAGGTGGTTGCAGAGATAGTGGATGCATTGGTTGTAATCTACCAAAATTCCCTGGATTCTGGAGAGGTCCTGGCGGACTGGAAAACCGCAAATGTAACGCCCCTATTTAGGAAGGGAGGGAGACAGAAAGCAGGCAACTATAGACCAGTTGGCCTAACATCTGTCATTGGGAAAATGTTTGAATCCATCATTAAGGAAGTGGTAGCAGGACATTTAGAAAATCATAATATAGTCAAGCAGAGTCAGCATGGTTTTATGAAAGGGAAATTATGTTTGAAAAATTTGCTGGAGTTCTTTGAGGATGTAACGAGCAGGGTGGATAAAGGGGAACCAGTAGATGTCGTGTATTTGGATTTCCAGAAGGCATTCGATAAGGTGCCACATAAAAGGTTACTGCACAAGATAAGAGCTCACGGGGATGGGGGTAATATATTAGCATGGACAGAGGATTGGCTAACTAACAGAAAGCAGAGAGTCGGGATAAATGGGTAATTTTCAGGTTGGCAAACTGAGATGCCGCAGGGATCAGTGCTGGGGCCTCAATTATTTACAATCTACATTAATGACTTAGATGAAGGGACCGAGTGTAATGTAGCCAAATTTGCTGATGATACAAAGGTAGGTGGGAAAGCAAATTGTGTGGAGGACGCAAAGAATCTCCAAAGGGATATAGATAGGCTAAGTGAGTGGGCAAAAATCTGGCAGATGGAGTATAATGTGGGAAAATGCGAGGTTATCCACTTTGGTAGGAAAAATAAAAAAGCAAATTATTATTTAAATGGGGAGAGATTACAAAATGCTGAGGTACAGAGGGATCTGGGGGGTCCTTGTACATGAATCACAAAAAGTTAGCATGCAGGTACAGCAAGTAATTAGGAAGGCAAATGGAATGTTGCTCTTCATTGCAAAGGGAATGGAGTATAAAAGTAGGGAAGTCCTGTTACACTCGTACAGGGCGTTGGTGAGACCACACCTGGTGTACTGCATACAGTTTTGGTCTCCTTATTTAAAGGAAGGATATACTTGCATTGGAGGCAGTTCAGAGAAGGTTCATGAGGTTGATTCCGGAGATGAAGGGGTTGTCTTATGAAGAAAGGTTGAGCAGGTTGGGCCTATACTCATTGGAGTTTAGGAGAATGAGAGGTGATCTTATTGAAACATATAAGATTCCTAAGGGGCTTGACAGGGTAGATGCAGAGAGGATATTTCCCCTCGTGGGGGAATCTGGAACTCGGGGGCATAGTTTCAGAATAAGGGGGCACCCATTTAAAACGGAAATGAGGAATTTCTTCTCTGAGGGTCGTGAATCTGTGGAATTCCCTACCCCAGAGAGCGGTGGAGGCTGGGTCATTGAATATATTTAAGGTGGAGATAGACAGATTTTTGAATGGTAAGGGAGTCAAGGGTTATGGGGACCGGGCAGGGAAGTGGAGTTGAGGCCAAGATAAGATCAGCCATGATCTTATTGAATTGCAGAGCAGGCTCGAGGGGCCGAATGACCTACTCCTGCTCCTACGTCTTATGTTCTACAGGAACACCATCACCTCCAAGTTCCCCTCCAAGTCACATACCATCCTGACTTGGAAATATATCGCTGTTCGTTCATGTTCATTGGGTCAAAATCCTGGAACTCCCTCCCTAACAGCACTGTGGGAGTACCTTCACCACACGGACTGCAGCAGTTCAAGAAGGCGGCTCACCAGCACTTTCTCAAGGGCAACTAGGGATGGGCAATAAATGCTGGCCTTGCCAGCGACGCCCACATCCCGTGAAATGAATTTTAAAAAAGGGTTGAGGGGCTGAATGGCCTCCTGCTCCTATTTCCTTGTGATTTTATGTGAAGAGCTTTGAATGGTGTCTGAGACGCTATATAGAATTGTACACTGCAGATGGAGGCCATTTGGCCCATCATGCCCTCTCCGAGCTCATCTTGTCCCCGAGACCCACCTCCTGCTCCCTCGACCCTATTCCCACCAAACTGCTGACCACCCAACTTCCCTTCCTGGCCCCCATGTTAACTGATATTGTTAACGGTTCTCTCTCCTCAGGTACTGCCCCCTCTCCTTCAAATCTGCCGTCATCACCCCTCTTCTCAAAAAACACCCTTGACCCCTCCATCCTTGCAAACTACCGTCCCATCTCCAACCTCACTTTCCTCCCCAAAGTCCTTGAACGTGTTGTCGCCTCCCAAATCCGTGTCCATCTTTCCCGGAACTCCCATGTTTGAATCTTTCCAATCAGGTTTCCGCCCCTTCCACAGTACCGAAACGACTCTTACCAAAGTCACAAATGACATCCTATGTGATGTCAAAAAGGTAAACTATCCCTCCTTGTCCTTCTCGTCCTGTCTGCAGCCTTTGACACGGTTGACCACTCCATCCTCCTCCAACGCCTCTCCACCGTCGTCCAGCTGGGTGGGACTGCAATCGCCTGGTTTCATTTTTACCTATCTAGTCGTAGCCAGTGAATCACCTGTAATGATTTCTCTTCCATTTCCCGCACCGTTACCTCTGGTGTCCCCCAAGGATCTATCATTGCCCCCTCCTATTTCTCAACTACAGGCTTGCCCCTCAGCGACATCATCCGAAAACACAGCATCAGTTTCCACATGTACGCTGACCACACCTCACCACATCTCTCGACCCCTCCACGGTCTCTAAATTGTCAGACTGCTTGCCTGACATCCAGTACTGGGTGAGCAGAAATTTCCTTCAACTAAATATTGGGAAGACCAAAGCCATTGTTTTCGGTCCCCCCGACAAACTCCGTTTCCTAGCCACTGACTCCATCCCTCTCCCTGGCAACTGTCTGAGGCTGAACCAGACTGTTCACAACCTTGGTGTCATATTTGACCCCGAGATGATCTTCCGACCACGTATCTATGCTATTACGAAGACCGCCTCTTTCCACCTCTGTAACATTGCCCGTCTCAGCTTATCTGCTGCTGAAACCCTCATCCATGCCTTTGTTACCTCTAAACTTGACTCTTCCAACGCTCTCCTGGCCGGCCTCCCACATTCTGCCCTATGTAGACTTGAGGTCCCGTTCACTCATCACTCCCTGTGCTCGCTGACCTACACTGGCTCCCGGTTAAGCATGCCTCGATTTTAAAATTCTCACCCTTGTTTTCAAATCCCTCCCTATCTCTGTAACCTCCTCCAGCCCCACAATCCCCCCCCCGAGATCTCTGCGCTCCTCCAATTCTGGCCTCTTGCGCATCCATGATTTTAATCGCTCCACTATTGGTCGCCGTGCCTTCTGTTGCCGAGGCCCTAAGCTCTGGAATTCCCTCCCTCAACCTCTCCGCCTCTCTCTCCTCCTTTAAGACGCTCCTTAAAACCTACCTCTTTGGCCAAGCTTTTGGTCATCTGCCTTAATATATCCTTATTTTTTTTTAATTCGGTTATGGGATGTTGGCGTCGCTGGCAAGGCCAGCATTTATTGCCCATCCCAAGTTGTCCTTGAGAAGGTGGTGATGACCGCCTTCTTGAACCGCTGCAGTCCGTGTGGTGAAGGTTCTCCCACAGTGCTGTTAGGTAGTGAGTTCCAGGATTTTGACCCAGCGACGATGAAGGATTGGCGATATACTTCTAAGTCAGGATGGTGTGTGACTTGGAGGGGAACTTGGAGGTGGTGGTGTTCCCATGTGCCTGCTGCCCTTGTCCTTCTAGGTGGAAGAGGTCACGGGTTTGGGAGGTGCTGCCGAAGATGCCTTGACGAGTTGCTGCAGTGCATCTTGTAGATGGTACACACTGCAGCCACGGTACGCCGGTGGTGGAGGGAGTGAATGTTTAAGGTGGTGGATGGGGTGCCAATCAAGCGGGCTGCTTTGTCCTGGATGGTGTCGAGCTTCTTGAGTGTTGTTGGAGCTGCACTCATCCAGGCAAGTGGAGAGCATTCCATCACACTCCTGCCTTGTAGATGGTGGAAAGGCTTTTATGTGGCTCGTGTCAAATTTTGTTTGGTAACGCTCCTGTGAAGCGCCTTGGGACATATTACTATGTTAAAGGTGCTATATAAATACAAGTTGATGATGTTAAACAACCAGTTTTCAAAGCTTAAAATATCAGCACTGAAGATGAATGGTTAGTTGTGGATACATTGCAATTGGGGGTGATGCAGCCTCCATTCTGCTGTCGGCTTCACCTCCCTGTGGCTGGATTAGGGCTCAGCAACACTCAGACTGAACTCACCGCCCTGCTGCTCAGAGCTCCGAAATGATTGACAGCTGATAGATTTTGATTGGCAGCTTTTTCTCCCAGAGACCTGCGTTAATTAGGAGCTGGGAAGATTCGGCATATCGGCTAATACAACTCTAGCAGCGAGAGAGGTTTTGCAGACACCGGTTGCTATGGTAATCGGGTAAGCGAGGTCGTTAAGGCTGCCGAGATTGCTGCTTTCTGCTCTCTCAACGGGAGGCTGCACGATTGCATTTTAAACAAACTCCTCTCTTGGAATCATATAACGCAGGAGGAGGCCATTCGGCCCATCGTGCCTGTGCCGGCTCTTTGAACGAGCTCTCCAATTAGTCCCACTGCCCCTGCTCTTTCCCCATAGCCCTGCAAATTTTTCCTTTTCAAGTATTTATCCAATTCCCTTTTGAAAGTTACTATTGAACATGCTTCCACCGCCCTTTCAGACAGCACATTCCAGATCACAACTCGCTGCGTAAAAAAAATTCTCTCACCTCTGGTTCTTTTGCCAATTACCTTAAATCTGCCGAACCTCCTGCCAGTGTAAAGTTTCTCCTTATTTACTCTATCAAGATCCCTCATAACTTCAAACACCTCTATCAAATCTCCTCTTCACCTTCTCTGCTCTAAGGAGAACAATCCCAGTCTCTCCACGTAACTGAAGTCCCTCATCCCTGGAACCATCCTGGTCAATCTCCTCTGCACCCTCTCCAGGGCCTTGACATCATTCTTAAAGTGCGGTGCCCAGAATTGGACACAATACTCCAGCTGGGGCCCAACCAGTGTCTTATAAAGGTTTAGCGTAACTTTGATCGGGAGCTGAAGTCATTTGCCCTTCTCTGACTGGCACCAACTGTTGGGGGCCCCAGCTTCAGACCCGGGTGAGATCAGTTCTCTCAGCACAGACTGAGAATAAAACTTGGGACTTTCTTTCACTAGCTCTAACACAGTCACGTTGGGCCGAATGGCCTCCTTCTGTGCTGTCTCATTCTACGATTCTATAGCTTAGTGCCGCATCACATGGTGTGTTTACTCACCAAGCCAGCGGGGGGAGGTATGTAAACTTACGGAGCATACAATATTGATGGGCAGGAAAAGAGCAGCTGGCCCATCGAGCCTGCCCCACACTAATACGATAGCAAAATACTGCGGATGCTGGAAATCCGAAATAACAACAGGAAATGCTGGAAAAACTCAGCAGGCCAGGCAGCATCCGTGGAGAGAGAAACAGAGTTAACGTTTCAGGTCGAAGACCCTTCGTCAGAACTGGAAAAACGCAGGAAATGAAATAGATTTAAAGCAAGGATAAAGCTGGGAAAAGGGGGAGGGGATGAAAGAACAAAAGGAGAGATTAAGGGACACTGAGAGACATTAAGAGATGATCAAGGCAAGAGGAGGTGTTAATGTGACAGGTGGAGGCTAAATGAAGTGTGAAATGCATTGGCAGAATGAAGGACAGCTGCCAGCTTCTGGGAGGAAAAAAAAGGGGGGGGCCAAACAAAAGGGAGCCTGCCCCACACCCTGATGGCCTGAGCATCCTGGCTAGGCAATTCCTCACTCCCTCCTCCTAGCCATACAATCTCCTGGGAGAAGCAAAAACAAACCAGAGAAAAAACCCAGGGACTATAAGGGAAAAAAATATTTTGGAAAATTCCTCTCCGACCCCCTCAGGCGATGGAAACCAGTCCGGGAGATCGCACGGACAGAGTGTTCTCTATAAAGACACTGACCTTTTACACGATGCGATCTCGGCCGCTGTCAGGAACCGCTCCAGCTCCCTCTTGAAGGCTTTCAGAGAGTAAAAACAGAAACTTAATGCAAGCCTTTATAACAAAATCCAAGTGTGATAATTAATAGAGTGAAGATGCCCAGAGTCAGAAAGCTCACTGCTTAAAAAAAATTCTCATCTCACCCTCTGGTTATTTTGCCAATTACCTTAAATCTGTGTCCTCTGGTCATTGACCCTTCTGCCAGTGGAAACATTCTCCTTATTTACTCGATCTATTTGATTGTTATGCTGATCGGGTGAGATGAAGAGGGGTGGGAGGAGACTCGTGTGGAGCATAAACATCGGCACGGACCAGTTGGGCCGAATGGCCTGTTTCTGTGCTGTAAATACTATGAATGGACTGAACATCTGCAGTTTGAAATGACCCGTGTCGATAGCTGATTACAGCCTCCGTTGTAACCTGGAGTGAAAGTCGGCTGAAATGATGACTACGTTCGGTCAAGAGTGACCAATGTTAGTTGCTGCTTGTGGTGGCACACATCCATCAGTCGGCCTTGTACAAGGATCCTGCAGTTCCACTGTCTGTGTACGTCGCTGAAGTAAATGGTGTAGCATCAGAGCGTGTGCCTGCACGGCGTCAGCCGTGGCTCAGTGGGCAGCACTCCTGCCTCTGAGTCCGAAGGTTGTGGGTTCATAGTCCCACTCCAGAGACTTGAGCACATAAAGCTCGGCTGACACTCCAGTGCAATGCTGAGGGAGTGCTGCACTGCTGGGGGGTGCCGTGTTTCGGATGAGATGTTAAACTGAGGCCCCATCTGCTCTCTCAGGTGGATGTTACAGATTCCATGGCCATATTCGAACAACAGCAGGGGAGTTATCCCCGGTGTCCTGGGGCCAATATTTGTCCCTCAATCAACATCACTAAAACATTTTATCTGGTCATTATCACATTGCTGTTTGTGGGAGCTTGCTGTGTGCAGATTGGTTGCCGCGTTTCCTACATTACAACAGTGACTACACTTCAAAAAGTACTTAATTGGCTGTAAAGCACTTTGAGACGTCCTGAAAGGCGCTATAGAAATGCAAGTCTTTCTTTCTTTTGCACAGACCATTCGCTTATTGTCTGGCTGCTATGCAAAGAGTGTAGGCCCAGAGTTTGGTGACATGGAGGCTGTAAAAACAACCTCAAAACACAAAGGACAAAGCTTTCAGAAGGTTAAGTCTTTATCTACAATGCCTAGATTTTACAACTTGATTTGACAGCAGGAAATGCAATACTGACAATTTTACAAAAACATTTTTATATATTCATATATAAAAACACTTTCCGAGATTGGTGAGTGGCGGTATGAATCAGAGAACACAAACTCCAAGTTATTTGCACAATGTTACAAAACCGAACCACGACTGTTTAAATTTACTGTCATTATCTTTACTTTATACAGTGGTCACTGTCAGTGTGCTTTATAAACCACGTATGAGGAGGTCCAGGACTCGATTAGTCAGAGCCAGACCAGGCGAACTAAAAATGCACTCAGGAATTGTACACTATTAACAAATAATACAGAAGTGCCCTCACGTCCTGTGAATTCTTCTTTATATCCCAGGACCCCTGACCCTTTGCTTCGCGGGTTTTTAAGATATGGTGCGTCTGGCAGACGCAGGGTTAACACGCGATTGCAGTTGTTCCTCTGGATCTGTGCACCGTGTGAGGATGAGGTTTAGTGTCATAGGACGCGATGCACAGAAACATCGCAGGCGCCTGAATGGCTGCGACAGCACAGGTGCGGTGGGCAAGGTGCCCACTCGCTGGGCACATGCTCCTGCCAGCTGCAGGTGAGGGTGAGCGGTCCTGGCATTTTCCTGGCTGGTTTTCTGGGTCGAACGCCCAGTGGGAACTGACCGTCCCACCCCGGTGAGCGCAAAAAAACCGGCACTGTCCATTTTGCCTGGCGGCTGTGGTGGCTTTTGGTTGAGCAAAGAGTGAATTAATACCGCGTTGGGGGGGGGGGGGGGGGGACACAGAACTTAAACCGAGACAGGTTTAGAGTCTATAGCCTAGAAATTCGTCTCGGGCGGTAGCTCGAAACGGGCGGTATCAGATTGGCCGCCGGTTAAGCACAGCGCCTGGTATTCAGTTCTATTGACTGCAATGGAACTGATATCAGGCGCTGCGTATAACGAGCGGCCGATCTGATACCGCCCGTTCATGCCACCGCCCCAGATGAATTTCTAGGCCCATGAATTAAAAATAAGAGGTGGGACCTTTAGCGCCCCCAAATATATGGCTGAGAGTTGGACTCACCAAACACTAGAAGCTTGTCCTTATTGGGGGCCTCCCAAACACCTCGCAAACCCGTCATCTCTTCCACCTAGAAGGACAAGGGCAGCAGGTGCATGGGAACACCACCACCTCCAGGTTCCCCTCCAAGTCACACACACCATCCTGACTTGGGAAATATCTCAGCCGTTCCTTCATCGGCGCTGGGTCAAAATCCTGGAACTCCCTCCCTAACAGCACTGTGGGAGTACCTTCACCACATGGACTGCAGCGGTTCAAGGCGGCGGCTCACCACCACCTTCTCAAGGGCAACTAGGGATGGGTAATAAATGCTGGCCTTGCCGGCAACGCCCACATCCCATGAATGAATAAAAAAATAAGTCTTGCTCTTTGTCATGGCTGGGAGGGGTGAGGGGGGAGTGGAAACGACAAAAAAATAAATCACTGGGAACCCCCACCTCAGCTGATTACTGTTAAAAGTGAGGAGAGGCAGCTGGCAGCCCCGACTGTTCCACCCTCACCCGCAGGGGGGACGGATGAAGGAAACGAAAGGTGTCGGGGGTAAAAGAAAATCCCACAGTGCGGTCACCAAGTAAGCAAAATGGAAAATGAACGCCCCCCCAACAGGAGTCCAAGCCAAGGCTGTTGCAAATTGCAGTAAACTAGTGTAAACTATGACATTGAACTAAACGCACAAGTTTGTAAATCGAAGTGTTCGGTTCCATCTAGAATGAACTAAAACAGAGTCGAAACTCCAGTTACACAGTTTCAGATTCCAATGGTAAGAGTGTTAACCTTACAGTAAATCACAGGGTATTTAAATTTACAGATTTCAACACTTTTAAGTTAATAAATTACCGTAATAATGGTTTGCTAAAAGTTCATACAGATGTAAACGTCACGTTTCATGTGATGCTCAACGCTGGAAGGTTTTCGATATATTTTATACGGAGATCCACACACACAGATGAGAAATAGGTGATAGAGGTCCTGCCTTTTCAGACGCAGCTGACTTTCGTTGAGGAGGAGAAAGGGGACAGACACAAGTATTTATTGCCAAGAAGAGACTGCAAGTTTCGACCCAAACATCGGTTTCCAATCATTAAAAGGGAAACTGCATAAAAGGATCCATTTCTGATGCATGACCCTCTGACAAGCAGCCCCTTCTACCATCAGGTACTTTCGGGTTGTTCAGAACTCCGTCTCGCAAAATTCTACAGCAGAACCTCCGTTACCTGCACACCAAATATCTGCATTCCCCATGATCTGCCCGAGTTTTCACAGGAGAAAAGCCTTGTTGTCCCCACTGCACAACCCTCTCGCCCCAATCTTCTGTCTGACACAAGGTAACTTCACAGCCCAAGGGCGGTTCATCCCAGTTTCTGTCACGTTATTCTTTATGCTGAGGGCGCGGCCGTACCCAAGACCAAGATTTGGGGAACCTTGATTGTCCGCCCGCCACTGTGCTGATAATGGAGGTTCGACTGTACCTTAAAAGACCAAATGGAGCTTGTCTGTCTCCTTAACGACAGCAGCCAAAGACATTGAACATCTTCTCACCCAAGGTCACAGGAGCAATGGTTGGCATTGGCACATACAATACTGCCAAAAAATAATTCCCTACTGGAGCCGAATTGGTCCCAATTCAGAAGCCTCCATATGAAATGTAGGGCCTCTTCGGGCTCATTGACCGAGGCTAGAATAATTGGAAAAGCTGTATAAAATGAACTGCACATCTGCCCTCAGTACTGTGTGGAAATTCTTGCACAATGTTTTCATGAAGATGGACAATCCTTGTTACTTTTTCTCCCCGTTCAAAAGCGGGTGGTATTGGATGGTCCGCCCGTTATATATATATATATATCTACAGTCAATGGAACTAAATACCAGGCGCTGCGTATAGCGGGCGAACGATCCAATATCGTCTGTTTTGCGCCACTGCCCGAGATGAATTTCTCGGCCAAAGTTTAAAAAAAAACCCAATAAAATATTTCAAACCCAAAACCAGTAAGAGGCTGAACCAACGCCCTGAACACCAGGGAGACGCCGAGGCTCGCCAGTAAAACAGAGAAACGCAGCATTTCTTTTTTTTTTGCAATGGTACAGCACCCTTTAACCATGGCATAATTACATCAAATACACCACACGCCATCCATCAACATACTTCAAATCTGGGGAACTTGATTGCATTCATAGTAATCGAACATCGGCAGTGCCTTGTGGCCGACACGTGGACACTTATCTTCAACAGTTTGTAACAGCTTTCTGTAAAAGAGCGTGTGTAGAAAAGTGATGACGTCCCTCTAAACAAGAGTATAAATCTAATCTGGAGGTGGGGAAGGGGTGGGTGGGGGGGGGGAATCTGATACTTAGGATTTAGCTGCAAAGTGTTACAAGTGAGATTAAAGAAATAGTGGTCATTTTGAATCGTTTTTCACGCGAGTCTGGTCCTACTGTACACAAATGGCCCGCTCATCTCAGGCCTTTGACGGAAGGAGTTGCCGTTTAGTCGGGTTCTGCTGACTGCCAGCTTTGCACAGCATCACACTGTAGTGTGGAGTCTGTGTGCATCCATCCCATTAGAGACTTCAAAAAACCCTTGCTGAAGAAAAGGCGGTAAACACTTCAGTACAGAAGCTCCTTGGGGAGACAGTCAAACGCAACCCTCTTAAGGCGAAGTCTTTCTGAACCAAATGTTGAGTGTAGGGGGAAAGAGAGGAGTCCTTGCTGGGACCTCCCTGAATAGAAATTCCAACATAGTCTTCGTTGTGACGGTTCTGAAGAACAAGAGGCACTTCCTCACGTTGAACTCTTGCGATCTCGAAAATCAGAGACTAACCTCTCTTGAGAGCCAATCAAAACTGAATAATGGTCATGTACTGCAACACTTCAGTAGAGGTAAGCACAGGTCTGGACTGAACTCCACCAATGCCTTGAGGAACCAATTATTGCTTGCAGACTTCACTCCCTTCTGGCCCTCCTGGAGAAGTTATCACAGCACAGAGATGGAAATATACAATGATCTTCACAAGCATCCAGTCAGCACTTAAATAATAAGCGCCAGCCTCCCCACAGGACCAGTAAACCATCAGCAATGTTGAATGCTTCCATCGTCCCTGGAGACCCAATCAGTACTCAGAAAGGAACAGACCAGGCCCTTAACAGATGAATGACGATGAGACTGAAATTTCGGCTTGATCTCCTTGGAGAACTGTTTGAAGCACCGATGCACGAGTTCACCCTTTGTTGTGTGTCGGACAGCTACCTGTTGTTTTGGAGCTCTTCTCTTAGCCATGTGGGCAGGGTCTGCCCCAGTTTATACAGGAGCTTCGAAAGCTCGATGTTGGCATCCCTATAGTATTCTCTCAAAAAAGCTCTCGACTGTGGAAGGAAAAAGAAAGCGCAATGACTGTTACCATCATAAAGACTTAGAAATGCAATTTAATAAAATATTCAAAGGAAGCCAGTACTGCATTGGCAGCACGGCACTGTGACTGCATCTCTCCCACAGCAACAACAGAACGGTCGATGAAAGCAATCCCAACCACTCGCGGAGGCTACTAGATCGTATGGCAGTTCAGCAAATAACGGACGAAGGAAACTCGTATCAGTTCCAACGGCAACAACAACTTGTATTTATACAGCGCCTTTAACGTAGTAAAACATCCCAAGGCGCTTCACAGGAGCGTTATACAACAGAATTTGACACCGAGCCACATAAGGAGAAATTAGGGCAGATGACCCAAAGCTTAGTCAAAGAGGTAGGTTTTAAGGAGGAAAGAGAGGCAGAGAGGTTTAGGGAGGGAATTCCAGAGCTTGGGGCCCAGGCAGCTGAAGGCACGGCCACCAATGGTTAGAACATAGAACATAGAACAGTACAGCGCAGTACAGGCCCTTCGGCACTCGATGTTGTGCCGAGCATTGTCCGAAACCAAGATCAAGCTATCCCACTCCCTATCATTCTGGTGTGCTCCATGTGCTTATCCAATAACCGCTTGAAAGTTCCTAAAGTGTCCGACTCCACTATCACAGCAGGCAGTCCATTCCACACCCCAACCACTCTCTGAGTAAAGAATCTACCTCGGACATCCCTTCTATATCTCCCCCCATGCACCTTATAGTTATGCCCCCTTGTAACAGCTACATCCACCCGAGGAAATAGTCTCTGAACATCCACTCTATCTATCCCCCTCATCATCTTATAAACCTCTATTAAGTCGCCTCTCATCCTCCTCCGCTCTAAAGAGAAAAGCCCTAGCTCCCTCAATCTTTCCTCATAAGACCTCCCCCCCAAACCAGGCAGCATCCTGGTAAATCTCCTTTGCACTCTTTCCAATGCTTCCACGTCCTTCCTATAGTGAGGTGACCAGAACTGCACACAATATTCCAAATGTGGTCTCACCAAGGTCCTGTACAGTTGCAGCATAACCTCACGGTTCTTAAATTCAAACCCCTTGTTAATAAACGCTAACACACTATAGGCCTTCTTTACTGCTCTATCCACTTGAGTGGCAACCTTCAGAGATCTGTGGATATGAACCCCCAGATCCCTCTGCTCCTCCACGTTCCTCAGAACCCTGCCGTTGACCCTGTAATCCTTGTTCAAATTTGCCCTACCAAAATGAATCACCTCGCACTTATCAGGGTTAAATTCCATCTGCCATTTTTCGGTCCAGCTCTGCATCCTATCAATGTCTCTTTGCAGCCTACAACAGCCCTCCACCTCATCCACTACTCCACCAATCTTGGTGTCATCAGCAAATTTACTGATCCACCCTTCAGTCCCCTCCTCCAAGTCATTGATAAAAATCACAAACAGCAGAGGACCCAGCACCGACCCCTGTGGCACACCGCTGGTAACTGGTCTCCAGTCTGAAAATTTTCCATCCACCACCACCCTCTGCCTTCTATGAGATAGCCAGTTACTTATCCAATCGGCCAAATTTCCCTCTATCCCACAACTCCTTACTTTCTTCATGAGCCGACCATGGGGAACCTTATCAAACGCCTTACTAAAATCCATGTATACGACATCAACTGCTCTACCTTCATCTACACACTTAGTTACCTCCTCAAAGAATTCAATCAAATTTGTTAGGCAAGACTTACCCTTCACGAATCCGTGTTGACTATCCCGGATTAAGTTGCATCTTTCCAAATGGTCATAAAACCTATCCCTCAGGACCTTTTCCATTATCTTACCAACCACCGAAGTAAGACTAACCGGCCTATAATTACCAGGGTCATTCCTATTTCCTTTCTTGAAGAGAGGAACAACATTCGCCACTCTCCAGTCCTCTGGCACCATCCCCGTGGACAGTGAGGACCCAAAGATCAAAGCCAGAGGCTCTGCAATCTCCTCCCTTGCCTCCCAAAGAATCCTAGGATATATCCCATCTGGCCCAGGGGACTTATCGACCCTCAGGTTCTTCAAAATTGCAAAAACATCTTCCCTCAGAACATCTACCACCTCCAGCCTATCCACCTTTATCACACTCTCATCCTCAAAAACATGGCCCCTCTCCTCGGTGAACACTGACGAAAAGTATTCATTCATCACCTCTCCTATCTCTTCTGACTCCATGCACAAGTTCCCACTACTGTCCTTGACCGGCCCTACCCTCACCCTGGTCATTCTTTTATTTCTCACATAAGAGTAAAAAGCCTTGGGGTTTTCCTTGATCCGACCCCTCCTAGCTCTCCTAAGCTCTTTTTTTTAGCGATTAAAATCAAGGATGCTCAAGAGGCCAGAATTAGAGGAGCGCAGATATCTCGGAGGGTTGGAGATTACAGCGATAGGGAGGGGCGAGGCCACGGAGGGATTTGAAAACAAGGATGAGAATTTTAAAATCGAGATGCTGCTTAACCAGCAATAGACAGCCTTGTGACTCCAACTCAATCCCCCTTCCCCCTACTGTCTTTAAGGCAGTAACACCGATTGGGGTACAGGTCCACAGGCACTGAAGGTACCTTGGCATCTTGCCCAAGCAGTCGTTCATTGTGTGTAAGCCTGGATGGTGTGGGTGTTGTTGAGCTAATTGGCACGGAGGGGGGGGGGGGGTGGGGGGTGTCACACCTAACACCACGGTGTCAGATCCCGATACTCGCACGTGCAATCTCCAGCAGGGGTCGCTGGATACGATCAGGAGCAGGAAGCCTGGCTTATTCCCTCTTGGTTCAGGGATGGCGGGGGCAATTGCTGGCTTCCCACTAGACAATCCAACTCAGCAGTTGTTCAAAGCAGATGTTCAAAGCTAGGACCGCCTGGTCTGTACAACACACAGTATCACACTCTGGTGAACCTAATCATTTTTAATTGCAAGTCGAATGTTCGTTCAACTTTCCTGATCACTGTGTTGTGGCGTTGAATTACAATGTTATTACGTCGACAAACGTGGCAGCCACTTTACGCGGTAAGACCCTGCGAGCAGAATTTTTTTTATTCGTTTATGGGATGTGGGCGTCACTGGCAAGGCCAGCATTTATTGCCCATCCCTAGTTGCCCTTGAGAAGGTGGTGGCGAGCTGCCTTCTTGAACCGCTGCAGTCTGTGTGGTGAAGGTACTCCCACAGTGCTGTTAGGGAGGGAGTTCCAAGATTTTGACCCAGCGACGATGAAGGAACGGCCGATATATTTCCAAGTCAGGATGGTGTGTGACTTGGAGGGGAACTTGGAGATGATGGTGATCTCATGCGCCTGCTGCCCTTGTCCTTCTAGGTGGAAGAGGTCGCGGGTTTGGGAGGTGCTGCCGAAGAAGCCTTGGCGAGTTGCTGCAGTGCATCTTGAAGATGGTACACACTGCAGCCACGGTGCGCCGGTGGTGGAGGGAGTGAATGTTTAAGGTGGTGGATGGGGTGCCAATCAAACGGGCTGCTTTGTCCTGGATGGAACCTGCCACTTATCAACCCAAGCCTGAACGTCGTCCAGGTCTTGTTGCATGCGGGCATGGACTGCTTCATTATCTGTGGAGTTGTGAATGGCACTGAACACTGTGCAGTCATCAGCGAACATCCCCATTTCTGACCTTATGTTGGAGGGAAGGTCATTGATGAAGCTGCTGAAGATGGTTGGGCCCAGGACACTGCGCTGAGGAACTCCTGCAGCGATGTCCTGGGGCTGTGATGATTGACCTTCAACCACCACAACCATCTTCCTTTGTGCTAGGTATGACTCCAGCCAGTGGAGCGTTTCTCCCCGATTCCCATTGACTTCAGTTTTACTAGGGCTCCTTGATGCCACACTCTGTCAAATGCTGCCTTGATGTCAAGGGCAGTCACTCTCACCTCACCTCTGGAATTCAGCTCCTTTGTCCATGTTTGGACCAAGGCTGTAATGAGGTCAGGAGCTGAGTGGTCTTGGCGGAACTCAAACTGGGCATCAGTGAGCAGGTTATTGGTGAGTAAGTGCCGCTTGATAGCACTGTCGATGACACCTTCCATCACTTTGCTGATGATTGAGAGTAGACTGATGGGGCGGTAATTGGCCGGGTTGGATTTGTCCTGCTTTTTGTGGACATGACATACCTGGGCAGTTTTCCACATTGTTGGATAGATGCCACAGTGTTGTAGCTGTACTGGAACAGCTTGGCTAGAGGCGCGGCTAGTTCAGGAGCACAAGTCTTCAGCACGATAGCCGGGATGTTGTTGGGGCCCATAGCCTTTGCTGTATCCAGTGCGCTCAGCCGTTTCTTGATATCACGTGGAGTGAATTGAATTGGCTGAAGACTGGCTTCTGTGATGGCCGGGAGTAGGCCGATATGGATCATCCACTCGACACTTCTGGCTGAAGTTGGTTGCAAACGCTTCAGCCTTGTCTTTTGCACTCACGTGCTGGGCTCCACCATCATTGAGGATGGGGATATTCTTGGAGCCTCCTCCTCCCTTTAGTTGTTTAATGGTCCACCACCATTCACGATTGGATGTGGCAGGACTGCAGAGCTTTGATCTGATCCGTTGATTGTGGGATCGCTTAGCCCTGTCTATAGCATGCTGCTTCCGCTGTTTAGCATGCATGTAGTCCTGTGTTGCAGCTTCCCCAGGTTGGCACCTCATTTTTAGGTATGTCTGGTGCTGCTCCTGGCATGCTCTTCTACACTCGTTGTTGAGCCAGGGTTGGTCCCCTGGCTTGGTGGTAATGGTAGAGTGAGGGATATGCCGGGCCATGAGGTTACAGATTGTGGTGGAATACAATTCTGCTGATGCTGATGGCCCACAGCGCCTCATGGATGCCCAGCTTTGAGCTGCTAGATCTGTTCTGAATTTATCCCATTTAGCACGGTGGTAGTGCCACACAACATGATGGAGGGTGTTCTCAGTGTGAAGATGGGACTTCGTCTCCACAATGACTGTGCGGTGGTCACTGCTGCCAATGCTATCATGGACAGATGCATCTGCGACAGGTAGATTGGTGAGGACGAGGTCAAGAAGATTCTGAGGCTCTCGCCCCAATGCCTCTTCACTGCATGCACTGTGTAATGAGAAAGGGCTAATCAATAATCTTGTGGTAAAGGGGCCTTTCGGGACAAGTGACCATAATATGATTGAATTTTACATTAAGTTTGAGAGTGATGTAGTCCAATCTGAAACTAAGGTCTTCAATCTAAACAGAGGAAACTACAAGGGTATGAGGGACAAGTTGGCCATGGTAGATTGGGAGACTACACTAAAAGGTATGAAGGTGGACATACAATGGCTAACATTCAAGGAAATAATGCATAATTTGCAACAAACATATATTCCTCTAGGGCATAAAAACCCAAAAGGAAAAGTGATCCAACCATGGCTAACAAAAGAAATTAAAGCTAGTATTAAGTCAAAGGAGGAAGCTTATAAAGTTGCCAGAAAAAGCGGTCAGCCTGAGGATTGGGATCTTTTTAGAAATCAGCAAAGGGGGACCAAGAAATTGATAAAGAAAGGAAAAGTGGAATATGAGCACAAACTAGCGAAAAATATAAAAATGGACTGTAAAAGCTTCTACAGGTATGTGAAAAGGAAAAGACTGGCGAAGGTAAATGTAGGTCCTTTACAGTCAGAGACAGGAGAATTTATAACGGGGAATGAGGAAATGGCAGAGAAATTAAATAAATACTTTGTTTCTGTCTTCACGGAGGAAGACACAAAAACCTCCCAGACATACGAGAAAACCAAGGGTGTGACGAGAATGAGGAACTTAAAGAAATTATTATTAGTAAAAAAACAGTACTAGCAAAATTAATGGGACTAAAAGTTGATAAATCCCAAGGAGCGGATGACCTACATCCTCGGGTTTTGAAAGAGGTGGCCATTGGAATAGTGGACGCATTGGTTGTCATCTTCCAAAATTCTATAGATTCTGGAACGGTTCCTGCAGATTGGAGGATAGCAAATGTAACCCTGCTATTTAAGAAAGGAGGGAGAGAGAAAACGGGGAACTACAGACCTGTTAGCCTCACATCAGTAGTTGGGAAAATGCTGGAATCTATTATAAAGGATGCAATAACTGGGCACTCAGAAACTAATAGTAAGATTGGGCAGAGTCAACATGGATTTATGAAAGGGAAATGCTGTTTGACAAACCTATTGGGAGTTCTTTGAGGATGTAACTAGTGGAGTAGACAAAGGGGAACCGGTAGATGTGGTGTATCTGGATTTTCAGAAGGCCTTCGATAAGGTCCCACACAAGAGGTTGGTGAACAAAATTAGGGCACATGGAATTGGGGGTAATATACTAGCATGGATTGAGAATTGGTTAACAGACAGAAAACAAAGAGTAGGGATAAACGGCTCTTTTTCAGGATGGCAGGCTGTGACGAGTGGGGTACTGCAAGGATCGGTGCTTGGGCCCCAGCTATTCACAATCTATCAATGATTTGGATGAGGGGACTAAATGTAACATTTCCGAATTTGCTGATGATACAAAGCTAGGTGGCAGTGTCAGTTGCGAAGAGGATGTGAAGAGGCTTCAAGGGGATCTCGACAGGCTCAGTGAGTGGGCGAGAACATGGCAGATGGAATATAATATGGATAAATGTGAAGTTATCCACTTTGGTAGAAAAAACAGAAAGGCAGAGTATTTCCTAAATGGTGAAAGATTGGGGAATGCAGATGCTCAAAGGGACCTGGGTGTCCTTGTACATGAGTCACTGAAAGTGAATGTGCAGGTGCAGCAAGCCATTAGGAAGGCAAATGGTATGCTGGCCTTCATTACAAGAGGATTTGAATACAGGAGTAAAGAAGTCTTACTCCAATTATATAGGGCCTTGTTGAGACCACACCTGGAGTAGTGTGTACAATTTTGGTCTCCTTACCTAAGGAAGGATATACTTGCCATAGAGGGAGTGCAACGAAGGTTCACGAGATTGATTCCTGGGATGGCGGGACTGTCGTATGAGAAAAGATTGAGTCAACTAGGCCTGTATTCTCTTGAATTCAGAAGAATGAGAGGGGATCTCATTGAAGCATACAAAATTATTACAAGGCTTGATAGGATGGATGCTGGGAGAATGTTTCCCTTGGCTGGGGAGTCTAGAACCAGGGGCCACAGCCTCAGGATAAAGGGTAGGCCATTCAAGACTGAGACGAGAAGAAATTTCTTCACACAGAGGGTGGTGAATCTTTGGAATTCTCTAACCCGGAGGGCTGTGGAGACTCAGTCATTGGGTATATTCAAAACAGAAGTCAATAGATTTCTGACTAGTAAGGGCATCAAAGGATATGGCGATAGGGCCGGTGAATGGAGTTGAGGCAGAAAATCAGCCATGATCTCATTGAATGGTGGAACAGGCTCGAAGGGCCGAATGGCCTACTCCTGCTCCTATTTCTTATGTTCTTTCCCTTGTTTTGGTTCACTCATCACCTGTTGCAGGCCCAGACTGGCAGTTATGTCCTTCAGGACTCGGCCAGCAGTGGTGCTACCGAGCCAGTCTTGGTGATGGACATTGATGTCCCCCACCCAGAGTACATTCTGTGCCCTTGCTACTCTCAGTGCTTCTTCCAAGTGGTGTTCAACATGGAGGAGTACTGATTCATCAGCTGAGGGAGGGCCATAGGTGGTAACCAGCACGACGTTTCCTTGCCCATGCTTGACCTGAAGCCATGAGACTTCATGGGGTCCAGAGTCAATGTTGAGGACTCCCAGGGCCACTCCCTCTCGACTGTATACCACTGTGCCACCACCCCTGGTGGGTCTGTCCTGCCGGTGGGACAAGACATACCCAGGGATGGTGATGGAGGAGTTTGGGACATTGGCTGAACTGTGTCAGGCTGTTGCTTGACTAGTCTGTGGGACAACTCTCCCAATTTTGACAGAAGTCCCCAAATGTTGGTGAGGAGGACTTTGCAGGGTCGACTGGGCTGGGTGTGCCGTTGCCGTGTCCGTAGCCAGTGCCGAGGTCGATGCCGGGTGGTCCGGCCGTCATTCTTATTATTTTGTTTCGTAGCGGTTAGTTACAACTGAGTGGCTTGCGAGGCCATTTCAGAGGGCAGTTAAGAGTCAACCACAACGCTATGGTTCTGGAGTCACATATAGGCCAGACCAGGGAAGGACGGCAGATTTCCTTCCCTAAAGGACATTAGTGAACCAGATGGGTTTTTACGACAATCCGATAGTTTCATGGTCACTATTACTGATACTAGCTTTTTAATCCAGATTTATTTAATTAACTGAATTTAAATTCCCCAGCTGCCGTGGTGGGATTTGAACTCACGTCTCTGGATCATTAGTCCAGGCCTCTGGATTACTAGCCCAGTGACATTCCCACTACGCTACCGTTCCCATATGAGATGAATAGTCAATGATCTGTTGGTAGAAGGAGGAATGCTGGCAAAAAAAACACTGGGTGAAGCCCCTGTTCTTTAAATACTGCCCTGGGGTCTTTATATCTGCCCGAGTCAGTACAACAGGATTAGATTAACATCTCATCTAAAGGAGATCACCTCTGACAGTGCAGCGCTCCCTCAGTACTGCGCTGTACTGTCAAACTAGATTTTGTGCTCAAGTCCTGGAGTAGGACTTGAACCCACGACCTCCTGACTCAGAGACAAGAGAGCTGCCAAGCTGACAATTAATGACTATAAATAAGCATGAAAGTCACAGCTGAATTGTTTGAGTGGCCATCATTTTGAATTCACAGACCCCTCTCACATAAGAACATAAGAATTAGGAGCAGGAGTCGGCCACACGGCCCCTCGAGCCTGCTCCGCCATTCAATAAGATCATGGCTGAGCTTCAACCTCATCTCCACTTTCCCGCCCGATTCCCATATCCCTTGATTCCCCTAGAGTCCAAAAATGTATCTATCTCAGCCTTGAATAAACTCAACAACTGAGCATCCAAAGCTCTCTGGGGCAGAGATTTCCAAAGATTCACAACCCTCTGAGTGAAGAAATTCCTCTTCATCTCAGTCCTAAATGGCCGACCCCTTATCCTGAGAGTATGACCCCTAGTTCTAGACTCTCCAACCAGGGGAAACAACCTCTCAGCATCTATCCCATTCAGAATCTTATATATTTCAATGTGATCACCTCTCATTCTTCTAAACTCAAAGGAATATAGGCCTAGTCTACTCAATCTCTCCTCATAGGGCAATCCCCTCATCCCAGGGATCAATCTAGTGAACCTTCGTTGCACCCGCTATAAGGCAAGTATATCCTTCCTCGGATAAGGAAACCAAAACTGTGCACAGTACTCCAGGTATGGGCTCACCAAAGCCCTGTACAATTGCAGCAAGAGCATGCGGAGAGAGTGAAGTCACAAAGTTAAGATTTCTGACTGCATAAAACGGTAAAGAAAGGATACATTTGATCACCAGAACTCAACTGAAGCTGCCTTGGCTGAATTCTCAGCACCACCAAAAATATTGTAGACCTGCTTGTCTGCACCTTTAATAGATAGAGCAAAGTCTTCCTGCCACACCACAAACACAGATCTAGAAAGAGCCTGCAGATTCATTCCTGGGGCCAATCACACAGCACTCGGGTTAGTGCTTTGAAAATTTTCATCTTTGTTTCAAATCCCTCTGTGGCCTCGCCGCTCCCTCTCTCTGTAATCTCCTCCAGGCCCACAAACCCCCAAGATATCTGCGCTCCTCTAATTCTGCCCTGATTATAATCGCTCAACCATTGGTGGCCGTGCCTTCTGTTGCCTGGGCCCTAAGCTCTGGAATTCCCTGCCTAAACCTCTCTGCCTCGCTACCTCTCTTTCCTCCTTTAAGACGCTCCTTAAAACCGACCTCTTTGACCAAGCTTTTGGTCACCTGCCCTAATTTCTCCTTATGTGGCTCGGTGTCAATTTTTTTGTCTTTTAATACTCCTGTGAAGCGCCTTGGGACGTTTTACTACGTTAAAGGCGCTATATAAATACAAGTAGTTGTTGTTTGATACAAGTCAGTACATTGGGAGCATGGAGTACGTACATCTGGGTCCATCTCTGGGTACTTGCGGCCTTTGCTCTTCCCCAGGCACTTGGCTTTATTGCCATCCAACAGCTGACACCAGAAACCTTTCTTCGGATCAAATCTGAAATTCAGAAAATAATGTGCGTCAATAACTGCCAACAGAAAGAACTTTTTTCTCTCCATTATTCATTCTCAGGAGATGGGCGTCGCTGGCAAGGCCGGCATTTGTTGCCAACCCCAGTTGCCCTGAGTGTCTTGCTAGGCCACTTCTGAGGATAGTCACGAGTCAACCACGTTTGGTGTGGGACTAGCGTCACATATAGGCCAGACCAGGTAAGGACGGCAGGTTTCCTTCCCTAAAGGGCATTAGTGAACCAGAGGGGATTTTGCGACAATCCAACAGCTTCATGGTCACTTTTACTGAGACCAGTTTACTTCCAGATTTCTTTTTAAACAAAACCCTAGGGTGGGATTTGAACTCGCGCTCTCTGGATCATTAGAGTCCAGTAACGTAACCACAACACTACTATACCAAAACCGTCTGCAGTATTTGGTCACTAGAACAAGTCTCGTTAAAGCATTTATCGAGTACATTATAAAACACAAGGCATTAGGCTGCTCCCTAGTCTGCGAGGACTGTTGTGAGGAAGGGCTGGATCCTCCTCTCCGCAGCGGAACGGGAACTCTGCCCGCCACCCTGACCCCAAACCATTTCCCCAAGTTGGGCGGTCTATTTAAGCAAGGCAGGTCCCAGTGGATCCCTGCCATTAAGCACGAGCTCGCTGCTTCCAGGACGCAAAATCCAGGCAGCGCTGCAGTGGGACCATTCCGACACCACCAGAAGAGTGATTGAAGCCGCGATTTAAAGGCGGCGGAAGATTCCTCGGTTTATTTTTAGGCCTCAGCCGAGACTGAGGCCTAAAAAAAGGTAAGGCACTGGGGCTGAAATAGAGGGAGGGGGGGGCCCCAGCCTCTACTAAGCCCTCTCCCTCCACCTCACGGACTGCAGCGGTTCAAGGAGGCGGCTCACCACCACCTTCTCGAGGGCAATTAGGGATGGGCACTAAATGTCGGCTTTGCCAGCGACACCCACGTCCAGTGAATGAATTAAAAAAAAGAGGATTTTGGGACTTTATTACCACTATCTTGGTCCTACCACCGTAGTTAATGGGGATTCTGTCGCACTTTTGGCGAAGTCACGCTGGCAGAGTGGGAGCAGCTCCGAGGCGATTCCCAGCCAGTGTGATTGTTATCTGCGCTCCTCCAATTCTGGCCTCTTGCGCATCCCCCGATTTCCATCGCTCCACCATTGGCGGCCGTGCCTTCAGCTGCCTGGGCCCTAAGCTCTGGAATTCCCTCCCTAAACCTCTCCGCCTCTCTCTCCTCCTTTAAGACGCTCCTTAAAACCGACCTCTTTGACCAAGCTTTTGGTCACCTGTCCTAATATCTCATTATGGGGTTCGGTCTCAAATTTAGTTTGATAACGCTCCTGTGAAGCGCCTTGAGACATTTTACAATGGTAAAGGTGCTATATAAATACAATTTGTTGTTAACAGTTACAGATACTACAGCATTGGAACGGGAGCTTGAAAATGTTTTTCTCAAATCAGGCACTTATTTCCGCTGAATCGCTCTGTGAAAATGTGACCTATTTCTACACAGCTCTTCCTGAAAGATACAGATTCCTGTGATCTAACCTTGGTAATAGTTTCATTGCCTCTCTAGGTTCAACTGCAATGACTGCGTTCGTGGAGAACATGAAGACCGAGCAAAAGGGGGAGGCATTGGACAGAATACATTTGATCACGATTATGTGAGAACTGCTTCATAATCAATCACGGCTCGCACTTACACAGGGCCTTCAACGTAGCAAAATGTCTCAAGGTGTTTCACAAGGTGAATGCGCGGGAGGACAGAAAAGGGTTAGGAGAGGTGGCATGGCAGAAGGGTTTAGGGCGAGGGTTGCGGGTGGGTAAGGGGAGTCACAGCTAAAGGCTCCCCACTGATGGAACTACAAACTGGAAAATGTCCCAGGTTAGTGCGTTTACTAGACCTGCATTGCAGCCCGATGCACCACAAAGCACGTTGGAAGGTCTGAAATGTTTAACTGTGAAATGCCCTGCAGATATCTTGTCCGACACCCAGGCTGTTACCAAGTACGTAGAATTACGTAGAATGTGCAGCACAGAACCAGGCCATTCAGCCCAACTGGTCCGTGCCGGTGTTTATGCTCCACACGAGCCTCCTCCCACCCCTCTTCATCTCACCCCATCAACAGATCCTTCTAAAAACAATTCATCCAATCAGTTTTGAGCTGGATTTGAACTGGGTCCCAGAGGTGAAAGGGCAGTCTCTAATCTTTTTATTTTTATTTTTTCTCCCCCTTGTATCCGCAGCTTGTAATATTGTGGAAATGTTATTTTTATTCGTTCATGGGATGTGGGCGTCGCTGGCAAGGCCAGCATTTGTTGCCCTTGAGAAGGTGGTGGCGAGCCGCACACTCAAATCACTGCAGTCCGTGTGGTGATACTGCTTTGTGGCTGTTTGGTAAACTGAGTGGCTTGCTGGGCCATTTCAGAGGGCACTTAAGAGTTAACTCGAGTCACATATAGGCCAGGCTTTCTCAAGAGGTGAGATCTACGAGGCTTCCCAAACAACAGAAGACCTCGTGGTGGTGGAGCTGCAAGGCCATCTGGCCATCGATCCTCACACAATCGGTTCAACAGGGACTGGGCCACTTTGCACAAACTGAATGATCAGGATGAACACAGTTAGAATCTTCAGGGAAAGAAGTCTCAATTCCTTTCATTTGACCCTGCTCAGTGGAATGGAAGGAATGGGGGCGGGGGAGGATACGGTTCGACACTTCACACGGATTCACAGCACATGGATGAGCCGTTTCTTAAGTTACCAAAGCAGGAAATGAGTTCGACAACAGTCCGGGGTAAAGAGGCACCTGGGATCTAACCTGACAGCAGTGATGCACACCAGTATAGAAGAACCTATCCTCTGAAAGATTAGAACAAAGGAAACTCAACGGGGTCAAGTGAGAGCAACAAGAGTAATAATAAATCAGGCACAACGTGCTATGGCCCGCCCCTCTGCAAAAGTAAAACAAAGGCCCAGCGAGGGCCGTCTCCTCATTCCAGAGCACGGGTTTCCCCCTCACTGCGTGTACGCAGCCCCCAGACACAATGCTGCAGCGACAAACGCAAGCAACCCTGTAAATCATTGGACATGACACCCAAACAGATTCACCTCATTGACCAGTGGTTCAACCAGAACAACCTGGACCGTTAGATTAATTTGAACAGGAACCACCACAGTCTCAGGCCTGTTAAAGCAGCAACTTCCAGAGGCAGTGGCAGCAACCTCCAGAGGCAGTGGCAGCCTACAAACAGGAAAGAACTATATTTAATAGTATGCCATTAGGTGGGTAATATACTGGACTGCTAATACAATAGGGGGCTCCTAATGTGTTGAAGCGCATCAGGCACCCAGGCCTGGGAAGATTGGGCCCGGAGTGCGGAGGTCCACCATGCACCGGAGACAACCCAATGCAGGCAGTGAATGCAAAGGGAGCGAGGAGCCTGTGAACAAGCTGTGCAATATTCAGCTCCTGTGGTAAATAAGTGGATTTGAACCTAGAATCGGAGAGGTGGAAGGTCTGTGTTGAACCCACTGCACCACTCAGTTCCATCCTTTCCTCCACCACATTGGCTCGCAGTTGGTCACCGACAAGTCTCAGCCGCTTGGAGCTGGGTGGTTGAACAAAGTGCGTCGTGCTGGTGGAGAAACCAACATGGTAAGCTGACCCCAGTACAGGCACCTCTCCCGTTCGTCCACTGACTGTGGGCGCAGAATGTCCCAGCACCACACCCTGAACCCACCTTCCCCCCCCCAACCAACTAACAAAAAGGCACTGTTCCCTGATGGGAAATCAAATGGAGAAATTGCCATGAGTTATTGAGGGCCATGTTTACTTTCAGTTGAAAAGAGTTAAAATGCGACTCACATCAGCAACTTGTGGTAATTAACAATGTTTCGAAGTCCAAGGAATTTCTGCACCTTTTCCATCGTTGCTGCCGGCTCCGTTCGGAGAAGCTGCCCATCCAGAACAAGAATCTGAGAGGAGACAATGAGCAGTGTGTGACTGGAGGGGGCCATCGCAAGACTGGGTGGCACTGTCAGAGGATGCAAGATCTGTTGGCAGTGCAGAGTGGTGCAAGGTGCCACTCTGATATTCCTGCCGGGCTGGACACTCCAGCGACGCCACGAATGGTGTGGGCACATGACCCTGATCCCAGGGGTTTTTTTTGGGGTGGGGGGGGGGGGGGGAAGGTCAGGTGAGTGGCAGGCTGGCGGATGGAAGTCCAATCCCAACGTACTTCCAGCGGTGGAGCAGGGCCCCAAGAATCTTGGCCTCTCGTATTTTTTTGTGAAAGAGACACGGAAGTCAGGGGAGTGAAATTGTTACCCAACATATCTGGGTTCTGCAACGTCAGTAACCTGAGGACATCAGGGGCACTAACACGGCTGCGTTTTTTAAACTCATTCGTGGGATGTGGATGTCAGCCAGCAATGCTGGCATTTATTGCCCTCGAGAAGGTGGTGGTGAGCCGCCTTCTTGAATAGTTATTTCAGACCATTTCAGAGGGCAGTTAAGAGTCAACCACATTGCTGTGGGTCTGGAGTCACATATAGGCCAGACCGGGTAAGGACGGCAGATTTCCTTCCCTAAAGGGCATTAGTGAACCAGATGGGTTTTTACGGCAATCCAGGAGTTTCATTTTTACCATTACCGATACTAGCTTTCTTTCATTCCAGATTTATTTAATTAAATTTAAATTCTCCAGCAGTTGTGGTGGGATTTGAACTCATGTCTCTGGATCATTATTCCAGGATCTCTGGATTACTAGTCCAGTAACATAACCACTATGCTACCGTACCCGTACAATTTAGATTTAGGTAACTGACACCAAAAAAAAACCAACATACGTTTCACTCAGATTGCTCAATTGAACTGAGGAAGTTTCTTTGAAAAACAAGGATATGTAAGATGGTATTTCTGACACAAAAAGTTTGGTAGTAACAGCTCGTTACCTAGTGCATTCAAGACTGAGATCGATAGATTTTTGGATACTAAGAGAATGAAGGGATGTGGGGATCGGGCAGGAAGGTGGAGTTGAGGTAGAAGATCAGCCGTGATCTTCTTGAATGGCGGCGCAGGTTCGAGGGCCGTATGGCCGACTCCTGCTCCTATTTCTTATGCCTAAGGGTATCTCGTTAAAAGGTGGAAAATGAGAGGTTACAGAAGTTAAAATTGTACAGCTGTACCAGTCAGATACAGGGAGATGAACAAGTTTCCCTGAGTTCAAGGGGACTGAGATTTAAGCCCAGACACAGCTAACAGTGCATCAGATGGATTTACCCAGGAGCAGAGGATCCAAGAGAAATGGACATCATCGGAAGGGTAACATTGTCCTCTCAGGGAAGGCGGGGCAACCAGTACATCTGCACATGCCCATAAGGACGAGGCTGTGTAAGTTCTGGAAACATTGTTAACTACAAGCACGTGGACTTTAATCTATTCACTGGACTTTCTGCTGTCAGCTGTCTAACGGGTCTAATCCTAAAGTATTCTCACCAATTTATATTCATCTCGGACACTGCTCTCAACGGTAAATTTATAATCATTCAAGGTAGATGTTGAATTACTGTGGCAGAGGTCAACTGCCTTTCTAGTAATCAAACTGCGTCGTCAATGTTCGGGTCATTGAGGTTAATAAACAATTGTCCGTTCATGACTTTATTGTCTGCTTTTTTGAAGATTTGTCGAGAAAGGGCTAATTCATTCACTCAGTAGCTTGTGTGTACGCCAAAGGGAGGTTCGTCGAGCGAACGCTAATATAATCCGAGCTGGCTGATGTAAGACAGTTCCGCAGGCCGTATTTATGGCACCACGAACTGCTAGGCATAGACTGGAGTGTTAAACCCAGACGGTTCTGTGATGAAGAGTTAAAATGAGGGGTTAAGGATTCGCTGGTGGCCTTGATAAATATTCCTGTCAGGTTTACCGATCCCAGTGCTCTTACAGCTTGTTCTTTGAACCTAATCCAATTTTTATGAGCCATACCTTCACTGCACATTACAACCTCCCTTGACTAAAATACATTTTCTACAGTAACTTTGTAATCAAATTCATTGACAAGTTGAGAAGGCTGTTAAAAAAGCATAAGGGATCCTTGGCTTTAAAAGCAAGGAAGTTATGCAAAACCTTTATAAATCACTGGTTAGGCCTCGGCTGGAGTCTTGTGGTCAATTCTGGGCACCGCACTTTAGGAAGGATGTCAAGGCCTTAGAGAGGGTGCAGAGGAGATTTACTAGAATGGTACCGGTGATGAGGGACTTCAGTTATGTGGAGAAGCTGGGGCTGTTCTCCTTAGAGCAGAGAAGGTTAAGAGGAAATTTGAGAGGTGTTCAAAAATTATGAAGGGTTTTGACAGAGTAAATGAGAGAAACTGTTTCCACTGGTGGGAGGGTCGGTAACCAGAGGACACAGGTTTAAGGTGATTGGCAAAAGAACCAGAGGCGAGATGAGGATAAAAAAATAATGTGTGCAGCGAGTTGTTGTGATCTGGAATGCTATGCCTACAGGGCGGTGGAAGCAGATTCAATAGTAACTTTCAAATGTGAGAAGTCGCACAACACCAGGTTATAGTCCAACAGCTTTATTTGAAATCACAAGCTTTCGGAGCGCTGCTCCTTCGTCAGGTGAAGTCAAAAGGGAATTGGATAAATACTTGAAGGGAAAAAATGACAGGGCTATAGGCAACGAGCAGGGGAGTGGGACTAATTGGAGAGCTCGTTCAAAGAGCCGGCACAGGCACGATGAGCTGAATGGCCTCTTTCTGTGCTGCATCATTCTATGGTTCTGTACCCCTTAATAACATCAGCTGCAAGGTGAAAAATCCCCCTATTCATGAGCACTCTCCACCATTAAAACATCAAAAGGGAGTTTCGCGTTTTGGGGTTTTTAAGCTAGAGACTCCTCAGGTTCGTCACTGGCCACTCTCGACAGCGGACCTCGAGTCTCCTACGATCCAGAACGTGCCTTCTCCTGCCCGATATCGAGGTAAATGACAGCGAGACATGGGGATTGCAACAGAGAATCCTTCCTCTGTGCAGCAGCTGCTGGAACGTGTCAGGTCCGCCCACGTCACTCTCCTCTCTTCAACAATCGGACTGAATATACATCAGGCACAACACCCTGCTAATTTACAGAAAACAGGTAAACGGACAGGACACAGCAGAAAACAGTGAATCACACGCTTCACTATCCTCTTCATACCTGAGAAGTCGCACAACACCAGGTAATAGTCCAACAGTTTTATTTGAAATCACAAGCTTTCGGAGCGCTGCTCCTTCGTCAGGTGAAGTGAAGAGATGCATATAGGCACTAGAAAGATTAACTGTAATCATCTGGCAGTGTTCTCTGACTATATATGCTGTCATGATGCGGAGATGCTGGTGTTGGACTGGGGTGGACAACGTATGGACGAGCACCGCGCAACAATCGCCAGGCAGGATTGTTACCTCCCAGTCGGGGAACACTTCAGCAGTCAAGGACATTCAGCCTCGGATCTGCGGGTAAGCGTTCTTCAAGGCGACCTTAGGAACACACGACAACGCAAAATCATCGAGCAGAAACTGATAGCCAAGTTCCGCACTCATGAAGACGGTCTCAACCGGGATCTTGGGTTTATGTCACGATACATGACGTGATCCGGACTCGAGTCGTCGTTGGCTTGTTCACAGATGTGATTCCCAGTAAAAAAGTAAAAATTTTAAAGCTTATCGTTTTACATACAGATGGCAGCTTTTGACACGTTAGACCCCCTGCGACTCCACCTCATTGTCTCAGTTGTATCTTGCTATGTCTTTGATGTGGTACCTTCCTGGCTGACCTGATTAACTTTATCACACCTCGGCAGATAAACAGTCAGGATGATTTAATTTAGTTGTCTGCAATTGTAAGGTACACATGCATTGTTCTCTATCTATATATGCTTTGGCGATTCTGTATCTCTTTACTTCACCCGACGAAGGAGTAGTAACTCCGAAAGCTTGTGATTTCAAATAAAACTGTTGGACTATAACCTGGTGTTGTTCGACCTCTCAATTTTATATATGCTGTGCCTATATGCATCTCTTCACTTCACCTGACGAAGGAGCAGCGCTCCGAAAGCTTGTGATTTCAAATAAAACTGTTGGACTATAACCTGGTGTTGTGCGACTTCTCACATTTGTCCTCCCCAGTCCAACACCGGCATCTCCACATCATGGGTACTATTCATACCTAACATGTCTTCCTATACAGTGGCGTTAAAACTGAAGGCCACCTCTTATACTGTGAAACACTGGGGAAATCTCGGAAGCTATTGCCCTTGGTCCCCGCCACAGACTCCGTATCCTTGCCAGGGACTCCGACTGGCCCCTACTCTCCGGCCTGGCGTGCTACTGTCCTTTCCTCTCGGGCCTGGCCCCTACTCTCGGGCCTGGCCACTATCTCACGTCGCGTTTGCCCACTGCCCCCAAATCACAATGGAGAGAACTTGCCTGGTTGGCATGGTAGTGGTTAAGCCAGCGCTCGATGTGCATTGCGTACCAGCCTGGAATCAGGCACCGATTCTGGAGAGCTCTCAGCTTCGGTATCATGTCCACTCTGGCAGTGATCACCTCGTAGAAACTATACTTCAGGGCCATGGGGTCATCGTGGGCTCGCTGATGCTGGGAATGACACGAGAAACAAATAGTTATTTCCAAATAAGAGAAAAAAAAAACCCTCTGTCCTTATTTAGGTTGTACGTAATAACATGCTGGGTGCAGGATATTGTGAGAAGACATTCAATAAAACATATTTTCCTCTCTCATTCCATTTGCTGAAGGTCTCGGTTCCACAGCCACCAGTAGCAGCGTGGTGCCTCGCCCATAGTTGAAGTGTGAGCCTGGACATGGAGCGTTGGAAAACCATTCACTGCGGAGAACATCACAACTAAGCGCTCTCATCCAACGTCTCCCCGCCAAGCGCGCGCACACACCCTCTTCGGAAGAGGACACACTGCCGCACCACTGCGGCTCTTTTCAATGGCCACCCTGCCAATCGAAGCCGTTTGTACCGAATTGTGGCCCGTGTTTTGCTGTGAGCCCACACTCACTGCCGGCTGGCTCACACTCATTGCAAGTCCGACCCTCATAGGCGGCAGGCAGAAGCGACTTTGCCCTCATCACATCGGGGTAGATCTGAACCCAGATGGCAAAAGCAGTGTGTAGCCTACCACTCGGAAACGGGCCATTGGTGCCAACCAGTCAGTGTCGGCGTTTACCCTCCATGCGACCAAATCGTCCCGATCACATCTAACCTCCCTGTTCCCATCTGCCCTTTGCCTTCACCCGCCTATCCAATCTCGTCTTGAATGTTGGCACTGCTCCTGCCTCAACCACTAGCCAATGTGTGACACTTATAAAACTCCTGACTGCACATTTGAAGTATAAACACCGGCCGCTAAATCCACTTCTACTTTATTTGATCTTTTAATATTTTTTTTTGAGGTGCGTCCGGTCGAAGAGGTAAGCCAGTCCGCACCTGGTACCAGGAGTAGGCCCGGTCCGTGGGGCTGATCAGGATGGTGATGATTTTCGCCTTCGGCAGCAGGGCCGCTGCCCGCTTCGGGGTCACCTCGGAATCAAAGTAATTCGCACTCTTCTCGAAGAAAAAATCCGAGCTGGTGTTAGAAGGAACAGGAAAGAAATCCATATACCTGTCATGGAGGAGAAAGATGGTCGTCAGTGGCGTTGGGAAAGTGGAGGCCTGCTCGATGGGTGAAGTGACTTACTCAATAACCCAAAGAGCACTGTGTTTTCCCCCCTTCCCTCCAATTCTCTCTCTCTTATCCTCTCCTGATGGCGCTGAATCACACCGGGGTCGCAGATCTCGCAGCCCTCCTGAAACATCCCACCGATCATTTCTCACGCATGCTCCTAGACAGTAAGGCTGTGCCCAACGTGCCCTCGCCAACCTGCGAGTTTCCCGGCCATTGAGATGAATAATGAATCGCAGCCGGACAGAGCATCAGCTGAAAACTCCAGCCTGAGTGTTCACGGTGCATCAAACCCACCCCTTTCTGACTGATCTCAACCTCGGCTACCTGTATTCGCCTCATATTCTTCAAACCCTCGCTCGCCTAAAGCACATCCAACTGCCTCTTAACTCGTGTCCCCTGGTGTTTGAGGGAAAACAAATGATCTGAAGAAGGGCCTCTACCCAAATCAAATATATAGGGTTTTGGTGAGACCACATCTGGAGTACTGTGCACAGTTTCGGTCTCCTTACCTGAGGAAGGATATACTTGCCTTAGAGGTGGTGCAACGAAGGTTCACTAGATTGATTCCTGGGATGAGAGGGCTGTCCTATGAGGAGAAATTGAGTAGAATGGGCCTATACTCTCTGGAGTTTAGAAGAATGAGAGGTGATCTCATTGAAACATATAAGATTCTGAGGGGGATTGACAGGGTAGATGCTGAGAGATTGTTTCCCCCCTGGCTGGAGTCTAGAACCAGGGGTCATAGTCTCAGGATAAGGGGTCGGCCATTTAGGACTGAGATGAGGAGGAATTTCTTCACTCGGAGGGTTGTGAATCTTTGGAATTCTCTGCCCCAGAGGGCTGTGGATGCTCAGTCATTGAGTATATTCAAGGCTGAGATCGATAGATTTTTGGACAGTAGGGGAATCAAGGGATATGGGGATCAGGCGGGAAAGAGGAGTTGAGGTGGAAGATCAGCCATGGTTTTACTGAATGGCAGAGCAGGCTTGAGGGGCGAATGGCCTACTCCTGCCCTATTTCTTAGGTTCTTATGTAAAACGTTAACTAATCTTTTCTTTTTGCAGACATTGATGGATCCGCTGTACATTTGCAGCATTAAGGAAAAGGGGAATGTAGAGAGTCAGGAATGTTGTCTCCAGACTGATTGATTTGGCAGCTTGGACACCATTGGCCAAAAGCCGCCATTGTCTGGTTCATCAGTGCAACACACAATGATTTCCAGCAGTCACACGGATTATACCTCGTTGCTTTTAGACCAAGGCAGGTCGCAGTCTAGGCCAGAAATCACTGCACAGGAACAGGAGCGGGGCATTTGGCCCTTCAAGCTTGTTCTGCCATTTTATTAGCCATTGCACGCAGCTCTGAATCTTTACTTGTAATTCCATGCCCTTTCCCTACATTCCTTAATCCCCCTTACACACAGCGTCAGCCGTGGCTCAGTGGGCAGCACCCTCGCCTCTGAGTCAGAAGGTCGTGGGTTCAAGTCCCACTCCAGAGACTTGAGCATAAAAATCTAGGTTGACACTCCCAGTGCAGTACTGAGGGAGTGCCGCACTGTCGGAGGTGCCGTCTTTCGGATGAGATGTTAAACCGAGGTCCCGTCTGCCCTCTCAGGTGGACATAAAAGATCCCACGGCCACTATTGGAAGAAGAGCAGGGGAGTTCTCCCCGGTGTCCTGGGCCAATATTTATCCCTCAATCAACATCACTAAAACAGATTGTCTGGTCATTATCACATTGCTGTTTGTGGGAGCTTGCTGTGCGCAAATTGGCTGCCGCGTTTCCTACATTCCAACAGTGACCACACTTCAAAAGTACTTCATTGGCTGTTAAGCGCTTTGAGACGTCCGGTGGTCGTGAAAGGCGCTGGAGAAATGCAAGTACAGATTTGTCTCCCTTTTAAACACCTCCGCCTTTATAGCCTTCAGGGCAGCGTTCTCTGCAGTCTCTCAACCATTTGTGTGAAGAAGTGTTTCTGGATTTGCTTTTAATTGGCTCAGCTTAAATTCGAAGAAAGTATTCCAAACTACACAACCCCTTGCATTCCGCTGATTAGTTGAGTTTTGTAACCAAGGACAAGGCTATACTTCCCCCAATAATTTAACTGATAAAGTAGATGGGAGTGTAAGGTGTGTCCCTGCCGTGGGCGAGCGCACGGTGCAGGCAGTTCCCTTCGCCGCCTTACCAGTCAATGCCCTTATGGTAGTTCGGTCCGTTGAAGAACTGCAGCTCCTCAAAGGTGTCTGGGTTTGGAGAATTGCTGGTGACATCTGGATGCATAGTGAGGAAAAGAAAGAGAGCCGTGGTACCTGGTAAGAAAGGATCGCCGTTAATCTTCGGTTACTTTATGGTGTAGCTTTATGTAAACGTGTAACTAAATGTGGGTGGCTGTAATTCAAAGCAGGATTCCCGTGTCTTCCCAACGACTCTCCTTACAGTCCCTGATCCAAAAAAAATATTCGAGTGTGTGAAGTCCAACAGCTCACTCCCCGAATATTCACATTTTCAGTTAACTAAACGTTGCCAGTTTACTGTCTACCTCCGCCTAAAGACCGAGGGCCCACACCCGAAACTCTAACCCCTCTGCTCTCTCCACACATGCTCCCTGACCTCCTGCGTGTTTCCAGCATTTCCCGGTTTTGTTTCACATTACCAGCATCTGCAGTTTCTTGCTGTTTTTGTTTTATTTCTTGAATTCACGGCCACTTCTCTTCCGGGAATGCCCACCTGAAAGAAGTTCTGCTCCTCCTTTTTGGTGCGATTTCCCTTTGTCTCTTTTACCCCTTCATTGTGATCCCTTTCCCTTTGTTTTTGCTTAGCTTTGATGAAGGGACCACACACCCGAAACGTTAACTCTGTTTCTCGCTCCACGGATGCACCCTGACCTGCTGAGTGTTTCCAACATTTTCTGTTTTTGTTTCAAATTTCCAGCATCCACAGTATTTTGCTTCCTGCTCACATTACAAGTCCGATTGGAGCAAGCCCTTGGCTTGGGGGGTTGGAGTCCCACCTCCGAGTCAGAAGGGTTGGGTTCAAGCTGTCCAGTGGGGGTACTTGAGTCCGACGGATGTGCCCCCCGTCGCAACCCACCCTCATCATAAAGGGTAGGAGGGGCTCTTCAGCCTTGGTCACGGGTCCACCTGGGAGAGGGTCCTCCGAAGGTAGAAACCGTGAGGAGGGGCATCGGGAAACCGTCTCAGCTACTCTTCCCGAGCGAGTGGCTCAAACACCTCGTGTGCGGGACTTGAGTTGGCAGCTGCCCTGGGGCAGAACACAACGGGAGGACTGACAGAGCCGACTGTTTGCACGTCAGCAGTTTCACTTAACAAGCCATTTTCATAACCGTGAAATACCTTGTGCTTTTTTTTTTAAAGATTCTGTTAGAGGGGGGAATTTTAACCCCCAGGACGGGCGAGGGGGGAGGCGGGCGGGGGGTTCAAAATTTAAAAAATGGGAAACCCACCTCCACTTGTGATTTCAACGGAGGGGGGTTCGGGCGACTGACCTGCTCTCCGGAGGCGGGTTCATCGTTAACATATTTTAATGAGGCTGTGTGCCTACGATTTGATTTCTGTTCCAGATTTAACGTTGACCGGACAGGATTCCCGGGCCTCGGGGAACCCGACAGCTGAAGGGAGGCGAGAATGGCTGCGTGGAAGAGGTAAGTGCCTTTCCGGCTCTGCTTGTGGGCCAGATAGAGCGAGAGTGCTTCCCCCCGCCCCCTCAAGCTTACCTGCTTCCATCTCCACATTCGGACCTCCCCTGCTCCCCCCCCACCCCAACCCCCCGTTTCCGACTCCCCTCCCCGATGTCCGAACCCTGGCTGCGGCCTGGTGCCGTAGGCCTACCCGCCCGCCCAACAGCCAGCCAGCTTCTCAATCTGGCTGGCTGCAGTCAGGAAATGGATTCAAATAAAATGTAAAAGGTGTCCTGACGTTAAATTTGGCAGGAACTCTGGGAAACCCGTCCTCCCGGCTGTTAAACCTCCCCCACTCACCCCACCGCCCCCAA
Source organism: Squalus acanthias (assembly GCA_030390025.1). NCBI lineage: Eukaryota > Metazoa > Chordata > Chondrichthyes > Squaliformes > Squalidae > Squalus > Squalus acanthias. The sequence goes on along the minus strand of CM059427.1, from coordinate 200,872,262 downwards.
CATCATCGGGGCAGACTGTCGAGAGAGCTACTCATGGCTTAGTGAGTATACGCACTGTCCAGCCTGGTGCTGAACCAAATAGATCAGAACGTTCTTAGGATCCTTTCCAGGTATGTGTTGACGCAATTAATTTGAAGCAGGACAGAAGTGGGAGAGCTACAATTGGCCTCTGCACCCAGGGCAAGACAGGAGAAAGGTCAGCCAGGTTCCACTCCTGATCACTACCCAGTAACCCAGGCTATAAAGCACGTGCGTGGTTGTTGGGTGAGTTGTCGGGTAATGCCCTCCATTAGCCAATGATTCACCTGGACTCGAACATGAGGAATGACCACTTGGACAAGGTTCTACAGGGAGCTGTGGCTCAGTAAGAGTCAGTGCCTTCAAGAGAGGGGGAGTAGGGGAGAAAATTGATGGCAAAAACTGAGCTAGCAAGAATAACACTGCAAACTGGTCTTTGGTGTAAGCATTTTCACCTTCCCACTGCACTAACTGCCCCACACTATGAACAGAGAGTTCAATCAGCAAGAGAGGAAATTCCAGAAGTAAGAAGCCTTCGGGTATTATTCTTGCAAATAAATGAACCTGATAACAGAGTATATTAATCAACAGTTCAGAGTGTAATGCAAGTGCTCTTGACCGTAGGTTTTTACTGTATACTTTTATTTAACTTATTGCACTACCCCATCATTCCTGCAAATGCACATGTCAAGGGATATGGAGATCAGGCGGGAAAGTGGAGTTGAGGCCAAGATCAAATCAGCCATGATCTTATTGAATGGCGGTGCAGGCTCGAGGGGCCGAATGGCCGACTCCTGCTCCTATTTCTTATGTTTTTATTTAAATACCTTCTCCTCAAATGTATTTAAACGTCCTGCTGAGACCTGGAGATCTCTCAGGAGCGGAGGCACCATGCAACAAGGGAATAGGGACTGACAATAACTCCACATCCCTTTGTTCTGGAATGACTCGTATTCTGACTGATTGCTGAGTAGCTAGCAGACAATCAATGACACCGGACATACAGCACAGAAACAGGCCATTCGGCCCAACCAGTCCATGCCGGCGTTTATGCTCCTCTCGAGCCTCCTCCTGTTTTTCCTCATCTAACTCTATCAGCATAACCCTCTATTCCCTCTCCTTCATGTGCTTATCTAGCCTAAATGCATCTATACTATTCGCCTCAACCACTCCCTGTGGTAGCGAGTTCCACATTCTCACCACTCTCTGGGTAAAGAAGTTTCTCCTGAATTCCCTATTTGATTTCTTGGTGACTATCTTATATTGACGGTCTCTAGTTTTGCTTTTCTCCACAAGTGGCAACACTCTCTCCGTGTCTACTCTATCAAACCTGTCATAATTTTAAAGACCTCTATTAGGTCACCCCTCAGCCTTCTATTTCCAGCCTGTTCATCCTTTCCTGACAGGTGATCCAGGTACGCTAACCTTGTTCACACGCTGATGTTGAAGGGGTAAATGTTTGTTTTCGCTGCCTGGTGGAGCGGATCACCCGCCCGTTGCAGAACTCAACAGATTTCCATTCCATTTGACCGCAGTGCAATAGAAATAGGGCGGGTTCTCGAAGGAGCGAGCAAACCACTCGCCCAGGTGGTGCAACCGAAAATTTACCCCATTGCGATTGAAAAAGGGAACACCTCCTCAGGTCCTCAGGGACATCCCAGAGCGCTTCACATCCAATGACTTTAGGTCTCTGTTGCTATGTAGGTAAATGAGGGATTGTGGGGGTCCCACAAACCGCAAAGGAGATGAATTACCAGTTAATCTTGTTCTGATGGTGTGTAAGGGAGGAATATTGGGACAGGACACTGGGAGAACTCCTTGCTCTTCTTTGAGCAGTGCCGCGAGATCTTTTACGTCACCTCGAACCTCCGGAACAGGGAATGGGGCCTCAATTTATCATTTTATCCCAAAGGCAGCACTTCCGACAAAGCGGCACTCGTTCAGTACGGCACTAAAAGGCCAGCCTAATTGTGAGTGGAAGGCAGCACCGCGGCATGGTCCAGTGGGACATAAGCACACAAGAGTGACGGGGTGTGGGCTCTACTCTCTGACTGTCCACGTGTTAAATTTCCCATCTTCGCTGGACCGCTCGAGGAGGTAACAAAAGTTGCCACGGTGCTTTCCCAGAGGGTGAGCAAATTAAAAGTTAGAGGGGGAGTCAACCTGTGCTACTGTGGTCACTTTAAGTACGGTAGACGCAGGGAGTCAGGGATATGCTTCGTGATTCATGCTGTGGGACTAAGTTAGAGAAAAAAAATTACTTATAAAATGGTGTGGGGTGTGGGGGGGGTGGATTTGGAGAAGAAACAATAGTAACAGTTACTGCACTTCAGGGTAATCGGTGCGTGCGAATCGAACTGAGATGTTTGCGAGCAATGTGATGAGGTGTTTTATAAATCAAAGTATTTCTTCCTCTTCACACCAGTCTGGATAAGCCAGACAGTAACAGAGTTAGGCGCTACCTGACTGAAAGGTTAACTATTTTCAAGCTGTTTTTATAAATAAAATGACGGTGGTTTCCCAGCACTCGGAACGAAGGTGGGTTAACTGCAGTTTTGAACTGAATGCACAATTGGTCACCGAGTGAAATTTTCAGGATGTAAGATTTGCATTCTTTGCTATTACAGCAACAGGACAGTGTCTTCTTGCACTTAGAACCGGACTCGGATGATTAACTGTCGCATGAGTTTGGAGGGCAGAGTTATCACTCTCACTCGTGCTTTTTTATAACCGCATGTCTCAGGTTTTTCAGCCCCTATATAAACTGCAACTCGTCCAGAACTTGCCACCTGCCTTAAATCCCAAAGTCCTGTTCTGGCCAAATTATCTCTCAGTACGTCAACTTCAAAATTCACATCCTTGTCTACAAATCCCTCTCCAGCCTTGCTCTGCCCCAACCGTGCCGCCTTCTCCAGCCCAGATTGCACCTTCTGTTCTTCCAACACTGGCCTACTGCGTCCCACCCCAAGCCCCCGCCTCCCTTCGCTCTCCCATCAGTTGCAGAACCTTCAACCATCTTGGCCCCACACTTGAATTCTCTCTCCACCTTCAAAAGCCTCATCTCTCGGACCAAACCTTCGGCCACTTCCCTAACCCCCTACGTCTGCTCAGTAATGAGTCCAAGCTGTGAAGCGCTGGATATTTTGCTCTGTTAAAGGCAACGATGAGGAGGTTTTTCCACTGCGCCACTCTTAATGCAGGCTGGGGGTGTGTGCTGGGTCATGGTGCACTCCCAGCTTGTGATTTCCCATTCATTGAAATTAATAGATGGAAAATCACAGGCAGGAGGCGTGCAATTTTGTGACATGCAATCCCAGCAAGCAGAAAATCTGCCTTTAAATATAAATTCTTGTTGAGTTTACTTATTGATTTAAATGGGACACTGCAATAAAGGGGTGATTGCTAATTGGCACGTACGACGCCTTTAATTGGCACACCGTGCCAACACTAGGAAGCTACCATGACAGTACCAAGAGCAGCTTGGCAGTAGTAGCAATCAGTGGTGATTGTCATGCAGTTTTTTTTCCACATCTGTTAATGCCAGAATTTCAGGAACAGCTGGGGACAGGGAGGAACACATTTTTTCAGAGAGCTGATGCCCAGTTTTGACATTTGCTAGTAAACGCGCTGGTCCTGCTAGAGAAATCCAGCTGCCTGCAGCTGTCCCTACGGTCTGATCCTGCACTGCCGTGGTCACTCAGCCAAGCCAGCTGCAAGAGGGGAAACACCCCAATTACTGGCGACTGACAAAAAGCAGCCTTTTCTTAAAAAATTAAAGAAACAGGATAAGCGTCCCCAATATTCTTCTTCTTAGGCAGTCCCTCGGAACCGAGGATGACTTGCTTCCAGACTAAAAATGAGTTCTCGTTTGACTGATGTGTCCGATGCGGGACCTACAGTCTCTGTCACAGGTGGGGCAGACGGTGGTTGAAGGGGCGGGCGGGTGGGTGGGATGCGTGGGTTGACGTGCGCTCCTTGCGCTTGGCTTCCGCTTGCTCCCAGCGAAGTGACTCGAGGTGTTCGGCGCTTTCCTCCACTTTGTGCGGTCTTGGGCCAGGAATTCCTAGATGTCGGTGGGGATGTTACACTTTTTCAGGGAGGCTTAGAGGGTGAATAACCTGCTGAGTAAAGGCATTGCCCAATGCACGACTAAGATGATATACAGGCGAGTAGGTCAGCAGTTTGAGTCCCAATCTACGCTGAGTTAGTGGAGCTCAGCTGGGGCAGCTGTTCGGCCTGGGGAGGGGGAACAAATTCAATCGCAGCCAGGGCTCCCGCTTGAAGTCACCAGCTAGTGATCACTGCTGGAAAGTGTGCACGCGGGGGTCGGGGATGAGAACAGGTTCAGACTCCATGGTAATGCCAACACTCACTGCTCAATCTCAATCTAAAGCTGCTGGCACCCAGAAAGGCTCACACAATGGGTTGATTTGATGTCTCTGTTCAACCACATCCTTCAGTGTCTTTCCATTTGTTGTACACACCAATTCCTTGTTTTGTATCCTCTCCAAATGTATTATCTCACACTTATCCACGTTAAACTGCATCTGCCACCTGTCTGCCCATTCCACTAACCCGTCTATGTCTCCCTGAAATCCTTTGTAGTCCTCCTCACTATTTGTCAAACTGCCTACTTTTTATGTTAACAAATTTCAAGATTGTGTTCTCTGTAGCAAGACCTAATCATCTATATATACGGAGAACAAAAGTGGACCCGGCATTGAACCCTATGATCCAGAGGCCTGGACTAAAATCCAGAGAACGTGAGTTTAAATCCCACCACAGCAGTTTGAGAATTTGAATTCAAAAAATATTTGAATGAAAAAATATCTGGAAATGAAAAGCTGGGTATCAGTAAAAGTGACCATGAGGTTGTTGGATTGTCGTCAAAAACCCATCTGGTTGACTAATGTCCCTTTAGGGAAGGAAACCTGCCGTCCTTACCCGGTCTGGGCCTACACGTGACTCCAGTCCCACACCAACGTGGTTAACTCTCGGCCTTCCTCTAAAGTGGTCTAGTAAGCCACTCAGCTGTAGCAAACCCCTTCAGCACTTCAAGAAGGCAGCCCACCACCTTCTCAGCGTAACTAGGTGATGGGCAATAAATGCCGGTCTTGCCAGCAATGGCCACATCCCGAGAATGAATTTTTAAAAAGAGCTTCCTACTACACCATCTTTACTCCTCTTGATTATCTTTAGTACTGTTTAGCATGAGCTTAATATCATGCCTTGCTATAAGTTTCACTTTAGCTTTAATCTCTATTTACCCACAGAGCTCTATACTTTGATGCACCCCTTTTTTCCTTCTAGGCTTATATCTATTTTGTACTTTTATCCATTTCATACTTGAAGATTTCCCACTGCTGGTTTGTCAAACTGTTTGTCAACTACTCCTGCCCAGTTCACTGGGGCCAGATCCCTTTTTATCTCTGTGAACTTTGCTGCTTTCCGGCCCAGCATCCGTATCTTTGACTCTTCATTATCCTTTTCTATTCTGACAGCTGTGGTCACGATTTCCCAATCGTCCTCTGACTCTCACCTCAGTTATTCGCCCCACTTCATTTCCCGGAGCTAAATCAAGCAATGCTTCTTTCCTTGTGGGACTAGCAACGCACTGATGTGTGGTGCCACTCTGAGCTCCATAGGGAGCTGGGTGGGCAATGTGTGCAGTGAGGCCAGCCCAGTCTGCATGAGAAGGTGACGTTGTTTAATGCTCCACGTGTCCACCAGCTGGGTAAACACAAGAGCGTTACTGGCAAATAGACTGAAATGACAACATGGAAACGGGCCCACTTGGCGCAACCAGAGCTTCTCCTCCACGAGGAGCAGTCCTAAACTTGTGACTGCCCAGTTCCCATACCCCCTTTATTCCCTTGTGATCAGACCTGAAGCTGTTCAGACCAGGTTTAGGCACAGCTTGTACTACAATCATACAATGGTTACAGCACAGTAGGAGGCCATTTGGCCTGTCGACCCCGTGCCGGCTCCCTGCAAGAGCACTTCAGCTAGTCCCACTCCCCCGCCCTTTCCCTGTAGCCCTGCAAATTTTTTTCCCCCCCAGGTACTTATCCAATTCCCTTTTGAAAGCCGTGATTGAATCTGCCTCCACCACCCTTTCAGGCAGCGCATTCCAGATCCTAACCACTCGCTGCGTAAAAATGTTTTTCCTCATGTCGCCTTTGGTTCTTCTGCCAATCACCTTAAATCTGTGTCCTCTGGTTCTTGACCCTTCCGCCAATGGGAACAGTTTCTCTCTCTCTACTCTGTCCAGACCCCTCATGATTTTGAACACCTCTATCAAATCTCCTCTCAACCTTCTCTGCTCGAAGGAGAACAGCCCCAGCTTCTCCAGTCTATCCACGTAACTGAAGTCCCTCATCACTGGAATCATTCTCGTAAATCTTTTCTGCACCCTCTCTAAGGCCTTCACATCCTTCCTAAAGTGCGGTGCCCAGAATCAGTGAACGCTTTTCTGTGAATCCTTTCAAATCTATTTTACATTTCTGCACTTCCCCCTAATCATTTTACCTCCTGTTAGCACATTCGCCGTTCCTAATTTCCTTACACCATTCTGGTGTTTTAACTTCTTTGAGTTCCTTCATGTGTTTGACACACCTACTTTAATTCCACAGCCCGAGTAAAGAGCATATATTTGGCTGACAAACTGGATGTGGTAATGACAGACCTGTAGTCGATCATTATAACACGGGCCAACCCGGCCAGCAAGTATTGTGATAGCTCGGGCTCGATACAGAGGCCTCATGTTCGCAGCACAAAAAAAGTTCCAACAAAAAACAACAATTTTGCTAAACAGTTGCTAACAGATGTTCAATCATTTTTGGTGAACATTTGTACTCAAAGCCATGGTCTGGAAAGGTTTCCAACTTTGGTAGCCAGTAGTAGAATTGGGAACTGCCACATCAGTTACTGCACACAGTAAAGTTCGCTGTATTCTGTCTCAACAACGTGCTTTAATCCCAGTCTCGCATTGCATAACTGCAGCAGTGGGAATTTTCCCCACACCACACCCCTCGGAGGGAAACTGAAAGCAGTTGTGCTTTGCTGATTCAAGCCCACCGGGAATCAGAGCGAGACAGCCCAACTCATTTCATGCAGCATCTTTATAGACAACGGACAGAGGAGACTTTCATCACAGTCGGTTCTAGGCTGGATTTAAATCTCGGTCTAGAAGGTTAAGGGGTGATCTGATCGAAGTTTTCAAGATATTAAGGGGAACAGATAGGGTAGAGAGAGAGAGAAACTATTTCCGCTGGTTGGGGATTCTAGGACTAGGGGACATAGCCTAAAGATTAGAGCCAGACCTTTCAGGAGTGCAATTAGGAAACACTTCTACACACAAAGGGTGGAGAACTCTCTTCTGCAAACGGCAATTGATATGAGGTCAATTGTTAATTTTAATTCTGAGATTGATAGACTTCTGTTAACCAAAGGTATTAAGGAATATGGGCCAAAGGCGGGTATATGGAATTAGGTCGCAGATCAGCCATGATCTCATTGAATGGCAGAACAGGCTCGAGGGGCTGAATGGCCTCCTCCTGTTCCTATGTTCCCAGAAGTAAAAGGAACGCACCACCCAGTTTTCAATAAATGTACATTTGAGGACGTCACGTGGAATAGTCACCGCAAACTGAAAATGGATGCAAAGTAGGGTTTTGTCTTGCGACAATATTTATGTCCCTCCAAAGCAATATTGGGGAGGGGGTAGGGATACACAGAGCCTTAACCATGCAGTGTGCGGCATGCATTGTGCTGCGTGCACTGTGCTGCATCATGGAGCAGAATGCGAGATGGCGCCGCTTCCCCACACAGCAGGCTCCTCGTTTTTCCTGCACGGATAACAACAACTTGTATTTATATAGCGCCTTTAACATAGTAAAACGTTCCAAGGCGCTTCACAGGAGTATTATAAGACAAAAAATTTGACACCGAGCCACATAAGGAGAAATTAGGGCAGGTGACCAAAAGCTTGGTCAAAGAGGCAGGTTTTAAGGAGCGTCTTAAAGGAGGAAAGGGAGGTAGAGAGGCGGAGAGGTTTAGGCAGGGAATTCCAGAGCTTAGGGCCCAGGCAGCAGAAGGCACGGATAAGGAGCACAAAGCTGACTCAATGGGCCGAATGGCCTCCTTCTGTGATGTACTATTCTATGATTCGATGAAAGCGGAGACTAGATGCTGTCCCGCTGGTAGAAAGCAAGAACAAGAGGGTGTGTCACTTTGGGTTGTTGCGTACTGCCTGCCTTCCAGTAGCCAGATTAGTCCTTTTCTTGGCCATGGATTGATGTGTTGTGGTGCAAGGAGAAAATATAGTACTTTATATAACAAAAAAGGGGAAGAATTACATTTAAAAAAATCCTTGGGACTTGTACAGTTACCTGACTTCTGAGGGCCAATAACGAGAAGTTTTGGAAGCCTATCACATGTTTTTTCTTTTGACCAGATGTCTTTGTGCCTCCTGTCTTCGCAAGGATCCTGAAACAGAGCAGATAGAACACTGATAAAAGAGTCCTGTGAGGGCGACACATCCTGCTTTCTAGCCCCAAAAATGTCAGCCGTGGCTCAGTGGGCAGCACTCTCTCTCTCTCGCCTCTGAGTCAGAAGGTTGTGGGTTCAAGTCCCACTCTAGGCTGACACTCCCAGTGCAGTGCTGAGGGAGCGCTGCACTGTCAGAGGTGCCGTCTTTCGGATGAGACGTTAAACCGAGGCCCCGACTGCTCTCTCGGGTGGTCGTAAAAGATCCCACGGCACTATTTTGAAGAAGAGCAGGGGAGTTCTCCCTGGGGCCAATATTTATCCCTCAATCAACATAACAAAAACGGATTATCTGGTCATTATCACATTGCTGTTTGTGGGAGCTTGCTGTGTGCAAATTGGCTGCCGCGTTTCCCACATTGCAACAGTGACTACACTTCAAAAATACTTCATTGGCTGTAAAGCGCTTTGGGACGTCCGGTGGTCGTGAAAGGCGCTGTAGAAATGCAAGTCTTTCTTTCTTTCAAAAAACTGGATAAAAAAGCATCTCTGACCCAACGTATAAAATGTCCCATCAGTCACTGTGGCTCCCCAGAGGGTGAGCAATTTGATTTTATGCCGGCTGACTGTTCCCTGCATTGCATCAGCGATAGGAAGTGGGAGGAGGCCAGCAGCTGGAGAGAGGGGAACAGGAGGCCAGATGCACAATACACAAATCGTAGCTCATTGAAAGTAAGATTTTCCAAATAACATTGCAAATAACATCAATAAGAATGGACTCTGAATTAAAATAAACAGTGATCATTGCCCAGGCAATGTCCCACTAAATGCATTTATCAGCATCGAAATCAGATGACTTATCCCACAGGCAAAGTGCCGCCGAATGCTTTTGTAAAGTATCTGAACACAAACGGAAGAGATTTATCCTTGTACGTTTTCACCTGTCGGTTTCCAACTCATGCAGAGAATATTAAGCGACAAAATATCAAAGGGTTTTCTTATCCTCAGTGCTTCAGTTACTATTAGCTGGGATTGTTAATCCTGAAGTACAGCAGGAGGCAATAGAGAACCACTCTGGGTCTCACTGACAGATCCACTGAACCGTGACAGACGGGCAATTGTAAATTCAAAACAAAGATTAGAAATAAATGTATTGAAATTTTGAAGGGACCGAGTGTAATGTATCCAAGTTTGCTGACGATACAAAGCTAGGTGGGACAGTAAGCTGTGAGGAGAACACAGTCTATCTATATCCCTTTGCAGACTCACTAAGTGAGTGGGCAGTAAGGTGGCAGATGGAGTATAATGTAGGGAAGCGTGAGGTTATTCACTGTGGTAGGAAGAATAGAAAAACAGAATTTTTTTAAATGGTGAGAAACTTTCAAATGTTGGTGTTCAGAGAGATTTGGGTGTCCTCGTGCAAGAAACACACAAAGCTAGCATGCAGGTACAGCAAGCAATAAGGAAGACAAATGGCATGTTGGTCTTTATTGCAAGGGGGGTTGGAGTATAAGAGTAAGGAAGTCTTGCTACAATTGTACAGGGCCTTGGTGAGACCACAGCTGGAGTACTGTGCACAGTTTTGGTCTCCTTATCTAAGGAAGGATATACTTGCCTTGGAGGCGGTGCAACAAAGGTTCACTAGATTGATTCCTGGGATGAGAGGGCTGGCCTATGATGATAGAATGGGCCTATACTCACTGGAGTTTAGAATAATGAGAGATAATCTCATTGAAACATACAAGATTCTGAAGGGGATTGACAGGGTAAATGCTGAGAGGTTGTTTACCCTGGCTGGAGTGTCTAGAACTAGGGGGCATAGTCTCAGGATAAGGGGTAGGCCATTTAAGACCGAGATGAGGAGGAATTTCTTCACTCAGAGGGTTGTGAATCTTTGGAATTCTCTGCCCCAGAGGGCTGTGAATGCTGAGTCTTTGAGTATATTCAAGGCTGAGATCGATAGATTTTTGGACTCTGGGGAATCAAGGAATACGGGGATCGGGCAGGAAAGTGGAGTTGAGGTCGATGATCAGCCATGATCTTATTAAATGGCGGAGCAGGCTCGAAGGGCTGTATGGCCGACTCCTACTCCTGAATCTTATGTTCTTATGTTGGAGAGAGGGGAACAGGAGGCCAGATGTTGGAGAGAGGGGAGTGACAGTGCAGAGTCCAGGATAGGAGAGCGGGAGACAGGAGCAGAGTGAGTTGCAGTACCCCCTAGTATATAAACTGATTCCTCCTGCTTTCAACCCTTGAACAGGGACAACCACAACAACTTGTATTTATATAGCACCTTTAACGTAGTAAAACGTCACAAGGCGCTTCACAGGAGTATTAGAATACAAAATTTGACACCGAGCCACATAAGGAGAAATTAGGGCAGATGACCAAATGCTTGGTCAAGGAAGTAGGTTTTAAGGAGCGTCTTAAAGGAGGAGAGAGGTAGAGAGGTTCAGGGAGGGAATTCCAGAGCTTAGGGTCTTAGTAGCTGAAAGCACGGCCACCAATGGTGGAGCGATTAAAATCAGGGATGCTCAAGAGGTCAGAATTAGAGGAGCACGAAGATCTCGGGGGGTTGTAGGGCTGGAGAAGATTAGAGAGATTGGGGGGGGGGGGGGGGGGGGGGGGAGGCGGTGAGGCCATGGAGGGATTTGAAAACAAGGATGAGAATTTTAAAATCGAGGCGTTGCTTAACCGGGAGCCAATGTAGGTCAGCGAGGGACCCAAGTTATATGCGAGTATAAACAGCGTTGTAAGTCAGTGGTGTCCATTAATGAGTGCACAGAAATAATGTGCCACCCAGCAACACAGGTACTGCAAACCAGAGCGAATGCCAAGTACAGGTGCACACGTGGCAAGTTGGAATGTTGCAGTGACCTCAACTTGCTTTCTCCATGATGCGGAGATGCCGGTGTTGGACTGGGGTGGACAAAAGTGAGAAGTCGCACAACACCAGGTTATAGTCCAACAGCTTTATTTGAAATCACGAGCTTTTGGAGTGGCTGCTCCTTCGTCAGGTGAAGTGAAGGAATACAAAATCGACAAAGCATATATAGATAGAGAACAATGCATGTGTAACTTACAATTTTAAAGTTTATCGTTTTCCATACCGACTGCAGCTTTTGACACATTAGACCCCCTGTAACCCCACCTCATTGTCTCAGTTGTATCTTGCTATGTCTTTGATGTGGTGCCTTCCTGGCTGACCTGATTGCCTTTTGTCACACCTCGGCAGATAAACAGTCAGGAGGATTAAATGTAGTCGTCTGCCATTGTAAGTTACACATGCATTGTTCTCTATCTATATATGCTTTGTCGATTTTGTATTCCTTCACTTCACCTGACGAAGGAGCAGCCGCTCCGAAAGCTTGTGATTTCAAATAAAACTGTTGGACTATAACCTGGTGTTGTGCGACTTCTCACTTTTGCTTTCTCCAGACAGCGATCCCGTCAGCAATTGATTCTTCCCCATGGTAACTGAAGTACATGGGTAACTGCATCATTACGTTATTACATCCAACAACGCACGCAAACATCATCATACTGAACCGCCTCTCTGTGGCACTTTGCAGACAAGGCAGGAATTTCTGCGGAGGTTCCCCATCGCACAGCCCATTCAAGCTGCAATGCCAGCACCAGAAGCGACTGAGAATTACCAAACGGATACGAGAGCCGGGTGGGGTTCCGCTGTCTATAAAAAGGCCAACAATATGTTTGGTTTCTAACTAAAGGCAGAGAATACAATACCAAGGAGATAATGTTGAACTTGTGCAAGAACCTCACTGAGGCTGCGGTTGATGTACTGCACACTGTTTTGGGCGCTCCATTCATAGGAAGATATCAAAGCAATGGAAAAGCGTAGCGTAGATTCAATTGGATGTCAGGAGGGATGAGGGATCACAGTTATGAAGAGAGAGTTGAGAATTTAGGGCATTTTTCAAAGGACCCAAGAAAGTTACGGGATGACTGATGGAGACCTCAAGATTATAAAGGGTTAGATAAGGTAAGTAGCGAGAGGCTGTCTCCACTGGACAGCAATATAGCAAATAAAAAGGGCAAAAACTTAAGGGGGGAAAAATTTGGTTGGTTAGCACCTCCCGTTAGCACCTCCGGGGGGGGGGGGCGCTAGGAACTTAGCGCCCGAGCGCGGCGATTTTAGCGCCGTTCGCGAAATTGAGTCGCATCCCCTGCCTTAGCGCCTGCCGCTAGGAACGACAGGTAGAGGGGAACGTTTTCAAGTCGGGAAGGGGCTGGGGGAGTGCTATTTAAAGGCGGGCGCCTCCTGCTTTTTCTTGTCAGCAAAATTTTTGGTACACGCAGTTTGAGAGGGAGAGAGACGCCTGGAGAGATTTAAGGATCTAAGGAGTTTTGGTCCTCAGCACCACTTTTGAGGTTCCTAAGCGCCGAGCTCTTTCCCTGGGCCTATCCATTAGTGCTTCCAACACAATTGCTTTAGAGGTCTCTCCAGGCCGAGATTTAAGGCTGCAATGAGCCAGCAAGATGGCCCCTCCCCTTTAAGAACTGGACGGCGCCAGTCTGTCTGGCTTCCATGGTAACTGACATCGCCTGAGCTTCGGTAGCGTTGAGGTAGCGCCTCGCTCCCCGACGTTAGCGCCGTAAGAGAGGTGTGTAGTGCTTGATTTAACGCTCAAATCACCTCCAGGGGCAATAGAGGCGAATTTTGCAGTCGGAGGTGATAATTAGCGCCGGGCGCTAAACTTTGCGACCGGCTGATATTAGCGCCTCAAAATGGGCGATACCCAATTTTTCCCCCAAGATATCTTATCAAAGAAAGAATTTTTCAACATTCAAGAAGAATTTAGATGAGCACTTAAAACGCCATAGCATACAAGGCTACGGACCAAGTGCTGGAAAATGGGATTAGAATAGACAGGGTTTGATGGCCGGCGCGGACACGATGGGCCGAAGGGCCTCTTTCTGTGCTGTATAACTCTATGGGGGAAAAATTCAGTTGGTTGCGCCTCCTGTTAGCGCCTTAAGAGGGCGCTAATGGGGCGCAAAGCAACTAGCGCCCGGGCGCGGCGATGTTTGTGCCGCTCGCGAAATTAACTGGACATTTTGCGGCGGCGCTAAACGCTACCGCCACGATCTCCTGCGCCGGCAGATCGTGACGTCAGTCGAGTGTGCAACGCCCCGGAGAGGATATTGAGTGGCGCCCCCTGCCTTACCGCCTGCCGCTAGCAACGACAGGTTGAGGGGAGCGTTTCGCAGTCAGGAAGGGACTGGGGGAGCGCTATTTAAAGGCAGCCGCTTCCTGCCTTTTTTTGTTGGTGACATTTTTGAACCACGCATTCTGAGAGAGAGAGAGAGAGAGAGAAACTTCTGGAGAGATTCAACACTGTGTGAAGGAGTTTTGGGTACTGAGCAGCACTTTGCAGGTTCATTTTGATTTGATCTCATGATCCGAATGGTCTGACTCTGTGTTGTAACATTCTCTGATTCTGTGCCAGAGCTGCAAGAATATTTAGATCTTTATCACGGGAGAAAGTGCTTCTTTAGCACTTATCATCAACTGTGAAACATTGCTTGTTCTTACAAGGTCACATCATCAAGATGATTGCAGCCATCAAACATTTTTAAAAATTCATTCA